>LQNS02278075.1:1479594-1522681 GCA_001587735.2 Parhyale hawaiensis
CTTGAATGTACGATAATCTGCAATTTTACAATGCTGTTACCCTTTAGAAAGTGTGAACTCTTCCTAATGTCCGTTTGATAACTCAGGATACTGAAATTGTCTATCTGAATTTCTTTACCCTTCTCTAGGGCGAGCTTTGCAGGGTTGCCGACCGGGGGAAGAAAGTTGCTATCTAGCTTAGTATAACAAATTGAATGTAGGGCCTAGCTCTCCTGCCGCTACAATAGGCCTAAATCAATAACTTGAAATGGTAGTAGGCCTATTAGAAAATTGAACGAGATAATCAACCAAATATCAATACGGCGGTTATTGTTAACAACTTCATTTTAAAATTGCATTATTACTCACCCCACCTCTTCTTAACCATATATTACTCAGCCTGGGGTATTTCACTACTTGGGTTCTATTGCTATAGGGAAAACAACTTTTGTAGCAAATTGGCAGACCGAGTAAGATGAGGCTAATTTCTCAAGTTTTTAGTGTTTACAATGCCCTCTCATACGTGTAGGCAGACGACTACCTACACAGGGTTAAAAGTAGATAAGTGATAACTAATAACTAACTTTTGGCTCATATAAAAACTATTTAAAAATGTACCGCGTAAACAGTGGGTTTGGAGTTGCATATTATGTTAAGTGGCACGTTGTTTCACAGTGTTTCATCTTTACTCAAGTGCTAACTTGGGTGGACAAACGAATATTTTTCCCTATATACAGCATTTAGGACACCAAATTGAATTGAGAATATCACAATCAAAACATTGCATTATTAAATATAACTCAAATTGAACTCGACGTCCAAAACGCTATTTGCGGAGAAAAAAAGTTGATTGATTCCCTCTAGCCTCTGCTTCCGCGTAAGTAAAGAACTTGCTGCACTGTCACTTAGCAGAATCTTATTTAGTTTTGAGGGAAATTTCACGAACGACATCTGCAGTTAAGCGACCTCACCGATACTGGCGCGTCTGAAGGATGACCGCCACTGGACGGGAGGAAAAACTTGCTTTACTTTCTCCAAAGTTCGACAGGCTGCACCAGCCTCTGGTCCGTTCGCTGCCGCTGTGGAGAGTATGGCCAAAATTTTGCCCATATCCAGCCTAACGGTAGCCCGTTGCTCAACGAAACAAAGATAATGAAAAATTGGTGAATTAATTGGTGCGTGTTCAGGATCCAGCTTAACGGTCGTGGGTGCTCAGTGAAGGATAGTGAGTGAAAAATTGTTGACATAGTTGCTCGGGTGCAGAGATTCGGGATTAAATGACTACAGTCCCTTTGGGTGAATTTACATTGTTACCGCAATCATTAAATAATTTTTAGAATGAATATGTTATAAAAGAGTAGATCTATCTGTCAGTTACCGCAGACTACGTTTTGAGTATCAGAAAATGGAAGCTGGACGGAGCACATTGAACTCAATCTGGATGATCACGAGTAATAAAGTGTAACACTATACACAGTCTCCCTGTGCAATAATCTACAGTTTGTTGATAGATCTCTCTGCCCCGATATGAAGGATTAGATAGGAGAATATTCAGTGACTGAACAGACATCGACTAGCCAAAATTTTGAAATCGTACCTCTGAAGCTGTCCGAGGTATCTACAAGTGATAGCGTAGAAAACAAAACGATAATTCTTTCTATCAGCTCCTAAGCTCAAGTTGAGAAGGAAATCAAAGAAGTAAAAGGGAAAAGTATTTCTTAGAACTGTACCTAGAAAGATTAGTGAAGGAAATTGGGGATCCGTTGAAGTGCCTTTATTTTATGCCGTTATTTGACCAACGACACTGGAGACTCGTTATTTTAATTTCCAAATTCAAGCGTTCGCCAACAAAGTACCTCATCCAGGTTATGGGCAAGTTTTTCTTATGTTAATACAATGGATTTATAAAAGTGATAAAATATTCTATTCTTTCACGAGTGTGTATATTTTTGTTTTATTTTCAACATCGATGTTGCCCGTAGAAATGTGTTACAATTTTTGAAAACATCATTGAAAGTTTTTAGTTCAGCTTTCCGCACGCCACTGGTTCGTCGTCAGGGTAACGAAACTGTAAAACGTTTTACCTGCACTCTAAGTTTAGTTTTTTTTATATTGTTGTAGTTTTACACTGGCTACTCAAAAATAAAATTTACCACAAGCGAAACACTTGAGAATCTGTCTTCGTCTCTCTGCTGATCTTTGTCAGAGGAACAAACCTCCTACGCGCTGATACTGCGCACGTAAAAAAAATTCTCCTGATGACCACAAATCCTCACAAAAAAAAAATCCTTTGCCTTTGTCGCCCACGTCTTCCTACTCAGTGCGTGAATGACGCATAGTGTCAGAGTGAGCCGTGCATGTTGCGGCCAATTCACAAAAAAGAATGAAATATTATCATAATATGATTTCCAATATTGACCTGCCCACCCACGGTATATCAATCGAAAAACCGAAGGGAGAAACAAAGAGTAGTAAAGTATGTCAAGTGAAACAAATCTGAGGTTTTCCTTTAGATAATAAACAATGGGCCGCAATGCAGTATAGTTAGTAATGATAGTATTAACTGATCTTAGTTTCTAATGCAACTTTAGTATTAAGCTGTCCCCTGTGTACCATTCCATATGTGTACCTAATAAAGCATATTATTATTATTATTATAATTATTTGTTCGTTCTAAAATGGCAATGGCTCACAGAGGGCTAGATTGTGAGTCTTGGATCCTCTTTGGGAATGGGGTTGTTAGTCCGCCTACTGCCAGCTATCTAACTAATTAAATCTATGTATGGCGCACTGTCACTCATGAGAACAAAAACTCGAGAGAGAGAGGACATATGGACCGTCAACAGTTAGAACAAGAGAAAAAAAAAAGAGGCCTCAAAACAGATTGGGTACTCAGAAAGAAATATCTAGAAGGCTGTCGAAGACAAAGATCAGCTGCCAGTCATCAGTAGTGTCTAGTTACACGTAATTAGTGAAATCTAAAAAAAAATTTAGACCTGTAGTACTATTGCCAAAGTATCAACTCTTTCACTGACAATTTTCAACCACAGGTTTACTTTGCCAAAGAATCGTTAAGACCTGTTGCTTACACAACGGCTGAAATTCGCTAAATTAAAGATATAATTTTAAAACCTTATAGCTGTTAAAAAACACAGGTCTCACTACATCGGTTTCAGCGAATTGCATGCGCAGCTGCAGAAAGTCAAGAGAGATAATTTCAAACCCTCAGGCCCGCTGAAAAACACCGCTCGCTATTTCAGCAACGGTAATTAGAGCCCGTTGCAGAACTGCTCAGTTCATTGCTCCCGTACCAGCCTTCCATTCATTTCTGCCGCAGGTCTTGAACTTGAATGTTCCTCGTGCACTGCAAGACCGAGGTCGGCATTACAAGCGTGCGACCTGGTGCGAGTCATTCACAAGTTAATTCAGAGGAATACCACCTGATTAGAAAAGTTGCCAGGTAAGAAGCGATGCAGTAATGATCAAATTCAGTTATTAGCAATTTACAAATTATGATGATACGACTAAAAAAATTGCACTGCGAAGAAAGACTGTTGTTGAAAATATAGTTTTTAGTTGTATTATTTTACATAGTAAGTTGAAAGCGATATTATGAATTAGGTTTATTGAAAAGACAGTTCACTCATTACTAGATTGACTTATTTACAAACCATATTTACTAAAACTGGAAAGAAATATTACGAACTGTAATTTGTTGTAAACAAAATTTATCTAACACCATGAAAATACTCTGAAAAATTTATTGAATTAGTCAAAATTTTTTTTTTAATTACGTAAAAGGTAAACTACATAGAACCCGAGTTAAGTTGCTTATTTAAAGTAATTCGACTGTAGGAGCTGTGACACCATTTTTATTATATCATACATAAAAAACTGTAACCTGTACCGGATAAACTAATTCATGAACTATATTGCCACAAAAAGATCTTAACGGACGTGAAGTATTTAGGTCAAGCGTATAAGATGCTAGCTAGTTGGTGACACTATTTGGCTGCTGTCGGAAATTTATAAACTTGAATAATAAGTTTTTGCCTACTTTCTGAGTTTATTTTTTTAAAAAGCTAGTCACATAACTTGTTTTAGTGGTGTAATATGGATATCAATTTTTTTTAGTCAGCTTATAGAGCCCAACAGAGAGTAGGGACCTTGACAAAAATCTGGGTTGCCCACTAAATTAAAATTGTAAATTAGCTTCTGGGTATGTTAAAAGTCTGTTAGGACCCTAACAGACACTGTTTTATGGTTCTAACTTTTGGGAGGACAAGAATTATGTGTAAGAGGAAACAACTCCCACGATGACCTTCACAAGCCCCCTCAGCTGCACCGTAACAAGGAAAGTGAAAGTAACGTTGGCGCTCGGCCCCGCGTGACTGGCGGGCATGACATCAGCAAGTTTCATGCCTTCGCTTAACTGCAGTGGAAGTTGCAACGGAGTTGTCGCTGTTTTGCTATCCGTACTTTCCCTTCCGAGCTGGAGGGGTTGTTTCTTCCTGGATAACTTGAAGAGTTTAGTTTTTCCTTCAAATGTTTGGAGGTCAGTAATATTGGCGAGTTTTTCCTGGACTAGTTGGGAGGTCAGGTTCAGAGGAATGCCTCGAGGAATTGAACCTGCAATGAACTTATATTCTTGAATGAGTCGTTGTAGCCGACCTAAGGCTAATAGTGAGACCAAATTGTGGAATGGGTTAGGTTTAGATTAGGTTAAGCAAGCTTAGACAAGTTTGTGTTAGATTAGGTTAGGTTTAATTAGGTTAGGCTAGGTCAGGTTAAATTACGTTAAGTTGAGTTATGTTAGGCTAGTTTAGGTAGAGTTTGGTTAGGTTTGATTAGATTAGGCGAAGTTAGGTTAGATTCATTAGACCAAGTTTCTCTTTTCATGCAAGTCTTGGAAAAAACGAAGTAAACGTAGTTGCAATCAGTTGTTGGCATCGAACGGAAAAGATCCAGTGAGGAGGTCGATATACAAGCAGCGAGAGATCGAGATCAGGTGCACTGGACTACACATCAAGGAATCAAATCTGCAGCGGAACTTCCATCAAACTTAGTACTTAGTAAATAAGTCTTTCCAAGACATTCATGGAGGTCATGCTGAAAGGAATGCCCTGTCAGCAACTAAACTTATATCTAAACTTATTTTTTTTATAGATATGAGTAGTGTTGGTATGTTTGGATGTCAAATCCAAGTTTTTCCAATCAAGCGGAGAAGTTCGCTACAGAGGATGCCCCAAAAAACAAAAAGATAGTAAACTATTTTCGTTGTATATTAATATTATTGTTGGGCAGTAAGATTAGCAGTATTTCCTGGACAAGCAAGCGCGGAGGTCGGATTTAAAAACACATTGACCGGAGGTATTTCGTAATAATGTTAGAAAAATAGTCTGTCCTTCGTACGATATATTTCGTGTCATTGTCAGTCGGGTAGCTGCGATTGGGGTAATTTCCAAAAACATTCCGACTTCCTAGAAATTATTCGTTCTGTCGTAAGTTTTTGCAGCTGTAGCTGTGATTGCTGCCATTTTTTTTAGTTTTGCGGGATAAATTGAAATACATGGTGTGTATGTATTAGCTATTTATGATTACTCATATAAAAAATCAGAATCATATTAGCACGCAACGCTAAAACAAACTTCTGTATCAAGATTACCGTCGAAGAGCTCATAGATACAGAGTTATTTTCATGATTGCAACATCATAACCGTTAAATGGTAAAGCCTACATGACTGCACAGGGAAATCCACATGCATGAGGGGTACACTGCTGCAGTCAACAACTAATGGTCAGAACAACGGCAGTGAAGACAGAAGGCTCGTGTATGACAACTGCGACGGGGCCCAATGGTTGCTAGGCCAGTGCCCTCTTAGTGGACTTTGAATATTAGAAATGCCGACGCTACAACCCTCGGCAAGGAAACGAACCGCAGACGCAGAGACAGTGAGACCAATCGACTCAGCCAGTGCGGATAGCCCGACCATTTACTTTGGACAGGGTAACTTTAATTGGGTAAAGTCCGCAGCGTACGTATGAGTGCCAGAGAGAAATTTTCTGAAGATAGAGCTAAAATTTTACGTGTCAAGCAAAGCCTAGATGACAGCAACTATATCGTGGCGGAGAAAGTCACCACTTGCCCTACTTACACTCTCTCACTCCATTTATCTATAAAATAAGGTACTGCAAACGTGCATGTGTAGAAAAACGACCTTTCGACCTGTGTCGTGCTTGTGGAGCGTGTCGACAACAACGGCGCTTTACTGGCGTAAGCTATCGAGACTGTCGGTATAGTGTGTGACCCGCCCTCAGGTTCGGGTCCGCCGTAAATGATATTAATTCACGCGCGTACAATCCTCAAGCGCCAATTCGGAGTGCTTATGTAAAAAAATATAGCTTGATTCTGGAGTTTGACGAACTGAAATCGCACGAATCGATGAGAAGTGAGATGGGGCGAATTGTTGGTGGCGCTAATTTAAACTGGGCGAATATTATTGTTGGCGGCGCCAATTGAGAGCGGATGAATTGGGAGTTTCTGCTTTACTGTGTGTGTCTATACGTTAGGTTAGCCATCTGTTCCTGCTGAGTCGAACCTATCCTAACCTATTTTTAACTAACCTATAAGACATACAGGTAGGCCGAAAGTTACAGCTACACCTGGGACATTGTTTTACTTGGCTGTCAGAAACGACGACTAAAGAAAATTTTCTGATATCCTTCAACTGATTCTTACCTGTGGATTTACCATAAGGGATACATCGCACTTGCATGTTTGATCATGGACTTCAACTGCAAGTCGAGATGAGTACGGATAATTCACTTCACCGTATCATTATCGTATCTACCTTCCTTCGAGTGCTTTCATAGTATACTGCTGAAATAAATATTTATCATAAAAAATTGAACAAAAGCTGCTACCATTAAACTCATGTACTCCGCGTATAACAGCCGCATGCACAGTTCGGATAGACTCGTTATGGGATTAGCCAATGTAAATTCTTAAGTGTGCAGACTCAGACACTGTAATGCCACCCGCCGTCAATCTGATGCTAGATTTGTAAAGTTGAGCGATTATTGGAACGGTTTTATTAAATTTGATTGCTGAAACTAACTTCTGTGTTACATTTAGTTGTTGTTGAGGAATTTTGTATTACATTGACTTGCCGAAGTACTTCTTTTCGCATGAAACTCAACTATCGCAAAGGAATTTTGCTTTACGTTCAATTATCGGAACAAACCTTTACACTGAAATCATCTCTCACGACGAAATTGCGCTTTGAATGAGCTTTTGGAATAAGTCAGAAGTACTCGCTGACAGAAGAACTCGACCGCGACGGAGCCGTTGTCACTGAGCCCACCAGTTCCAGCACGAACGATCAAGAAATTGCTGAGGGTCGAGTCCACACAGTTGTTGCCTAACTGCTGCCCAACTTTTTGCCAAATGCGAGTGGCGGGACAAAGAAGTTTAACACTACTTCGCAAGTATAGAGGGCGTATGCGATCGTATCTTGATTGCGATACAGATATAATTTTTTTCCGACTGTGACGGGCGGCTGGACAAAGAAGTTTGGCAAAAGACGGCGTATGTGAATGTATTTTGATTGCAGTGCAGTATATTTATTGTTTTCAAATGTGATGAGTAGTGTAGAAATTTTGACTTCTACATCGTACCTGATCAAATATTACTGTGCACTTTCTTACTTCTGTAGAGTTCGTAAGTAATTCTAGTTCTTTATATCATAGCTGCGCAGGAAGGGGTGCTGAGCAACGACAGCACCCCTCATTCCCCAGAGTAAATAAAGCATGATAGGAAAAAAACCAAAGTAACGCTAAGCAGCAGAAATTATTGTGGATTTGTACTTACAAGCTCAGTAAGTGCAAACTTACGAGCTTTACAATCAGGGCAGGAAGACAAAATTAAGTGACTCAAAAAGGGATAAAAAAAAGTGACTCAAGCTCGGTGCTGCACTCCATTTATTGAAGGACAGGATCGCTTAGTGACATTGCATTTTGACTCCTGAGACAATAGCTTCGGTCTCCCACCCTTAAAGTTAGCTTCGCAATAGTTTTGACTCTCTTTCCAATAACGTTTGACAAAATCCCCACACCATCCAGGCCGTAGATCAACCTATAATATAAGAAACAACTGCATCACGGGCCTCACGAAACCTAATTGCTCTGATGTAGTCGAAAATTTTTGTGTTTTCTCCGCCGTACAGCACAGCAGCACATATGTTCATAAAGTATCTGTAAAGAAGAAGAAGAATTTGATGTACTTCCGGCATGTATCACCTGTCACACTGACATCTGTTCCTCCTAACATGCCTAACAGTTCAGGTAAATTTAGTAAAGATCCGTATTTAACCTTTTAAGTTATCTTGGTAACTGGCAAACAGATTGACAAACAGACAGACAAACAAACTCGACAAATGCATAACCTTCTTAGCAGAGTAATAATCGAGATACTTATTACGTAAAGAAAATTAACTTACGGTTACTCTTTGCTCCTTTAAAATTACGGCGAAGTTACTTACACCAAATCGTTGAATACCCAGTCAGAGAATGCTTATGAAGATTAGATTATACGATGCTCTCCGATGCTCCTCTTTACAGATATACGGTATGTGCCTATGATTTTCTTATGGCTTAACTCTTAAACTAGAAATAAAATGGTTACTATGTCTTTACAATGCATAGTAGCTGAAATATTTGAGTGCAGTGACTTAGAAGATTATATTGCTTCTTCAATTCTCAAATATTACAGAAGAGACCCTTTTTCTACCGCAACGTATTTCTACTAGACTACAACAAAAAATTTACGACGTCTACTGCATAATTCTTCAAATATTAATGTGCACGGAGAAATAAAGATGAGGTTTTATAACTCTATAAATCTTTTCAATTGCCAGCTGCACTTACGAAAGAAAAGGTTCGGAAATTAACGAATATGGTAGCGTTACATTAAACTCGAACCTGAGACGCATTCTTGAGAAACGAAATGCCAACGAGCTTTTCGGAATGTCAAGGGTGGAGGCTCGAGGGAGTGACAACAGAAGCCTCCATTCGACGAACGAAATATTTTCACCTTCGGTAATTTCTTCTGATTGCGCAATTTGCCATGTGGCGCACAAATTTGCTTTGTTTTCCCAAGTCGGCGAATATCTGAAGCCGTCCAGTGGGCACGCAGATTATAGTCACACTTAATTACTACACTTGCAATAATTATGACAGTCGTAAAGATGTAAATTGTAAAATCTCCCAGTGCGCGTACGGATTGATTATATGCTGTCACGAATGGCCACAGTAGAATAGGTATAAGTCTTTAAAATAAAAAAATTGAATTAATTCAATTGGTACGTAAACTTTAGTGCCCATGAAATGCAAGCATCTAACAAAGACCAGCTGCAGTTATTTATAAAAAAATGAACACATATGTATGTGGACCCAAGCAATAAGGTTGCACATTAAATAAAAGTTGCTGTAAATGTAGGTCCACACGACTGACTGTCGTTTGCTTGTCTTATGCATACTTCTTGGAGCTTGAATGTTTCTGGACTGCTTGGAAAGACGGCTGCGTGTCTACCAAAATCTGTACAGTTCTGCCAGCCAACTTGTCAACAGGCTTTGCGAGAGTCTCTCGTAAGTTTCGGATACCACTTACAATAGAGAATAAATTATAAATTCAAGAGCTGTGCTTTTAAGCAGGCACTGCGACTTATTCGAAAGCTGAGGACCGCGTCTCGAGTAAAATAAAAGCAGGTGAACCCTCCTTCAACTGCACTTTCAGCTAGAATCAGCAAGAATACGTATATTCCCAGAAAAAATTATTGAAACAAAAAGTACTAAGACTACTCGATTCACAGCAACACAGAAAAACGAGATATCAAACCAAAACCGCGAGGACTTGCTCAACAGAAAACATTTACACGATTACAAAATATGATGCGAGACTCTGGTTGAGACAACTAAAAGAATTTCAGTTCGCCTTAAAAAAAAAAAAAAAAAAATCAGACCGATAGAAGAAAAAAAAAAAATGTTGGACTAACGTTGCATTTATTGTATTTTAGTTTCAATAAACAGATCATGGAGAGTACAGAACAAGAATGAATATCCCATTTTTTTAACAAGCGAATAAACAAGAGTAATAGGCTTACAAAACGCAATTAACGTTCTATTTTTTATTAACAAGCGATTAACAATTAGGAGTAAAGAAGACAATCAAGGATTTGTTTTTCTTTTCACACGCTAATAAATATAATTCACAAGAATACAATTGAGCCTTGTTTTTTCTGCGATGTGTGAATAAACATTGCTGAACAGACTAGAGAATTCAATTTGCGTTTTATTTTTCTTTCAACGAGGGTACATAAAAACAGGAAGAAAGAACACAGCAAGCGAGCCATTTTAATTTCAACGGGCAAATTGGATTGCAGAAAACTAAAAAATTGAACATAGGTGCAACTACCTATTGTTGGCTCTAACTACCTTCAATAACAGTCAGTGTAGAGAAATAGGTTTTGGTAAAGGTCAAGATTGTTCACTGGTACGCAGTGAAAGCATGAGAAGATTTTTTACCTCAAGTTTATAAAACCGGTGAGGCAATTCGCCTGGTTGATGCTTGACCTTAGTGCCGGTCCATATTTAGCAACTGTGACCAACCCTGAAACCTAAAAAATGACTGAAATAATTCGGGTGAAATGTGACCCGGAAGTAAAAGGAACACGAATGCTGTGGTTGATCTTAGTTTAGCTTCATATTGACCCCACTGTGACCATCTCAAACGAACAAAAAACTGTTAAAATGATAAACACTGTTGTATGCTTGTGTTTTAATTTTAGGTCTCATCGTCATTGAAACATGTCAGAAAATAATGTTGGTGATGATGCGTCCGTCGGCTTGTTTATTTTTCTGTCTAGGTCTAGGTTCTCAAAGTGCAGCTTTAGTTTAGAAAATGTTTTTCTTCTGCCATGCCAGCAGTGTTCGGCATTTTTCATCTTTGACTCCATCAATAATTGGAAAATAAATTATGCCTGTGACACCAACATTTTTGGTAAAATTAATCCAATTTTCACTCCAACGTTCTTTAGAAAATATTTTTACTTGTGACTCCAATGTTACCCGAAAAATAATTTTTAAATGCGGCAGTCTCCAAACATTTGTCTTAAGCTTCGACAAACGAGTACACTGTGCTCTTAAGATACTGTGAATGAATGTCCGTCCGGAAGTAGAGGGAACAGGAACTATACATACCGTATAAGCCTTGGTCAGCGGCACATAACAGGCGAAACTGCGGTCAGGCGTAGGTGGGGTTATGGGTATCACAGAACAATGGGGTGTAGGGTGTGGTGCCATGAGTGTCAACCTTGTCATAAAATTATTGCATTCTTTGGCACCGAACATCACCAACGTTTCAAATTTCCAGAATTTCACATGGAATGTAGCAGTCGGCTTACGTATTATTTGCGTAAAAAATACAGAATATTCTTATTGGATTAGTCTTTAAAGATGGAAGTTTATCCTATCATACTCAGCCTATGTTACGTGGTTACAAAGGCTTTTTCTCCCTAAGGTATGCAATAGGAGAAAGAACTCTCGTAGCGGAAGAAAGCAGCCAGAGTAGTAAAGAGTTAAGTTCAATATGGACTAATAGCGAACATTGTACCATGAAATGACATAATTTTGGCTTTGATTTTTCTTTTAAGTTCTGGCACTCAAAATTTCAGCACTACTATGTTAGCAACAAATTTGCAGGCAAAACTGTTGAACGCATCAATAGTTGACTGATAAAATCATAAAAAAGTAAGTATAGGAAAAAGTCTAAGTACAGTACGGCTTGCTATCTAGCTACTGTATATCAATTTCAAGTCAAATATTATGCGCTTGATGTACTGACATCAGGGGGGCATCGAAATCAGCATTCTGAGTCACTGTGTCTAATATTTGAGAGGCTACACTGCAATTACTCCGAAGGCATTCTGATGTAAAAAGGTAAATATACCTTCTTAAAAATAACAGCAAATATAGTAATTATACATCGTATCTTCTTAATACAGATATCCACAGACTGATTTTTTGATAAGATACCTCTCTGTAGAGTGATTAAGAAAATATGGCAGTTGATACTTCTTGAGACAGAGTTGTGAATTAGAAACATATAATTTTAGAAATGCAAAAAAATACATCATACATTACACTAGTTTACCAATATACAGCCTTTGGTGAGCTTTTTGGAGTGTTCTAACTATATACAGGACTAGACGACCCGTGACCCGCTATATATATATATATATATATATTTATAGGTCGTCAACACGATCGTCTTTGCTTTCGCAAAAAAGCAGGTTCTATTTAGCTGGGCATAGACCACCCGCTATTCGGCCGTCCTCTCCTACCCGTCAAGGAGCTGCCCGTACGGCTCACTATCAACAGTCTTTCCTTCTCTAACGAATATTCAACAGCAAGGTTGTAAGCAAGGTTCTATTTCCTGTAGCCCCGTTGCATTTATCCTGCCCATTTTTGAGGCTGAGCTCCAGTTTAACTCCGTATCACAGATACAATCGAATTAAACCTTCATCCATCGAATTTCTCCCATCTAAGGGCGAAAAAGCTATGTCAAACAAGACCCAAGTAAATAAACAAGCAAGGTTCATAGAGTCTTAGTATAATACTAGACGGCCCGTGACCCATTGGTTCGTCATTGCGATCGTCTTCGCTTTTGCAAAAAAAGCATGTGTTACTTAGCTGGGCATAGACCACCCGTTATTCGGCCGTCCTCCACTGCTCGTCGAGGAGCTGCCCGTACGGCTCACTATCACTATCAACAGGTTCGTTGCTTCTCTAACGAATAATCAACACCCAGGCTGTAATTAAAGTCAATTTATATGTTATGTATTTCAGTTGTATTTCCCACGGCACCGATGAATTTATCATGCCCGTTCTTGTGGCCGAGCTCAGTTTACTTCCATACCACAGATACAATCGAATTAAAGAGCTAATCCATGGAAAGAATGGGGCTGTGCCCTAGTCCATCGAATTTCTTCCCGTTTAAAAGCGAAGAAGCTGTGTCAAACAAGACACTAATAAATGTGACACAAGCAAATACACAAGCCAGCAAGCAAGCACGGCTCACAGACTTTTAATATAGATGGGTTATAATACTGTTATGAAATAAAAACGATTTTTTTTCTTGAAAAAACTATTTTTTAAAGATCTTACTTTAACAAATAATAACACTACTACTGCTACTACTGTACGACGGCAAAAAAATTTATTCAAACTACATTCCTTTTGCCTGCAATATCTGCACGAACGAGTTCTAGAGGTATTTTCCCGTACCATTCATTCAGTTTTGATTTTAGACCTTCGATACTCTGGATAGGAGTAGAGAAGGTTTACTTTCTAGAATGAAACATGACTCAATATTCGAAAGCATTTAAGGTCTGGTGATGAAGGAGGCCGTTCTTATAACGCCTCCTTCATGGACAAAGAAACAAGGGGTGAATTCCCTCCCACAGGTAAGGCTGCCGAAACAATCACTGAACATGTGTTTTTATTCCGAATACTTCCTCTGCATTGCAGGGATGGATTCACTGTTTCTTGCAAGTCCTCTATCATCTTGATGATTATGAGCCTGCTACTCACTCAATGACTTCTCATCCGTAAAGACGAGATAGTTAAGCGTGCCATCTACATATGAGACAGATCAACTGCATAGACTTCTACGGAGCTTCTATTTGACTGTTGCTGCAGAAAGAAGCTGTCTCGTTTGGAGATAATAAAAATACTTCCCCTGAACATCATGACACATCCTACGCACGGTCCTAGGATAGGAGATTCTTCTGCTTCTTTTATCATTATTCTGATGAACTTTTTTGAGTTGCATCTGATGTTTTGCCTTACACTTTTGGTAAGTTTTAGGGGTTCAAGAGGTGTAAGGTGGTACCAATCAAAGTCGGTCTTTGGTCGGAGAAGTGTTCTTCTAATGGCCAATTGTCCTTTTGACCAACATTCTGTTGATTTTGGAAGTTTCTCCCAATTTTTTAACTTTACGGATGGACTCAGGACCTTATCATACTTCTCTATATGATGAACTTTGGCTTCAACTCTACAGACTTTATCAATAGTTAATAGCCAAATATTCTGAAAACATAACATATGTTATTACTAATTAGATGATAAACATTGGGTAATACTTGCGAAATACTGTGCGTACTGGAACATGTAAGAGGAATTTTCCCTACCCTGCATATTAGCAGTCAAAGATTATTATTGATGAAGAGTGGCACAGCGGAAGGGTACTTCATTTAAAAAATTATACGAAATGAGTATCGTATTGTATTAAATTAAATATCGGCACCCTTACTTAATTTAAGATGGTACCCATTTCCTGAAGATAATATTAGCTCCTTATTGTCGGGCGGCAAAACAGACATCCCATAAAGCTTATTTTTTCACAGAAGATTAGATTTGATTAGATTAGGTTTGATACAAGATAACAGACCGAAAACGAGTCCAATTCCCAGTGGGGACTCAAAGCTTAAGGTTCGAATCACTCCGGACAATTACCTGAATATTTTTCAACTATAAGTATTATCAGAAAAACACCTCATATAGTAGTTTATTACTCCCATCAAGAACCGTAGACTCTGTTTATGGTCCACGAGTTAGAATCCATAACTGCTCCCAAACGAATTGCACAAAAGGTTGAATTTAAGGAAAAAAGTAGCATAATATTTACATCGCTCATTTCACTAGCGTGCAGGTTTCATCTAATTAGCATGTTTAAGGCTTGGCTTTAATGAAACAGGTAATCACATCAAGTGTGTCGCTTCCTGGTAGACAATCAGCATATGGGATCAGACGCGGCCTAGCTCAGTTGCATAATTTCTACAACGTTTGGTCATCGGAGGTCCGCCGCAGATCGAGCGAGGACCTCGCCCTGGCCGGGTTGCGCAACAGCTTATGCAACGCCTGACTTATAGCAGGCCGTTTTTTTTTGCCATCTACCATGTGCCTTCGAAGGAAAAAAATGCGAGGACCTGTGTAAGTGTACACAAGGCGTTGCATAAGGAGATATTCATGGGCTGCTGTAGGGAAGTAAAAACGAGGCTTCATAGCCGACAGTGTCGGTGTTTACAAGTGTGTCGGCACCCTGTGCGCAATGGATGTTCGGAACCAGCGTCTTTCACACTGCTGTCGCGTGAGGGTCTATGGTGTTTACTGCGGGTTTCCCCGAGGACTTTAAGTTTATTTAGATGACGTTGAATTCAAGTACATATGTTATCAAACTCACCACACTAGCAGTTTAAGCAACACTGGCAATAACAAAAGCACTCTGACAGCGCATACCTCCGCCATGCGAGGCAACGGTAGCAAAAAATTCAAATTGGCTCTGAAATCATAATTGTCTTTGTATAAACTCCAAAATCTAATCATTTGTGCCTTTTGATGCTAATAACAGCTTGTGCAATTTTCTTGAAGATCCGTTCGTAACTTTTTGAGTTATACTGCTAACAAACGTTATGACAAACATGAGTCAAACATACAAAGGAACGAACCGATCTGGACCAAAATTTAATCATTTATGTCTATCAACATAACTAACAACTCCTATAAATTTCATAAAGATCCATTCATTATTTTTTCAGTTATTGTGCCAACAAGCATAAAATTATAAACTGTGACAAACGAACGAATGAACGAACAAACGGATCATTAGCAAAATTTGGTCATTTACTCTTTGTTATATACCTAACAACTCATATTAATTTCATAAAAATCCATCCATAACTTTTTGAGTTATGGCATTGACAAAAATGAGGCATAAAAACAAACAAACGGATGGACATATCCTCAGTAAACGTTAATCATCTGTTTTTCTAACATACCTAACAATCCCTGTAAATGTTATCCAAATCGGCTCATAACTTTTTGAGTTATCTTGGTGACAGACAGAGAGTCAAACAAACACGACGAAAACATAACTTCTTTGGTGGAAATATGCCTTCTAGGTAGTGTTATACATGTTTTTGAGCCTAAGTGTATTAATAACTCATTAGGTACATATGCTATGTTTTATTAGGCAGGTTTTGCTTTTCAAAGAGTAGAGAAATTTTGTGTATCCTTTAATTTGTGCGACCAGCTATGAACACAGGGGTCAGCAGAATGCATTATGTATGATGACGAGAATGTGTTTAGGCGGTGCGGTCTTTTCTCCTGTGGTCCTCTAACACGCTGTTCGATTTAATAACATGCGTGTTCACGTGCATTTTATTATTTCTTCGGCGGCGGAACGTACCGTTTTGCCATCTGGTTTGATATTTGATAATGTTTCTCATAAATTTCAGTGTAATATGTCCTGCGCAAATGCAACGTTCCCTTGCGCTGCCTTTGCGGAGATCTTAACCCTTTACTCGGCATTCTTTCCCAAGAGATCCATAGATCCTGTGTTCCCATTTGAAATTACCGGATAATGTGCGTATCTGCAGTATTAATTTGGCCGGTTAGTTTGGCGAATCAATAACTAGCAGAGTTGTTTGTTTACCGTTATTTTATTTCATTTATGTGTTTTCTTCCGAACTCATTATTTATACAAAATTTCCATGTCCTTTTTTTTAGTATATATTGAGAGATCTTTATGTGTGATTCTTTTGAATCTCCTTGCAGGTTGAAGAATCCAAACGCCAAGTATATTATTCTAGATAGGGTGGGGAGTTGCTCTCCCCATTGGGGACATGTTTAACTTGTGTGCATTTTTTTCACTATTTCATAGTTACAATTCTGTCATGTGCATTTCATTCCATTCTATATGTTTACTCATTGTCTTTTGTAAAAATGTGATCAAATAATGAAACGAGAACAATCAGCTGGATTGTTCCTGAAAAATATTAACGGATTAATCTCAATCAACTATTTTTTCACAATGATCGTTCATTCATTATTCGTATGATTGATTATTATCGTCAATAAAATTCATGATCAATTAGATTTATACATTGCATCAATTTATTCATTAATTTATTTTATAACATTAATTATGTATATGACTACGCTTATATTTATTCCCAAAATTATTTATTCATATTTTTATAAGTTCCCCGTAACACAAGGATACTACAAATGTACACTGGCAGAGTTACAGCTTATACTATTCTCAGAAAACTTTATAACTAAATGTGTCACTAAAATATTCAATATTCCATTCCAAATAGCTAGGACTTTTCGCTTGTGCACAAGATGAGACAATTCCTATTAGCATCTTCCTAGTCAGGAATACGACAGCAGGAACCAACATAAGGCACCGCAGCTCTTGAGGTAGCCAGTCTACTTGAAAGGGATCATCAGTTACATAAAAAACAACGGCCCTCTTTGTACGGATGTTTTTGTTTCGCTGGTTACCTGCTTATTACTGCACTCCCTTCATCTGCTGAACTGAGAGGGGAAGTAGTAGTTGTTTTGTGTAGGCTGTTGTTGTTGTTGCTGCTGCTTCTGGTAGAAGCGAAAGTTGTGCCTGATTACGGCTCAGAGCCTCTTTATATTACCTTGTAGAACTTGGAGTATGCGGGCCGTTATGAGTCAGGAAGAGCTGCATCTGCAACCAGATCTTACCGGAGGTTCATACGGTAGTCAAGCGAACGAGTTTCTTCAGCCGAGTGCGTTGCTGTATCCGTGTAAAAAGTACAGTTGAGCAAAGCTCGCCGAGCTCTGATACTTTTCAAGTTCCAAGAGATACCAGAAAATTTATTAGTGACAATTACCGAATGAACAAACTCAACGTCTTATATTTTACTAACAAACGCTTTGGTCGCGTCTACAGAGCTGAACAACATATAGCCCCAAGATTAGCCAAGGAATTTCTACATGTGACTATCGTGTGAAGCCGCCTTTAGTGAAAGTTTTTAACGTTGGTATTGGTTTCTAGCGTGGAAGCTTAACCCTTATTATATTTTGTTACTTTGCTAAATGGATATTTCCCTATTTTATACCTACCAAAAATATCTTTTGTAACTAGATAAAACAGCTTGAAACAGATTTGGCCAGGAGCTGTCAAAAAAATACGTAACTGTGGTATGATTGCCTTCTTTTCTTTGGGCGAGTAAATTGATATACGCAGACTGCTCTATAGAATTGCTATGTTGAAAGCAATGACGCGTATGGTGCTGAATTTAGAGTCGAATAGAAAACAAATCTTCTACAGTGCAATTGCTTAGTTACGACGGTGCGCTAAGCGCAGAATTGTCAATTCTTCAAATGAAAATGCTTTAACAAATGATCCTTTACTTTTCAAAAAGCCAGAGATAAATTTTCGAACAGAAAATTAGCTATTTTGATGATAAACATCCTCTCATGCTACTTGGTTGACCAGTTTGCTCGATCAAGTACAGTATTCTAAATGTGCTGTAAGAACAATGATTTGCTATACGCTGTATCAATTATATAATTATCAAATGCACAGTAAAATAGATTTAGAACGAGAACAGCTTTTTCGTTCCTCAAGCCTCACAAGATTCCAGTTGAAACAGTTTACTTTGCAGTATGTGTGTGGATAACTACTCCCATAGTCACATACGGGACTATTTTCATTACCTCTGACAACAGTTCGTACTATCAGGTGACTACGGACTCTCAGCCATTAAACTTTGCAGCACATCCGCTCTTTAGTACGTGTTTGTTTATTTTTTATCTCTAATATTAGCATTTACATTGGCCCGGTCCAGTAGACTTGCACGGCGCATGCTGACTGGAGCGTCGTATCAGATAACCGGCGAGGAGTAATTTGATGCCGTTAGCAGCGTGGCAAGCGAGAGATAACCATTCCAGAAAGACACCCAGTGAACTTTCTGGAATTTGGCACGCCAAATATGGAGACTGGAATTCAAAGCAGCGGCAATATTTGGCTGAATGATTCCGAGTTCGAAAGCTGATTAAGGGTCTGAATTTATGTAGTTTTCATTGGTAGCGAATGCTGGGTACAACCTCGTAGATTCGTTTTTGTGAAGTTCTAAATTGGGCGGCAGTGGTGAAAGTGAACTCGATGAGGTGCCTTTGTTTTGATTCTGTGTGAAGTCAGATAGCGGCGGTGGCACATTAACATATAGATTACTTATCTCTTGGTAGAGTACACTAGCTACATTGGAAGCGGGAGCTACTTGGATGATTTCCAGAATGATAACGATAACTTTCAGTTTCGTAAGAAGTGAGGTAGGCAGAAATTTCTGTTTTGTTCATACGGGCCTTGGTAAGTCGCTTAAGCATTAAATTAAAAAAATGCATAATAATGCTAAAACAGTTCCATTGGCCACTGGTAAAAAGTAACGAAAGCCCAAAAAACACTAAATGAAGTTAAGTTTTGCCAAAAACTATTGAAATTTTTTTCAGTAGCAGAATTGAAATTCTTGGAATATTGAAATAAATAAAGCGTCCCAGCATAAGCTCTGAGAAACTTACTGAGGCGATGTTTGGTCACTATACATATTGAAAGGCTTCAAGTTGAATATTGTTTTGGCAACAGCTATAGTTTGGATTTTTAGAGCAATATGGTGTTATTCGAGAAAATTTGCAGAAAAAACTGGTTACGGTATTTGTGTGAAAACACCCTTTAATGCAGTTAAAAATTACTGAAATACCTAAATCGTTTAGAAAATTTCTAGAATCATACAAAAACCGTTCTCGGAAGAATATCAGCTCAGTCCCAAAGCTCTTAATGGAGCTAAAATAGGATGGGCTGGAATGAAACTTGACTAGTTTCAAATCATCCTTGCAGGTACGTTTAAGATACTCAGAAAGGTCATTGAGTACAAAGACTAAATCTGATACATTATCAGTTCTTCACTAAAGTACTTCAGCGTAAAATTTCATTATATCCTGAAAGTTTTCGTCGACACTGTAGTGTACTTGCTATATCCTCAAGTTCCAAAGGTGCACGCGACCATGTACCTTCTATATACTCAAGTTCCTTGAGGTACACTTAACTAAAAGCTTGCGATACCTCAGGCTGTAGAGGTGCAAGTATGTACATTATGTCAGATGATTATACAAATCACTAAATTGAAGGATATTAAAAATCTCGCTATGCATATAAGTTATACATATTCACATTTTACCTCACAAACTCAATTCATAATAAATATGTAAACTTAATATCAGTTAATAACAAATCTTTATTCATTCTATGTCAGAAGTCATTTATATAAGCAAAAATAAAAACACTTTCGGAGTGACAAATGATTTCATAATATCACACAAACACCAACATAACATTAGAAACGCATAATCAACAACATTATCAACTATTTATGCTTTGATATACCCTCCTTTTTCCTCTAGCACCTTCAGAAGACGATCATCCATCGACTCGGTTAAATTTGAGATACATGATAGGTTGATGTCTCTGCAGCTATTTAGTATTGTATTTCAAAGTTCATCTCTGCTTGTGTACTGCTTGCCACCACGATATATCTCGGATGTGAAGATGCTTTAAAGATTTGCTATGAAGCTTAGGTCCGGGAGGCCATTCTATTAATCGGTCTCCAGGGAAGTTTTTTCCTGCTCTATAATCCTTGGTAAACTATGCAGCATGAGATGGTGATTATCATGCATAAAAATGCATTTTAAGTTGAAAGATCTCGTTTGAAATCTATACCAGGGGAAAAAATTCTGATCCAGAAACTCTGCGTACGCTTGAGAGGTCAACTTTATTTCTTATGGTAGCCGAAATTGTCTCACCAAGGTGTATCCAACGATGGCAGCCCAGAACATTACACCTCTGCCTCCTTGCTGACGGCGATACCTCGCGTAGAAGCTCTCTGGCCTACTAAAAGCCACCCTTTGGACCATCCATCAGGTTCATCTAAAGAAGCATTGCATGCATTTATTAATATGACCTTTAGGCACTGTTTTGCCCGAGAAATTCGGTTGCACCTGCTCTGCCTGCAGGTTCCAGGGGAGCAAGTTTCCAAATAACTACGATACTCACAGTTTCGGAGTTTCCAGAAGTGTACTTATGTAAAATATCTGCTGCACTGTAACGTGCCAGAGCTGCAGCTATCCAAACACTGCTACACTCGCAGGTTTCAGAGACGCACGTATCTAAATACTTGCATGCTATACCCGCAGTTTCCAGAAGTAGATAGTCACTCGGCAGCAGCTATGACCTAGCCTAGCAGTATGAGAGATGCAGGTCACAGGTTGGTGCGTAGGGCCAGACTGTGACTGAGCAGCGGCCCATGACTATGCAGCTTTGTATTCGGACACATGGACTTACTTTGAGCCTCTATGATCCATAAAAACCAACATAGCATCCTAGAAAAACCAGAGAGCGTATATGAGGCTGGGCACGTGCAAGTTCTTTCTGAAGTTGGGATGTCAAATCGGGGAGGAATTCAAGGTTTATGGAGCAGGCGTGGCAAAAAACGGGACTCTCACGAATACAGTTTTATGAAGGTTCTCTAGACTCCGAAAAGAATATTTTTTAGAATGCACGTATAACTGGATCTTACTTTTTGCTTTGTTAAGTTAACGTCTTAGGCACCATACATTTTACCCCAATTAAGCTAGCAAGGATATCATTCGCTATCAGGCGTGCTATAGTAAGAGGTACCTTGCGGGAAGCCTAAAATCATATACAAACTAGAGCACTGTGAGAGTGCATTCATCCGCCAAGCAAGGCAACCAGAACGAAAAATTAAAATTTTTCTGAAACTATGATTCCCTTTGTATCAGCACCAAAATCCAATCGTAAGTGCCTTTTGACACTAATAACAGCTTCTATATTTTTTTTGATGATCCATTGATAACTTTTCGAGTTATGTTACTAACACACATTTTGACAAGCATTAGCCAAACGCACAAACGGACCAATTGATCATCACCAAAAGTTGATTATTTATGTCTTTCAACATTTTGAATACATCCTGTAAACTTCATAAAGAACTGTTCATAACTTTTTGAGTTATTTTACTACTATAAAACATAAGATCAAACAAAGAGACAACTAGAAAGCTTCGGTGGCGTAAGACCAACATCCGCCGTAGGGGGCAAATTCAACGAAGTCATTTTTGATGAACGAAGCTAGGGCACAGCCCCATTACTTCCCAGAGATTAGCTCTTCAATAATAAAATAGGAAATTTAGAGCACTCTGAGAGCGTATACCTCCGCCAAGTAAAGCAACTGTAATGAAAAATTCAAATTTCCTATCAAACCATGATATTTTTTGGCAACTTCAATTTCGAATAATTTGTGCCTTTTGATAGCATTACCAGTTTTTGCAATTTTTTGAAAATCAGCTCATAGCTTTTTGAGTTATACTGTTAACAAATATTATGACAAACATAAGTCAAACAAACAAATGATCCAACCGATTTGCACCAAAATTTAATCATTTATGTCTTTTAACATGACTAACTGCTCATGTAAATTTTGTAAAGATTCATTCAAAACTTTTTCAGTTATTGCGCAACAAACATTATGACACACATCTCAAACATAGACACGAATCAACCGATCTTATAGTATGTATTTTTTTTTTAGCAAAATTCGAATGATTTTTAGAAATTAAGAAATTAAAATAGCTGCATGCGACGCAGCATAGCGTCAATAAATTGTGTTCTCAAACCAAGAAAAAGTTTCTAGTTTAGATACCGACGTTTTATCTATCTCTAAATCTAAAATTCTAATCTCAACAAGGCCCAAAATGTTTTTGTTCCAACTGCAGTATTACAAATTTACCTAGTTTAACTTTATTTGTTACTTGTAGACACTTCGAATTTGATAAATGTGAAAATACTTGATACATTTTCCTCCAGTCCTTTGCTATACAGGTGATAAAGTACAATAGTACAATGCATTGGAAGTGATGGAGTCAGATTAAAACATCTAAACCAAGAATTACAAAACGAGGCCGAAATGACCTACAGAAGAATCCATGAACTTTCAGAACTTGGTCGAGGACTGCTCCATGAACTATAACAGAGGAATAAAAACTGATGAGGATCGTCAACGCAACTGGATAACCTAGTGATGGTATATTACACAAGGGTCACTATAGCATGCAATGGCCTATCAAACACGCGACATATTCGTCAAGCAGCATATGGCGTAGTGTTTTCGAAGTAGTGCTCTACTCGTTGAATAATAGGGATCTCTGCCAGGCAACTCTAAGGTACTACTTCTAAAGAGTTTTTCCGGCAGGTAACTTCATCAGTATTAGTGATACTTGGGTCCCTTCGGCAGGAAGCTTTTCAGGTACTAACTTTATCAGTATTAATGATACTTGGGTCCCATCGGCAGGTAGCTTTTCACGCACTACTTGCAATAGTGTCCCAACAATAACCGGCACTACATGTGGAATAACAGGATGTTCTGAAGAAGCCGTATACCACAATTGATGGCAAAAGTATTGATTTTTGCAGCTCCAAATGCAAAGGTTAACTGAAAAAAGGCTATAAAAAACCACTCTCCAAAAGAACAGCGTACGATGCATACATCTAAAATGACAGTCCACTCAAGTGAAGCCAAAATCATTTTACTCATGCCGGACCTAAATAAAAATTGTTCTATGCAAATGTCCCGAAAAAAAAAACAAATCACAATGGCATGAAAACGAAGCCAAAATCTCTTGACGCAAGCCCCACCTATAAATAAAAGTGTTCCGTGCAAAGGTCTCGAACAACAGGTCTCAATGACACTAAAGTGAAATATACCAATTCAAGCCACACTCCCTAGCTGAAGGCGTTTGCGTCTCGTTCAGACAACCCTATAAAATTCTACACGCTCCGTTGCCACGTACTGGAAAGCCGTATTTACGGCAGTTGCAGCCGTTACGCCAGTCGTAAAGCCGACCTTAACGGTGGAGTTTCTGAGTGATTTAAGTGCGTGTTGTATCCATAATCGATCAGGTTTTTGCTAAATGTTGGGTGTTCAGAGCGTGTAGAACGAATGAAAAGAACGGGGTTGTGGTCGACGGGAAGCAATGATATTTTTCAGAATAAATTGAAAGTTGAAATAAGTCAGATAGGCAAAAGTCGGTTGAGGTCACTCGATAGATACATGCTGCTGAGGCAATTGCTAGCGTTGTTGTTGCATCACACCCTTCAAAATTTTATAACCATGATTTGTTGATCCCAGGAGCTTCCAGACTGGCGCCTCTTAGCTTCTAGATGGGTGCCCAGGCTTCCTTCCTCTTTTCATTCGCTTATATGAACATCTTCGCCTCTGTGATGCCTGTATGCTTCAATTTGAAAAATCGTACATAAAGAAGACTGATGACATTGAAAAATCTTTGTAAGTCAATCTGATGAGTAGAATTTGGTGCCCCAGCAGCATGGCAGGATGTGTCGATACCTGCAACGGGCCGTTCACTTTAATTTGTATACAACATAGATTATAAAAGAAGCTCGATTTTCATGTCTGCCTCTCAGTCGCACTATGGATAACAAGTGTTAAGAGTACTGCATAATGACTGCGCTGAAAGCTTTTCAGTCACAGTGCGAGAAGAGAAAGAAATGTAGAGGATATGAACCCACAGCGTGTCCATCTCAGGAGTTCATCAGACGCTTCCCAAGTTGAAACAAGAGTATTCATTGTAAATGTAAAATTTCACAAATTTTTATCATTATAATAGTGCACAATTAACGGAATTGTGAAAGAGAGGAGGGTTGCAATTATCGCTGGAGCCTTTCGTCTCTGACGCCATAGCTCTGAAAATCTGCGGCCGATTTCAGGAGTGCACTCCTCAGCCAAGGTTTAGGGGCATTTATTTGCAGCACGGCCAGTTCAAGCGGCTTTCCCCAGTCGGGCCGAGTAGCGAGTTGTCTAGTTGACTTTACCTTTAGACTGTCGGGCAGAACAATTACTTTGTTTCTCGTATGAATAGCATTGTTTTAAATGCAAAAGAAAATTGACACTCGCCTATATAAGGTTGAAGAGATTGGCTGACCGCTGCTTGCAAATTGTCTCATCGAGCTACCTGCTTCCTTCATCACTGCCTCATCACTAGCAATAGAGTTCAAGCGCAGTAAAAAATATCGAACGACTACTTGATTGACCTTCGCTGTGAGGTGAATGTCTTAAAATTAACGAAAACAGCAATAGTAAGTACCAAACTAGTCGATATCCGCGGTTGGGCAACCCGTCTCATCTCTTTATTATTGCATAGCTTATGTAATCCAGAGACTCAACTAATCACACTGGCTGTGAAAACCGAAGCTAATAGTTCTTCATACCAAATATAGTAAACACAGATAGCTGGCTAGTTATATACAACAGATTTGATGGTTTGGGCTGAATTTTCGACCCATTAGCAACAATTCTACGAGGACAATATGCAGGTTTACGAAGCTCATGACGTATTAACTTGAGACCGTTTTGGGTTGTATTAAAAAAAGGTCTCGAAGTTATCTCGTTCTCACTGATGTTTGATGTTAGAGGTTACTGTAATTTTAATTTTTAAAATTTTTATTTAATTCATGAGTATGGTGTCACGAAATACACCATATTTAGCACACTTAAGATGCCACATAGGTCCTATGGCTGTTAAATGAAAAGTTTTCTAATTAATGATTGACCTCAAACAAGAAGCAAAGTCTCTGTTGTGTTGTAATGGTGTCTGTTTATAAAATGACTTAAAATTGATCGAAATTAATTATACTCTTCATCGAATGCAAACTTTATGAATGTGTGTGTGTTGTGCTAAAAATACATTCCCTTGTATCACCACGAAAAGTGTGCTTTCAGTTTGGGTTCGCAATGTTAATTAAAAATAGATTTCATAAACGTTTTATTAATCACCTTTAGGAAGGAGCGGACCGTCACGTACAATTTAGCTTAAGCAGCTGTCTAAACATATTCTATTTCTAATTAATTTTATAAAATTAAGATCGTTCTAACACGCAGTACTGATGGAAATCTTATTTGGTGGTAAAGGTGTGCAGATCAAGTACATAACTCGGAAATCTTTTTCCCATTTTTGACACAGATATTTCTATGGTTCCGAGTCAATCAAAAAACTCTTAGGAAAATACCGAAAGCTTGCAAGCAGCGCCTATGGTGAGAACAGTGGCCAGGCTGAGGTCAATGCCATGTCGGAAATGGCAACAGTCGAAGTGAGCGATCAACACTTATGGAATTTAGGGGCGTGTGTGGGATTTACGGACGTTAGCGAAATTTACGGACGTATGTGGATCTTATGGAATAATGGAAAATTCTAAGATATATGTGGAATGTATGAGCATGGATGACGAGCGCCATGTCAGTATAGCAAGAAGATGCTAGCATCAACATGTACATATGTGTTATATTAGATTAGATAGGCGGCAGTAGACGAACCAATAGGCCTATTCCCAAAGAGACTCCAGAACTTACGCCCCGGCCCTCTATGGGCTATTGCCATTGTCTCTAGGATATAGATGACTGAGGAAAAAGAGGAAAAAATGGGGGGGGGGGGGAGAATCTCATTCAAAGAGATGATCACGCATGCACACAAGCAAGCACGATCTACATGATGTATAAGGTCTCTCTCAAAACACGCACAAAGATCAAAAGTGGATAACTCATTAAATGAAAATATTTTCCAAGCGTCTGCGCCCACCCTTACCGAATGGAACATTATCGTGTACACGTTACCGACGTAAAATTATAATACGACGGTACGATCATTCAAAGTGAATTCATGGCCATTTTTCCGAAAGCTCTGTATTATCTATACGAATAACATACTGAAAACAGCAGGTACCATAGCACTAAAATGGATATTGACTGATAGAAACGTTGCACAGAAGCATAGTAGAGCGGTGTAATGGGCATTTTTTCATTGTGTGCAGCATTTGTAGCACTAAATTTGGTATCGAATATATTTATGATCATAGCATTAGCATTGCAATATTTTCATTAATTGCAATATTTTGAACTTCGCTCAGTGACCAAAATGACGCACATAAAAAATTACCTTTTCTTATTGGTGTTATACATAATACACAGGCGTAAGTTATCATAATGAATAAAAAAGTGTTAAAAGAATTAACCGATAATGTCACTGGATGTTATCAAAGACAGCCAAAGGAGCTTATATATGATCTTGCAATTGGCTGTCATACTATTTGATGAATCTGCGTAGTAGAGAGCAAATTTTAAAAATTATTCAATAATGCTATATTTCCTTTATATCTTCAAGGCAGCTGAATATGGAATATGCTTGCTTAGAGTACACTGCATATATTTTGAATGGTTCTGAGCTTGATCAGCAGTCACTACACAACAATACATTAATTGTTCTCAGCGATATGTAAAAGTCCGGTCCTAATGTTTTTACCTGCAATAGCTTGAGCTGGAACAGCGCTAACAATAGACAGACACAACGATGAACGGCCATAGTAGATACGTATACGTACTGTACATATAAATGGTTCTAAGCTTGAGTTACAATCACAACATGATGATGCAAAAAAAAGTTCATAGTTGGTAAGCATTAGTTGAGTATATTATATTATAGAAATGGTTTGAACTTGAGCCGCACTCACAACAAAGAAGGCTGCCTCCGTAGACGAGCGCACTCGGCTGATAATTCGCCGACCGTTAAGGTCAAATGGTTTCGCTGGACGGAAAAGACCAGCCTGGCATTCAAAATTTCATCACATGCACTTCGGTTATCGCTGTTCTGAGAATACTTATAAAGGCTACAGCCACTCAGCAAGAGCGATGCTTAGTACATGTCAAGGTACAACACTCTTTAAATGGCTGATTTTGGTGTTTTAAGAATCAGTTGCCTACTCACAATAATGCATTTTTAATGTAAATGTTTCGAAGGCCGGGCAATAAGGTCAAAAAGAAGCAAGCACTTACTAAAACTGTCTCCCTATAATTGAAAATTTATTAAATTTAGCTACGTGAAAGTTGCAGCAATTTGTATAGAGTTTCATAGTCTACAAACAGAACCAATTTCATGCCATGGGTAGATATGCCACTTATAAAAACACTGAATACAATAAATAGTCTTAGTACAAACCCTTGGGAAGGCCAATATTAATAGGTGACAGTTATGACTTGATGTTATTGCAGAATATGTACATATCATAAGCTATGCCAATAGTTAGACTGAAGATTAAGTGAAAACTAAAGAGGTGCGCCATATTTTCATACGAGTAGCGTTCTTTAAACACATTTTAACAAATTTTGTTAAGTTCTTTCACTGTGTTTGTTTACATACAACTTCCAAGTTCTCATCTAAAGTTTCCTCAAAGAAAAAGAGTTACGATAGAAACGCACAACACTAAAAAACAAGTAACATTCTGTGTCTTTCTGCTATACATTCATATTTTCACTAGCTTCTGTAATGGTATGCAAGCGAATTTACATACAGTAAAATACGAAGTTCCGTGTCACACAGAGGTACAGAAAGCATAATGATCTTTGGACAGTACATTTTGCTTCATTTTTCTTGTCACTGGCAACACCCAAGGTCTAGTCTGAAGTCTGCATAGAAAAACCAAAAGGTGTCGAGCCTTTTGGAAATGGTTGCTCCTGCACTATTGGTCGACGGACGCTTTAAAAACTGAGTTATAGTCTTTGTGTTTACACGACTTCACGCCTGACCTCTCACGCGCCCGGCAGGTGAAGCTGTTAGGGGGCCCCACCCCCGGCTCCTTAATCGCCTTGTGCATGTATGCAAAATAGCGCATTGTCACGGGAAATATGCGAATAATTGCTGAGATAAAACGCAGTTATTGATGGCCATAAAATTCTTTGTAATGAACTAGTTACTTTACATTTGGAATGACTTTGGGAATTGCATGTTTTCACAGCAAGTGTTTTCAGAGGAACTATGCGAAGTTATTATGCTGAACTGAGGGCAGAAATCCAAGCAATCTTCAGTAATTTAACTACATACTTAATGGACGATTGCTTCATATGTGGAGCTTGGAAATTAGTTGTTTGCAGTGTGCTTTCAAAAAAGTATGTGAAGATCTTACTCTGAATTAAAGGGACTAAACTGGAGTAATTCTTAAAAAATCAACTAGATACTAAGTGGACTAGATTCTGTGGTGTTCGGATCTAGAACTTGGAACTGTGTGCAGTACAAGTAGCCCAGTGCGTCAAGTCCCTTTTGCTGAGGCGCATGCAATCTCAAAGTAGGTAATTCAAGATTGGCCCGCTTTGGCCGTCACGGTGTCCAAGTTTGATGAAAGGGTTAGTATAGTAATAAGATTTGCTCCAGTTCATTACTTTGAGGCGATGGAAAAAAGCTTGATAAAAGGTTGATCAGGGGATAAATTTAAATGGAAGGCTAAGAGTTCGTAACTTGCCCAGACTTCTATGCTTACCCTTTTTCACCCAGTTATCACGTACGTGACTATGAAATCAGTGAGATTCCCATCTTTAGCGATTTTAATGAAGCAAAGATAAGTGCAGAGACCGATATCATGGTGAAGTCGTTGGTGAAGTGTTTTAGGAGGAAGAAAAGAACATATGTGAAGTAACGAATGACGAAAAGTTAGACTATCTGCTGAGTAATCAAAAATTTGTAATTTCGTTCGGGAAGATGGCGAACATGATGATTATGTTCAAACAAGGAATGTAGTAAATTGGTGAATAGTGCTTACACAAAAAATATCCATACTTTAATATATGTGCTGATGTGATACATCGATCCAACGAATTAAGTTGGCTGAAAAAGAAGCATAAACTGCAACTTAAGGTAACGTTAAAACACAATTATTAGAAAATGTCGTAAATCTTTTTATACACTGTATATCAAATCCTGTATGTCGTCATGGCACAAGGGCATTGCTCAAATAATAAGTGTAATAATATAAAGCTGCACACGGTTTATTCATGATTATTATTAAGACTCAAGGCACAATAAATCTTGGAAAACCAGCTCAAGAACTTGTCAATTACATGTGTAGAGTCGTTGGGAGCTCGCAAGCTCCATAATCTTCAGCTGTTTTCATTATCTTCGCTTGGTAGACTACCACGTGCGGCTGCGATCGAACGCGGAGTTGTAATTGTTTTTGATAGCATAGCTAAAGGTAGCTTAGGTAGAAAAAAACTAGCGTGAACTGAAACTTTTTTAATGTGAGGCAGCTGAAATAAACTTGAATTGTATTGATTTTTTCTTCATAGTAGTGCCAGAGGCATCTGAGCTTTTTTTTTTTAAATGGCAGAAGCACATGAAATAAAGTGACCTCTACAGATATTTTTTCAATAGTGCCAGGGGCATCTGAAATAATACTAACCAGCCTTGAAAAGTTTCCTTTAGGGGTGACTGATTCACCGACGATAAAAGCAACTTTTGCCAGCAGTGGTAAATATGACTTGAGCAAGGACTAGTACAGTACGGTATAATTCATATGAGAGATAAATTAATTAAAACGTAAGTTATTTGAGATGCAAGAATAAGATTTTATGAGGTAACTAAGTGCCATGCGAAAGTAAATTTGTTAAAAAGATAAGTAAAACTAAACTGAGTAAGTAGAACCAATAGTGAAGTTATGCAAAAGAAAAAATGATATAAATGTAAGTAAATCTACCAATTTACGAATGCAACTAAGTGCTGTCGAAAAGTAAATTTACACAAAACCGTCATCAATCAAGTGTAAAAATGGCGTTGCCAGGGTTGATAAAACATAAGTGAACGCACCGATCAAACTCTAATGAATGGGAGGGCGAGGACACCTGAGTCTTTCAAGCGTAAAATTCACAGCTGCAATGTTAGAAAAAAAAATATTAAGCTGTTATCAATGAATGATAAAGTACGTAGGCGTCGTCTCATCCTGGACCAAATTTGAGGAATCCAAATTGATAATAAATCATGGTGGAAGGAGGGTTTTAAATCTAGCAATAATTTTTTTCTTTCTCCAACTACCGATTATTTGGCAGTAATGATTCCAGATGTAGCACGATTATTAAGCTGTCAATGTGTTAAAAAAAATTGATTCCAATATTTATTGTGGGGTAGAAAACCACTTGTACACAGGAAAATATTGTAAATGGCGTCGTAGATCATCGACATGAAGGTAGGTAGAACATTCACAGCGCCTTTTTTTGTCCAATTTCCTTCGAACGTTCAAGAGCATCGAACCAGAAAGTTACACAGCGAATGTGTCACTGTTGTCATTCAATAACATCCCAAGGAAAAATAATACAAGAAGAGCGAGGCCATTAGTGCCACCTGAGCCTAAATGATTTATGATGCGGTTTTTAGGTAATATGAGCTTCTATTCATTGCTTCCCTTTCAGAATGATATGAAATTAACATAGCTTGACAAAATACGAGTTGTTTAACCTCAGCATTTTGAAAATATCATTCAACTGCTCTAAGTTTAACCTCTGTTCTTTCTTTTAAATTTTAATATCTTAAATTAACTAAATTAACTCTTAATTTTTAATGCTGATTGCTTAGTTGCTTTGAATTAAACTCAGTTATTAAAAAAATACCGTCTTTTGTTAACAATGAAGTTCCGTTACATTAAGATGAATTTTGGTCATCTTTAATAGAACATAATAGTTAATTCAACTCTATAGCGGAGACAGGGACCATCTTGCCACATTTCAAAAAGAACTATTCGTGCAAAAGTGACTGTTAGTTAATTGAAGAGCTGAATTCTATACCAATCGCTTAAGGATGGTTCACACGCTTGTTTTTTGTTCCTCATACGTAGCTCAAGTGTTCGAAAGTTTCATTATAATCCTTGTAACCACCACCGCACGTCGACCAAAGGATTTATTAAAAATGCTAGCAGTCAAATTAACTGGCTTTTAGTCCTTGTCTCTAGTAAAGTTGTAAATATCTCTCTATATTTTCGGTGATTTAGAATTAGCAAAACTGCATATTTTTCTGTTGCTCACAAGACACTACCCTAACGGAGTATTCACGCGAGTAATGGGTTCTGACGACTTGAAAAGACTACATATATATACCGGGAGTTTTTTTTAGGCGGACAAATAAAATAAATCCATTTTTATGAACGATAAACTGCCCAAACTCCTTAGTTTTCGAGTCATAATGACTTACAGAAATTTATAGCTTTCAGTATTTTACTACGTGCGCGGCAATGTTAGCACTAGTTTTGATAGTTCAGCGCTTATGACCCCATCAATGCAGTTTACATTATTTTTACAATAGAAACTGCTAATATTTCACGGTTAGGAAAAAATATCGGCAGTTTCAAACTTAGCATTTAACGTAATCACACTACTGTATGGCGGACACTACCGCGTCAGAGTTTACATCCGTGTCGTTTCTAAAAAAAAAAAAAAAAAAAAAAATGCAAGGGTTGCTGCCACCAGATTTTGAACCTTGTGTACAATTTTCAGAGTGGCTCATGTAACAGAGAACAAGGGATCCCAACTTCTCCTAGCTGATTCTTTTCCACAGATGTAGCGTATTTTACTCGCGAAGGGGTTTCTAACATTCATAATTATCATCATTGGGCTCAAGCCTAATAATCCTCATATCATTTGCCCAAATAATCATCAACATCGATACAGTGTAAACACACGAGCAGGAATGTGGTCGGAGAAAGTGCTGAACGATCAAATGTGGCACTAACAATGGCGCGCACGCAGCAAAATACGTAAAGCTTTAAATTTCTTTAAGTTATTTTAACTCAAAAACTAAGGAGTTTTGGCTATTTTATCATTCATAAAAATTGATTTATTAAGAGTTTTTCTACCTATGGCTGAAATTAGTCCGCCTAAAAAACGGGTATATGTAGCCGTGAGCAGGGCTTTAGCATACGGTCTAATGGATGTAACAGAAGTGACATGCCCTATGATAATCTAGTTTTTGCCTTGGATTCATGACTGTAGGTATGCATCCATCTTTGAAACAGGGTATACGTTGGATGTAACAGATCTAATGCGCCCCATAATCTGTTAATTTGCCTTGGATTAAATCCTACCAGTATGTACCCGGCGTTTGCATTGAAATAATGGGTGTAATAAATGCGATACACCCGACAATCAGGTAATTTGCCTTGGATAAAGGGCTGTCAGTGTGCACCCAGTTTATGCATGCGGTATACAATGGATGTAATGAATGCATTTCACCCGACAAACTGGTAATTTGCCTTGGAAAAAAGACCGAACTTGCTCACGTTCGGCTACTGCTCGCCTGAGTTGGTCGCACGACCGCATTTGCATAGAGCGACGCTTTAAAATTACTTCAACAAACTGGTCGTGATCAGATTAGGGTCAGATAAAGAGATCTCGCTTGATATAAAGAGCAATAAATGAGAGGCGGTACTGTAATTACTAGCAAAAACATGGACTTGAGGGCGTGACATTCCTGCATGTCATAATAAGTAGACATTTGCATGGCATGCAAAGAGCGCCCATTTATTTGAAATGAACATGGCACGGTTAGGGGCAGAGCAAGCATAGTTCTGTTATCAATCGTTAGAGGCATTCTGGTAAATGCAGGAGCGGCCAATGTTATGTGATTAAAAAGGAACTGTTTAGGGTTCTGTGGAAAGGAAAGTGTACTTGAAACGTCTATGAGCTGTCTCTGTCGCGTACATATATAAATAAAACAAAACCTGAACTAGAGAAGGAGACTTCGACTTTTGATCACCAAGACAAAGACAAAGAGAAATATCTACTGATGTCACGTTACTTCAAGCAGCATATGTCGCAAAGTTATAGCCATAGAAAAATAACATATCCAAAGAGTTTAATAAATATTTCACAATGCACTCAGAATTCTTGTCCTATGTTGACTAAAAAACGAATCTTTGGACAGCATCTCCAATACCACTCTGACATCTTGAGCCCTCAGTTCCGAACAGACAATGCCGCCGAGACGAGGACACACACCAAGCCGTCGCCAATGCAGCTATGTTTCCGATTCGCCACAGCGGATAATAATAGCTAGTATAATTTCCTGAATCCTTCAAGTAAAATTTACAGATTAAGATTATAACGATCGAGCTGAAAGCTTCAGAAAGAGGCCAAACTTTCCTGCCGGTTTGAAGTCGTAGCGAAGGGCAGTTTCAGAAACCAAGCGAAGGGATTCAGTTCAAAATAACCTCATATGGGAGGAAAAATTTCTACAGTTCCCTCTACATCAGGCATGACCTATAAATGCAGGGCAGGTTCGGAGACCAAGAGATAGGGTATAAAGTCATCAGCTGTGACCTATAGTGTGGGAAGGTCAAGCGATGTAATGAGTGTGGCATTTCTTTCTGGACAAAACGCGAAAGCACGATTCCGATCTTTGGAGAATAAGGGAAACGCATAACTTTTTCCCCTGTTTCTCGAGATTGATTTTTAATGACTGGACGATAACGCTGATATGGCAAGATATAGGCTTTATAAGCTTTCTAGGGTCTGCATCAGTTCTTTTACGGCATACAAAATTCCATTTAAGTTCACGCAATGGAAGGGTAATGGCACCCAGAGGGCTACTCGAATTCCTCATAGGCTTTTCTCCTTCTCTTTTTCTAGTGACACAAGACTGCTAAAGGAATTCAAGATAGTCTCCCAATCTATGTAGTGTCATCAGGCTTCTGGAGTCCGTACCACTAATACGGTATCATTACTACACCAAACAATGAACGGCAATGCAGCGTAGCATGTAATGAAAATACTAACCACTATTTGTCTTTAATTTAACCTCTACTGCAGTGCGCCTGATGCATTATAACCATGTCCCTATGTGTATCGAATTGATGGATTGGCTGATTGAATACCTTAACAGAGGGATTCCCAACCGGGGGTGCTCGCACCCATATGGGGGGGGGAGAGGGCGGCGAAACTTCAATAGAATAAAGTTCCACATTTATATTTGCACACAAATATCGTGTAAACTTCATTCTTTATCTGTCATCAGATGAGTTACTAATTTATCATGGGGTGAGAGAACATATTAAAAGTTTTCTAGGTGTGCCAGACTCAGATAATTTTTAGAACAGCTGATGAGGGGGAGATGGTGCATTGAGCAAGACTGGGGATAGCGTTTCTATAGGAATTTAAAGATGAGATAGACAAATTAAACTTGTGCATGCACAGAGATTATGCAAAAAGGAAGAAATTGACGTTTGAACGAAAGCTGTCAAGCAATAATTGTGCAATTGGTAGCCGTTACAAATACTAGATGCTGCAGAGGTTCCCAACCATGGGTAACTCGCACTCCCTGGGAGTTACCCAGGGATGCTGGGATCCCCCCCCCCTGGGATCTTCCAATGGATGCAAAATCCTGGATAGAATAAGGTTGGACATTTGAATTTGTTCACAAATTTTGCTAAGACTTCATCATCAGATGACTTATTATATTTGTAGGGGATGCGAGTACATCATAAAAATATTCTGGGGGTGCCAGGCTTAGAAAAGGTTGGGAACCACTGCCGGCCGCTCCGAAAACTAAAACAGTGAAACATCTTCTTGGGCTGGCAAAAATTTGTTAGGGTAAAGATTTTTGTTGAGTTTGATAGTTATATGTAGTAGCATAGTAGAAGCAGATATTAGAATGGTAGATATAGTGGTGCGTGCACAGGGTATCGCGTCCCTAAAATTTCATGAGGAAGGTTGTGTAGACGACGCAGGACGACAAATGTAGTGGCTAATTTGTTTAGTCCTATCCTACTTTCGGATTTGGCTTTTGGTAGTCATACCTACCTTTAATTGTTCTCTTTGAAGAAATTTTATCCATCGAATGAAAAATCATTTGATTTTGAAGAGATATGTAGACAATATTTCGCCATCCGCTTAGCTAAGTTCATGACGACAGTGTTTTTGCTTCTGCTCCTTCCTTTTACACTTACGAAACTGAAAAAAAACCTTTTTGCTTTTAAGGAAAAAAATATCTAACCGTAGCCTAATGAATAAATAACCGAGCTCCTCACAGCGAGCTCATACACAAGACCCTACCCTATTTCCTTAGACTCTAGTATATAATAGGAGTGTTTCGTGCGTATTCTACTTTTACGACTGACTCAGCAGACGAATGTTTCTTTCTCGTCATACAGTTTTCGTCTGACTACAGATGTCTCAGGCAGACCATGCAGGCGCTAGAATGGCTGGTACAGCCGGCGGCAACCCTCGTCCATGCGACGTCGGTGCAGCAAATACTGAAGAAAACAACACGGGTTACGCGCCGTATAAGGGAACGCTATGTCTTGCAGCTGCTTCAATTATGACGCAATGTATTGATAGTGGAACACGTGGTAGCTAACATGCTGAGTGCAGCACCACAGAGCAGAGAACCTTGCTCAGACTGGGCTTGGTCTTCTCTAAAGTATGCTATCCATTCTGTGGTCGTTGAAGTAATGATAGATAGCCAGGACCAGAGCTCCATGATTTTGATCTAGACTGACCCTTGCTGAATTCGTGGACACCCCAGCAGCTGATTGATAATTTTTAGCGTCTGCAGCAGCCATAAACTCTGTAAGGTGAGGGGAAAGTAATAACGTACAGGCGGATGCACTCTAGAGTTTTTTTTGTTCTTCGTACGCATTACAAATTATTCGACCTCTTTGTTGTCAACACAGTTGTATGGCTATAAAAAGATTTGCTTTTATGTATCAGTCAAGTTAGTCGGCTTTCTGTGTCACTAGTGGAGGTTTGGATATCTCGTTAAATGTGAAGTCAATTAGACCTCAAAAAGTTGAGTGCACTATGTTGTTGTTGTTTACAAAGAAGCCACAAAATCTACGGACATGTGACTGATTCTGACGACGTCAAAAGACTATCTTGTGAACTTGACTTAAGGTAGTCATGCAAACTCTGCTTAAAAGTTGATAATTGACTGAATGTTTTTTATTAAGGTAAAGTAAACAAAGTATCTCGAGTGGCTGTACAGTCACTGTCTCAACGAAGCTGTCAATGTGTACACTGGGACAAAAATTTGATAATTTTCATTAGTTCTTTAATGCCCTGACAGCTCAAAAGGATCCTATTCAATGTTGAAAGTCTCGTGACATAATATAAAAAATGAAAACTCCAAACCTAAAAGCGGCAGCTAAATATTTCGTTCCAGCTATGTTGCACGCCAGCTTATCCTGTTGGTGCAGGTCAGGCCTTACAGGAGGACGTGCTCATGGGTACGAAGGGCCATCCTGTCTCGCTGAGCCGCCACCGTAGAAGACGCTCTACAGCATAGTTATATATAGCTTCATTCATCTATGGGGGAAATATTATGCCTTCAAGGTATCACTGGTCCGAATAGTCGTCTAGCTTCTAAACAAAAATTGTTAGAGATTGTAAAAATATTCTCGAAAAGCTATAAAATTTGGCAATTAATTAAACGAACGAATAAACGTTTAAGTTTAGAACCGATTTCAAGTCCAAACGTATTTCTCTATTTTCATTGATCTTCAGGAGCTGTTCGATCCACCGCAAGAAGATGCTCACGGCAGGGACTGTCAAAATACTGTACTTGTCAGTGAGTGAAAAATGTAAAATATTGAAAGTGTTTACTGTATTACATTAACAGCTTGTAGTCGTCTCTAGTTAGGATGTAGGACAGTCCAGACAAGGGTTCGTTTGCTTTTGATGGACTAAAGCCGGGGTGGACAAACTTTTTGACCCAGGGGCCACATGGAAGACGGGCCGTGCCACCACCCAATGCATACATACATATGAAACATAAAAAGAACATAAACACTATATGACATTTATGCTGCAGATATTCAACTTTAGAATAAAGCTTATGAAAAGCGCTTAAAATGGGTTAATATGTCGAATATCTCAAAATCTTCGGCCGGCCGGATTAGGCTTGCGGGTCGACATTAGCCCACCCCTATATAGGGGATGGCCACTGACACTATAGGTTTACTGACGAGACAACGCTTACAATTCTTATAAAAATAGAGGGAAAAGACTAGCTGTATTGAATAATATAATTAATACCTAATGGAATTACTAGGCACTGCAATTCCGCAGTTCTTATATGCACGAGCAGCAGCCGCATTGTTTCAAGTTAACCATTGTCAGGATGCTGGGTTACATTAATATTTTGTCAGAAAGAAAATATGCAATTACGAAATAATATTTCATTCAGGATAGGCACGAGATGTGCCTAAATCATATAAAATAAATTCTCTGATGCATTTTGTACAGACGTCATAAGCATGGACCCGTATAGCCTCGGCAAGGGCTAGCCACGCGTTAGTTTTTTGAACGTGTCCACTCATCCACTGGTCCGATAGTAGAAACAGCCGAAAATAGCACAATTTTCTGAGTTTTATTCCATTCCAAATCTGAAGAGATAGCCGTAGCTTGCCTAATGACAAGGGGCGTGACAGTTAGCATTTTAATAGCTTTTGGTGGCGTACACAGAGCTGTGTTTACTAAGACGCTACAAAACATTCAACGATTGGATGAGTGAATGCGTTCAAAGCACTTAAGTGTAAACAGGCCTTACCCAATGATATTTTATTGAGAGTTATATATTTCCTTGAAAATCAGATCAAGAATTTGATAAAGAAGAGTAGTAGACAGACAGTTATAGTCACTTAATCAAGCTGATAATAAGTAGGTATGTTATAGTTAGCAGTAACAATAAACAGTTTTTAGGTTCATCTTGATAATTATTAAAATTGCATAATCGATCCAATTACAAGTAAGTAGGTTATTGTTACCATTATGGTAAACGGCTTTTAGGTTGGTCTTCAATATCAAATTCTTGCAAGCGGTCAGGCAGGTTGCGAAATAAGGCACCCGTTCTACGTACGGGGATCTGCTACAGAAGGACGCCCTCAAAAACCTGCTTCTGCGATGACTAAATCCCAGAGGTCCCAAGTCTGAGCGCGTATCGCTGCAAATGTGGTGACGATGATACGCATGATTGAAGGAGTACGTGCGCATAGTAAGCGTTTGCGAAGTATTGCAAAGGGCACAGTATACGGGCAATAGTTTTTGATTCCGTAAAAAGTGGGAGAAGTAGGTGTATGGGCACTGTACGCCCATAGTGGGTTTTAGTTATAGACAAAGTATTGGGAGATTATAAGGGCAAAATACGTAAAAAGCAGCTTTTAGTAATAGAAGAATCCATAGGTACAGTGCCATCAGAGTAGATATTAGTTTTAGACATAAAAATTGGTAGGTATATTAGAAAAAAGTAAACGAAGAACAGGTTTGCACTGTACCGTACGTGAAAAAGCTGGGAAGATCACAGCGACACAGTACGCACGAAACTGATTGTAGTTAAATACGTAGGCAGTAGCTGGATTACAGGGACACATTATACATAGAACGGGTTTTATTAATCAGTGTGGTTCATGTCTTATAATATCCCAGAGTCTAGACATGCTAATAGTGGCTGATTTCCAGTTCCGCTGAAGGTACTTGCAAGCCACAGTACAGTGGGTAACTCAGTGTCAGCTCGCAGAGAACAACGTAGGGCATCTCTGAAATTTTGATGTTGATTCTCTCCATCCCCCCAAAAAGGACGGCAATATGAGCAAAAGTAGAAAAGTATATATATAGATATATAACACGACAAGTAATGTAATAAGTTGCGATCGATGGTCACACGCGCGGGAAACCGGCATTACTAATTTTTTTTTTTCGAACATCTTAAAAAATATGTTAATTATAAATAAACTAAACGAAAGCTGATGAACTGTAAGCTGAACAGTGAATTGCGTAGCTATCGTTCCTTCTGTTACCTCGCATGATAAACACAAGCTTAGGTATAATATGAGCAATTTAAATTTACAGTAACGACAAAACTTTGAGCAGGTAACGCTATGACAGTAAACATAAATGCAGCTAAAAATTTCCAGTCGTTGACAGAAGAACTAAAGTTTGAAACGCATTCTGAAAAATCAAGTTCATAGGTGTCAATAATGCCCGAGTGGGGCGAAGACAAAACATCATTGCGCCAACGAAATCCAACTATCGGGATATGAAACACTGGGAAGTCCAACTTAAGTTTATTGAAAACCCTTAAAACTATACAATACTTAGCTTATAGATCAGCAGGGNAGGCGGTGCAATTCAGAGGATCTGAAAGCAAAACCGGAGAACCTCGGCTCGGGATCACATGCTAAAGGAATGCGCACACGGTCCCGGCTCTGCTTCCCATCAAAGTAGCGCAACAAAAGGTCCGCCTTGGCAGCGGGGTCTGCAACAAGGTCACCACCAGTACCAATTAAAGAAGGTGTAAGTGGGCAGCAAATGGTTACGTAAACATGTTTCGTTGAACGAAAGATGACATAGTAATATGATCTTTTTTTCCAGTCTTTCAAGAGTTCTGAACCTACTATGTCATCTTTCGTTCAACGAAACATATATATATAAAAGAAGATATTGTAAGATTTCACTAATATCTTATTTTCGCAAATTTTTGCAGTTTTACCACCACGTGATGGCAACAAAATCCGTAGGCTTTAAAATTTACCAAAATTATATTTTGGCAAAGTATCGTGAAGTCTCAATGTGGCACTGTAAAACAGGGCCTAAACTATAAATTAAAACTTATTTGTAGTTCGTACTGGAAAAGCTGACGGAAAAGAAGCATTATGCCGAAGACCTTCTTTAAATCTTTTCTATGCGAGATGTAGAAAATTTGCGTACATACGATGACCAAATTTTCGAGCTCTACGACCTATGATAGAAAAATGACCGCCAGCAGGTAAATCGACTAATCGGTTCCCATACGGTTAACGCTTAAATATATATTTTTTTAATGGAGTATTCCATATTATTACATTAGTATTGTAATGTTGAACCACGAGCTTTAATACGAGGGAGTTCAATATTCCATAATATTATTAGAATTGTAACATAGCATACATGATGATCGTATCATATTGCCACAATCCTAATACAAGGATTGCGGCGTACATTGTGTACCTGAGATCGTCTGCCTCCAGAAGAGGAAGGGTTAATTAAACTGTCGCGCCGATAGTAGCTGAATGGGGAACTAGCTTACGAGGCAAATGTTGCCAGACGACAAAAGAGATTTATGAGATAGATGGTAATTGTTGAGAAGATACGCTCTCGCTTGTAAGAGGTGGTTACAAAACGAGCTAGCTTAGAAGCCAAATTAACTTGAAATATTTGACGGCGGAACAAATGCGGAACATTTTGAATTAGCTAACAGCTGTGAGATTATACTTGTTTTTGACCTCGCTGACCCCGCTCGCAAAGTATATAAACCTAGGAACGATGCATTCTAACTAGACTTCTCATCTAGAAGCAAGAACTAGTAGGTTCGCCTAGACTTCCCGTATGCTGCGTTAACTGTATCAATATCTCTCTAAGTTGTGTGAAATAAAATGTTAGTTGTGTGAAGTGACGTCGTTTACTTACCACTAAGGATTAGAAAGGGTTCCTTAAACTCTATTCCCGACGACGAATACTACGTGCCAACGCGAGAAGTCGATCATCAGGACCTCTAAGTAATAACAGAGGATTAGAGTATCATATTCAAGGGTAGTCTCTCAAAGTACAAAGAGAATGAGACATTGAGAAGTAACCCTCAAAAATACTTTTTAGAATTTTTAGTAATAAATAGAACTCGACTAATATAAAATTTTAACGGTTCGGAATGAAAAATCCCATCCTCATAAAAAAAAACGAAGCTACAGCCCATAAATGATAATTTATTTATTTTCTAATCCATTGGTGTAGCGAGGATGTTGCCGGGGGAAGTCTAAACGCAAATGAACGAAGCTGCGTGCAGGGGCTGGATTTCAGCTCCTGTACAGTCGGCAAAACTCAGGTTAAGTATGAATAGTATGGAGCGGTACAGCCGAGGTCATAATGTGGAGGCTAGGTTTGGTTCTATGGATGTGGAGGTACACTAATATTGTGAGTTCAATGGGATTGGTAGAATCTGTGATGGAAAAATCTTTCCTGTTGATGGGATGGTTGTTTTGCTTAGCATGTAGGCGAGGGGCTGAATGTGAGGGCTTCGCAAGTGGTAAGCCGGTGCGACTGGATACACCTAAATGTTGGTCAATACGGGCTTTAAAGTGTTGTCCAGTGCTGCCCAAGTATGAGGCGCTGCAGGCCTGGCATTGGTATAGGTAGATAACAGTGGACAAAAGTGGTGTGGGGGTTTGTCTTTAAATTTGAAGTAGGACCCTATGGTAAATGTGTTCTTGTATGAAAATTTGAAATTGATATGTGGGAAATCTTCAGAGAGGAACGTTTTCAAAGTGTTTACTGCACTAACAGATGCTTTGTTGTAGTACGGAAGCGAGACAAAGAAGTCAAATCTACTGACCCAGGCTTTGCTAATGCCGGGATCTAACAGTTTGTCAAGGAACAATTTGCAGTAGTGGTCCAGAAAATTGTGCGGATAGCCGTTATTTTTAAAGAATGTTCGGAGAAAGTCAACTTCGTTTGAAAATGCAAGGTAGGAGGAAGACAGATGGTATGCTTGAAATAGTAAAGTTTTTATTGCATTGATTTTGAATTGATCGTAGCAGTGACTGAGAAAACTTGTCCCGAGGGTTGAGAACTTGGGTTTTCTGTAAATTCCAGTGGTAAGTGTTGAGTCTTGGTTAGTTATTAAAACATCGAGAAAAGCTAAAGAATTATTTTACTGATTTTCGGCAGTGAATTTGATATTTGGATGTTTGCTATTCAAATCTGCTTGATTACTGAGTATGAGGAAAGTGTCATTTATATAACGATTATAGTGGATTGGTTTGAAGTCACGTGAGCTTTCATGGCGGCATAGAAAGATATTTGTCAGCAAGGGACTAAGAGGGACTATTGTTAAACATGAAGAAGGAATCTATGATGGCGAGGCTAAGGAAAGTTCTCAAGGTAGGTTTATCCATATTGTGGAATAGGTCTGTGTCAATAAAGACTTTGTACAAATAATATCTATGGTTTCCTCTACATGGATGTTAGTGAAAAGGGAGGTGATATCAAAGCTGGCTAAGTGGGCATTGGGTGGCAATTGGAGGTTTTTGATTCGGTCTCAAAAATCATATGAATTGCGCAATGTATACTGATTGGTTGTTAGAGGTCCAAGTTATGAAACGAGGAATTTTGCAATAGGGTAGTACGGTGTTTTATATTAGATTAGATAGGCGGCAGTAGGCGAACCAAGAGGCCCATTCCCAAAGAGACACCGGGACTAACACCCCGGCTTCTTTGAGCTATTGCCATTATGTTAGTAGGATATAGAGGATTGGGGAAACGAGAGGA
>LQNS02278075.1:1533211-1566958 GCA_001587735.2 Parhyale hawaiensis
GGCGTTAACTTGTTTCGTCATAGTTTTTGCTGAGTCCCCCTTTCTCTCAGGGATAGTACGCACGCTGCTGCTCGCTCCGGACTACCGAGGCGAGACTATTCAAGCCACTTTCGATAGAAGTGAAATGCTTTTGCTTCAACAACAGTGCTCTCTATTGGTAGAATGAGGCAAAAAATCCGCCACGGATATTGTCCAGGCAGCTGGGTCCAAAGGCGAGGATTTGTCAAGTTTTTGTGGTACTCATGCAGAAGGACTCCCAAAAGAAAGAGCTTGCGAGGAGCAAAATATTTACAAAAAATTTCTCCATGCCACCACCGACACGATAAGAACCGTCCCCAAGACCTGGCAACTTGTTGGCTTAATCGAAAACAGCAAAGAGAAAACGACCGATACTTCATGCCACAAAAAATAAGCTACCTATCTAGATCATAAATCTAAACCCATTTATATTACAGAGAATTTTTTTGCTCTACGCATTAGCTTAACGAGGAAAAAATTACTGGCACGATTTTGGACTGACTGTTGAAACTGCTGGTAAAACATTCAGCGAAAATGTGCTTTAGTTTGAGGGGAAAAGAAGAGGTCATAGTACCTATCTACAGACAGCAGTAAAGGGATCAGACGGGCATTTCATTAGTACCAGCTGGGGAACCTGTTGTAATTCTACACAACAAAAGCACTATTCTTCTTTGAATATCTCAGGTCTGCGTACAGTATTCGGATTTTTCCCTATCTAATACTGAAGGAACCAGTGGAAGTTCAACCAAACAAAAGATGCCATCGGATCCGTATCATGGATACGAAGGGTGAAAATTTTTCCAAGGCATTAATTGATTGATTCCTATTGATCCTATTGATACTATCCTATTGATTCCTTCCCAGGTAGTATCAAGGTTACATCTATGTAATATTTATAAGTAGAGGGCCCATCCGTCAAAAATGACGGCAAAATTTTTGTGATTGCGCTTTGTATTGCTCCGGTTCCCTGTATTAGTTTTGCTGTATTAAAGGTCTCATCCCTGCAGGCCTGATCTTCCATTAGTGAAAGGGAAGCTGTACAACCTTGAGTTTTGCGATAGCAAAATATCCCTCCTGCAAGAAAAGGAGTGAATAATTAGCTTGGAATTCATCAAGTGTTAAGCTGCACAAAGAAAAATATAGTTCAGTCGAAAAAATTCACTTGAAATGCCCAGGGCTCACCGAATTGTGGATACCAACTGATTGTTGAGCCTCCAACGTCGAAATTTGGCTTCGATTGAAATTCACTATAGAAAGGCGTCTGCTCAGCGTGAAGATTGAACTACTTCGATATCATTCAGCAATGAAAGCGGAAATCCAGAGGCTAAGGATCCAGAGGCTGGGGATCCAGAGCCCGGGATCCAGAGGCCGGAGATCCAGAGCTACATTTGTCACCGGTACTACAAGCGCTGAAATTGTATGGTATCTCTCTCTACTAGTTTTGCAGTACATGAATTTTCTCCTATTAAACTCTTAACTGCGTGTCGAAGAGACGGACCAACATTGGAGCAAGCAAGGGAGCAAGCAAGCGACCAACAACTGTGTTTTATTATAAAGTGGACAACTCTGCCCGTCCTTCTGTTAATTACTTAATTACATTTTATACTCTTCGTATGCCTGCTACGGGTCCGTGGTCATCACTGAGGAACAATACTTTTTGTTCTGTAGAATTTCTACAGGCTTCTTCAGAAATAGATTGGGGAAAATTAGAGATAATAATGAAGTCACAACGGTGTCGAACGGTCGATTTGAGGTACCCTCGGAAGTTGTGCGTCTGTGGATAGCTTCATCTGTGGAAATACTGGTTGCGTGTGTCCCAATTTAGTCCAGTTTTACCCTGAATCATCTCTACGTACTATAAAACTGCAAATCTAAATCTGGTTCGTCGTTTTACGGTTAATGTTAATAATAATAATAATACTAACTTAGTTGCAGCAGAAGGGAAAACAAAATAAATGCGTTAAGACCTCTACGGTCTCTCTTTTAGTATTCAAATTGATAAATGTTATGTCAAGCTCCCTGCCGTCAAAAACTGTTTATAAATAATCTAGTAAAGAAGCTAAAGAATTTGTTGGCAAGATATATTTGCATAAAGAATAAACTAGTCACATCGGTATTATAAGTTCAACACCGTTTAATAATTTACTTGTATAATAATTGGCTTGTGGTTACAAATAGAATTGCAATACAGCTGCGTACAGTGAATTTCATTATAATATCAGATACAGAATTTGCATGAGGATTACAGATGTCGTAGACCTCTACAGTGATATTATCTTTCGCCGCTTAACCTAGTCCATCATATCTAAATTTGTTAATGAATTAATACTTAATTAGCCCTTCATTGTTGTGATGCATAAAATATAATAATTAAGCATACGTTTTGCTGTGAGACTGTGTCACAGCTCCAGCACTAGGCATATGATGAATACGAAACAAGTTACTAGCACATCATACCAAAGTTATAGAAAACGCAATTGTTCTATGTAGGTACGTGTATGGTTCTGATCGATCTGAGGTGTACGTGCTCAATTTCAAAAGTGTACGATTCTTTATTTAGCATTGGGCGAGCAATATAGTAAAGTTTTCACAGAGAAACTGATAAGAAAATTCGAGTCGACCTTAATAGATGCGAATTATTCGCTTGCGTAACAGAACAAGTTACCTGACACAGCCTAACCTAAAAGTCGGGCCTGCAAGGTATGTCTGCCCTACGCAGCTCACTAATTCGGGGAGTTTTTAGGTCAGAATTGAGTCGCACTTTTAAGTATTGTTTTCTTCCTTGCCTTGACCGATGCTTCAAAGTACTAGCACTTTATGAGGAAGAACTATCGCTGACAGAATATAGCATTTTCTATAGTGATATTTATGGTAATCTTAACCAATGTTTTTTCTTATACAAAACCTTGGATGCAAGAATCCTCAAGCGCTGGCAGTGGGTTTTAATGAAGCTGATAGATAAGTTATTGAATACTTGGAGGTGAAATGCTTTAACGCTTAGAAAAAAAAGTTAAGTTCATTGGCTAGTTTTTATGCTTTAATAATCTGCCAAACAATACAATTTGTATCAGAAAAAAAAAAATAATGGGCGCATTTCAGGGTAAAGTTAAAATGCCGACTACAGGCAACAAAAGAATTCACCTACTAGACCATCATAAATATTTACTGAACTTAATGGCGACAACACATTTGATTTCGATAATTTTTTGCATTTGCAGTCATCGCCGAAAGTGGTGCGTCTGCTGTTGCTACAGTGGGTGAGGTCATTAAACTGAAACAGTCACATTGCTGTCATAGCTCGAGCACCTCATCTGATACAGACAAGTTAAGCATTGAATAACTCATGCAGTATCACTACAGTAGATGTAGAGTAAATCTAAAAGAAGATTACAAAATTACTAGCATCCCGCAAATTACTGCAAAGTTTGAAAATTCATTTAACCATAAGCGTATGTACACCTGGCAGAGGAGCACCACATACATTCATCGTTTTATGCGACGCTTCACATTTCACTTTCATTAAGTCTAAAAGTGTATCCTTGCTACACGTACACAAGTAATTTTTTTTAACCAGACCAGTAGATGGCCTTGGACTTTCACTGGCCGTTCTGTCCAAACAAGTTTTTTGAAGAGCCGCAACTTTTCGGTCGCCCTCAGTCAAATATTGGCTCCGAGGCAAGGGTAGCGAGGTCCTTATAAGCTGGTCTTATTCATGTCACATGTGGCTTCGATTTGCCTAATGTGGCTTTGGCATTTATTTAAGTTAAATCAATCCTAAAAAGGCAAAGTTTTTTTTTCCTAAAGGACGTTTCAAACAAAGCTAGTCCTACGAGAACGACATTTTAGTTGGTCCTTAAGTGGGATAAATTTAGTTGCTTTTAGTTAATAGATTATTCTAATGCTATTAAGGACATAAATTATGGCAAAATTTCCGACCTCTTCTGGTTGGGGCGTAACTTTTTTTAAGCAGTAAATAACTTTTTTATTGTCTCAAACTATGATAAGACACACTTAGTTAATTAATTATTAAACAAATGATAGCTTCTCGGTTGACGAAAATTTTCCATTTCAGTAAGGCTCTAACCATCCATTTTCAGAATCGACTGTTTTTATACGATTTATGAACCGTTAGCTGAACCTATAATTTCCTAACTGTGATCATCATCATCTTCATCCTGGTTTAATCTATAGCCTTTAATCGCATATTACTTTTGTTATGAAAGTGAAGAAACTAAATAATTTGATTAAATGATCCACTTCCCTTGGTCTCTTTCATAGTTAATATTATTATTAAAACTTTACGCCAGCGTTTAAAGGCACGTTTTGCAAAAACCCAAATGAAGCGCTAAGTAACTCATAGACGCCCAAAACTGTAGTAAAAATATTCCCTCAAGTACCATTTCACGGCTGACTTTTATCGTTTGCAGCTTCAAACAACCAAACTCTGATTCCGGCCATGAATTCTATGTCACAAGAGTTTTGGGTATAACATAATGACTGAATTGACGAGTTTGGCATCAAGTTGCATCCACTATCAAGGAATGGACCTCTACAGCAACTCGTGTGTTTCATTCAAAGACCGTGGAAGCAAGAACAGAGGAATGTAAGCAATTTCGTGCATTATCATTACTCCCTAGTGACTGCAATCTATGATACGCGTCCTTCTAAAAGCAAAGGCTCGGGCTTGCGGCTTCTCCGCACTGCCCACTCTGCCTCACAGGAATGCAATCCGTCTCCCATCTACTTAAGTATTTTCATTGATAGTAATTGACTTGTCCTGATTTCTTTTTTATTAAGTCAAGCTTTTGGAACTGGTTACGTTAGTGCCGAAAGCTTGACCTAATAAAAAATAAGTCGAGAAGTCTCTTAACATCTATCAAAATGAACCAGTCCAGACCACAAGCAACGTTCTCATTACTTAGGTATTTTTATGCAATACGCTTCTGACTGCCCATACTCCTGTACATCTCTGGGAGGACCCCCCGCGTCGTCTCCATTTATCTCGCTTCTCACCCTACATTTGACTACCTCCTCTCACTTCTCCGTTCCCCCGAAGCCTCCTCCGCACGAAGCTCGCAGTTCGGAGCACTAACACCACAACCAACACCAACCCCATGGTATACGTGATTGACAGGTTTTTCGGTCAGATGTATTTGGAACTGGTTCCAAGTGAATTAGGACTTCCTACATGGAACTAGAACTTGGGGCAGCTGAATTAAGCGTCGGGCCTAATTAAATGTAGAAGATAGTAACTTCCACGTTACCCGGGCATATAGTTAGGTAATGCATAAGCAAGGCAGGAAGAACTTGATTTGTCATTTATACATTGTCCATATATGCAATATAATGTCGATTTCACAATCATATTATTCAGTATCATCTACTCATGGCTGACTTAGTTTAACAGGGTATCTGATTTCTAATGATGAAAAAAGACCATAAATCAGGTAAATATAATAACTTATGTCAATAAATTTTTATACAGATTACTACTATCTGCGTCAGTACTTTTGAAGTGATAGCCATGTTTTAGTGAATCATAATTATTCAATTTCTTTTGTTAGAGTTCTGTTGCTGACAAAGTATTTCATCTTTCCATTCTAACCATCACGTTTATATAACTTTGATTACATCCTTATTTAACTTCGTCAGTAAAATTTGAGACACGAAGTTGGTCGAAAAGCAGATTTTCACTTTAAATTCTTGACCGCTAAGAAAATTGGTGCACCATTTCAAAAGAGTTCAGTGCATTCATACTTTTCATCAATGTGTGCGTGATCACCAGTAAGTTCAATGATGTTTCATTAGTATTACTATTGTAGTAGTTAAAAATCAGTTGAAGCGCTTTATTATTTTCAAGTCGGTTGTTTGCACTTGGTGAGCATGCAACTAATAATTTTTTATCTTCCAGCTGCTGGTGTTGCTGCTGGTGTCGGCGGCATCGGCCGCTCCTGGGTACTATGGAGGGAGTACCAGGGGTCTCACGGAACTAAAACCCATTGTTTTCGAAGATTTTGATCACTCTGATGAACTCAAGTTGGCTGAGGCAATAGACTTGGAAGACGATGAAGAAGTGGCTGTCGAAAAACAGTCAGTCAAATCTGAAAATGTTGAATTAGAGATTGATGATGCTTCAGAAGACTCTGGAGATGGCCCATGCGGGTCTGGAGAAGTTAGACGTCTCGATGGAAGATGTGCAGCTCCAAAAATAAATCGACACACATACCTATATAATGCACCTAGATATGCTTACAAACGACCCGCACCTAAGAGCGTTCCTGACCCAGAAGTGGACCTTAGTATGGTGTTTGTGAGAGTACCAAGTGCTATTTTAGACCGTGATCCCGTGGTCATTCCACCTGCTCAGCAAAAGACAGCAGTGTACTTATTGCGTGAACACCACGCTGTCACATCACCTAAGGTTGTTGAATTCCCATTCGAGTCGGAAGATCCAGATGTGTACTTCATTAACTACAACGACGGAGACAACATTGATCTGCCTGGTGGAGTTGACCTTAAAGGAGCTCTCAGAAGCTCGTCCTTCCCAGTTCAGGTTATTGGAATTGGATCTGGAGAGTCTGGTCTCCTGAGATCTGCAGCAGCTGATGATGGCCCTGGTGATGATGGTGGAGATGCTGATGCTGGTGAAGGTGATGATGGAGTTGCAGATGGGGAAGGTGGTGATGGGGGCGATGGCGAAGAAGATGCTGGAGACGCAGGAGATGAAGGTGAGGAAAAGAAGGGAGATCAGCCGATAGCCGCAAAAACGGGGAATAAGGAAGCTAGTAGAGATAGTCAAATTCGATCGAATAGAAAAAGCAAGGGAAAGGCTGCCAAAAGTAAGGGGCAGGTTGTTAAGACTGAGGACGGCAAAAAAACTGACGAAAAAGAAACAGATGAAAGTAAAGATAAAGGAAAACTTACAAAAGGAGACGGAAAAACGACGGACAAAGAAAAAGAGGATATTGCAGGTACTATTGAAGTTGGAGAAAAGGACAACAAGAGCAAAAATGGAGAAGAGACTAATGGCAATAATGATATTTCTAAACATAGGTCAACACTTATTTATTATAGAGTGCCTATCTACGGAGAAATTTCTAAAAATGGCAATGACAATGAAAATCAAGATGACACGAATGACGATAGCATAAACGCCAACGATGACGGTATTGATGACGACGACGACGACGATGAAAAAGATGATGATGACGGAGAAGATATTGATAGTGTAGATGAAAGTGACTCTGATGCAGATAGTGAAAATAGAAGTGGGTTGATGATACAAGTGGCAGAAATGCAGACTTTGGAATCATTTATGCGAGATCTTGGAATATCTAGTGCCAGCAGGCTAGGACCGGCCTCATTTTACCGGGGTGTGCCAATAATACAGAAATCTCTTCCTCTTTCAAACAAAGTTGCTGCCATTGGTGTGGTGCGCGCAGCGGCTGAAGGAGATGGGGCTGATGCAGAGGGAGCTGAAATCGAAGAAGCTGAAGCTGAAGGGAAGGATGCTGATGCTGAAGGTGGTGATGGCGATGGCGAAGGAGATGGTGGCGATGAAGGTGGTATTGACTTGAGATCTGGTGATGGCGGAGATAAGGGAGATGGTGGTGGAGATGGTGAGGGTGGAGAAGGCGAAGGAGAAGGAGGTGATGGTGATGGAGAAGACGGTGGTGACGGAGAAGGTGGTGATGGAGGAGACGGTGGTGATGAAGGAGACGGTGGTGATGAAGGAGACGGTGGTGATGAAGGAGACGGTGGTGATGAAGGAGACGGTGGTGAGGGTGAAGATGAGGAAGGTGGCGAGGGAGAAGGAGATGAAGGTGGGGATGGTGAGGAAGGTGACGAGGGTGACGATGGTGGAGATGGTGATGAAGGAGATGAAGCAAGTACGCGATTAGGCAATTTAGGAGACGATGAAGATGAGGAAGGCGAGGGTAAATCATTTTCTGCTCCAGCACAGCCTTCTGAGATTATCAGAGGAAGCCCAGTCTTCTTGAGCCAAGATCCTCGAGGTCCCAAGCGTGTAGTTCGACCCGGTGCGAGACCCAGACCAAGACCCAGAACCAGAACTAGGCCCAGTTTTGACTCTTTTGAGAACACTGATATAGTTAGAGTGCAGCCAATTGGTTTCGGGCAATCATCGAACATTCAGGCCCCCGCCCCCGTTAGCATATCCCAGTTCAGAGGAGGATCGTCAGTTAGGCTTGCAAAGCCATCAGTTTCACTAGAAAGTTCATCTATTCGGTTCGCCAGGCCACCTGTATCATTGGAAGATTCATCTATTCGCTTTGTCAGGCCAGCTGTATCATTAGAAGATTCATCTGTTCGCTTTGTCAGACCCTCCGTCTCACTGGGAGGATCATCAATCCGATTGGCGAAACCGTCTGTTTCAGGAGGTAGAGGATTTTCTAGTGGCAAACTTAGACTATCACCTGGTATTTCTGGCTTATCACAATCATTTGGATTATCACCTTCAATTGTGACAACATCTTCACGGCTTGTAAGCCCAAGTTTCAGTGCAGAACTTGGAAAAAGTCTGCGTCCATCAACCAGTTTTGGAACCAGTGGTCTAGGAGCACAGTTGAATTTCGGAAAAAGTCTGACCACTACAAGCGCTTTCTCAAGCGCCTTCAATCCTATTAAATCGCAGTCGTTTGCAGGATTGGGAGATCTCGGATTAGGTGCTGGTAAAAGCCTAGATGCGTCGAATCTTTTCATCCGTGAGGTTGAACAGTCAAATGTCCCTGAACAGAGGGTTGCTCCCGTCTCCAAAAAGCCGGCATTGATTGGAACACCAGCCAAGTTCCTAGGAAGCACCACACTTGTAGAAAAGGCTAGAGTGCCAGTCCAACCTCAAACCCTATCAGCCCCAGCCGTTAGACAGCGAGTATCTTCAGGATCCGCAGGATTACGCACTTCTTCTCGGTCTAAGTTGCGCACGTCATCGGGCTCTTCTCGATCCTCAAGAGTTCGAACGAAGACTGTTCCTGCCAGTGGCTTCACTTCTAGCTTCTCAAACGTGAAGAAAGCCACTGGAAAGACCAACAGAGCGAAGGACAGATTCATTATTAGACAAAGTAAGACTTCCTCTAGCAAGGGCAAGCCAAGATTTATTGTGATACCCACTAGCAAATCAAATGATAGAAGACCGCAATTTACTATTAGGGCAGATTAAGTAGTTTATCGTTTTGGACTCGCTCCTCACTATTACTTGCCGATATGCTAGAGAGTATAGATGACACTATCGTTGTTGCTGGTATTACCGTAAGACGAAACTGAGCTTTCTCAGTCTGATTCTGCAGAAATAATATGAGAGCACTCTATGTTCAAAGTGTTCAACAGCAACATATGACACGGATCTCACCAACACCTAACAAGTAGGCAGTATACTCTGTTTAGTTAACCCATAAAAATGATTCATGATTTGAAATTCCCGGTCAGTCATGCTAACTTTTCTCTATTAATCGAAACTATAAAATTTTAGATACCAAACATCTTTTGCATCTTTACTGACGTCTGTGATCAGACGAAAGAGACGAACTAGATATCCTGGACGAATTCCAAGCATTGTGAATTGTAAGCCACCAGATATCTTCGGTTAGTACGTTAATTTGTTGAAGGAATTTTGCTCTACATTAGTTTACCAAAATTGATGTACAACCCCAACGTTGTATAGTTTGTTTTGTCCTGTTAAGTAATTTATATATTAAAGCTGTTATGGCAGAAAAACACAGATTGTTAACCATATAGAAGTTCTTATACAGATTACAAATTAAATTGGATATGTTATTCCTTAAGTTATTTTAGCAAGACAATATTTTCAAGCAATTGAATGTCGAACATCATCTTTTAAAACCTCAATTTACAAATTTTTCTCATAATATTAGGTAGCGATTTTAATGTACATTTAGGTTGATTAACAAGAGTCTACTGTGTACTTGAACAATAAATGATTCATTAGCGAATTTTGAGCAGCAAATTTACAATAATTTTCAAACGTAGGGCCTTTTGTTACATTAAATGGATACTAGTCGACACAAACATCCTGTAACAGAATACCTGCTACCAATGATTTCAAAATAAAATAAATAAATTTGTCTGCTCAATATTTATTGTTTACTGTTTGCGAAAATATTTTCAATAAAGTTGTATTAATTATATTTACTACAGATTTTCTATTTTCCTTCTCAATGTGTTTCAAGGCGACATCAGAACGATAAACCGCTTCATCAAATCCATACCATAATACTGGACCATTAACTCTCATAGTGCCCTTTTCAGGAACACACTTTTACATTATTCATAGCATTGGTATTTCGACAAATGTTGCTGGTTAATCCTATAACAACCAATACACATACAATGGTATAATAACGTACAGGTAGCTCCACGCGCATCTCCGACTCCGCCCCCTTTGCTTGCTGGGCAGTTATGACATCATCTGGAGGCCAAAACGGACTGAATCACTCATGCTTCCTAGGCTCATTACTAACTAGAGTATGTATTTGTGATTTTATTTTGCTCGTATGATAAAATGTTCTGTTTTATGGCAACGAATAACTAGTTTCATAAAAATGCAGTGGTTTGTTGCAAAAGTCCTGTATAGCTCTCCCTGACTTGATAACATTGTAAAAGAAAACCCTTCCGCAGTCAGTGCATTGTTTTACCGCATATATTAAAGCAGCTTATGAGGAAACAAAGTGACAGTAGATATTTTATGGAGAACAATAAACAAATACGTACATAAATTGTCAACTAGTAGCTCCTTAATGAACGTTCTAAGGCTTTCGAAACAAAGTACGTTAGGAACAAGTCACAAAATGGTGCCATAAACTTAGAATGGTTTCCAGAAAAGCAATTCTCTGCGGTTCCATTGAAAGACTTGAGGAGTGATACTCAATTGAATATCAAACAGCCCCAAAAAAATACATTTGTCCGTTTCTGAAGACTCACTCAGCTAGAACGTTTGATAAGTGTGCTGCAGTTAAAATATTGGCTCTGAAGTTTCAAGTAAAGCTCGCTGTAGACGATAGTCTTTTGTATTGTGTTTTCACTTCACAGCTCTGGAATGCGTTGCTGTACCTGTATGCAAAAGAAATATGAGTAATTACTGCTTTCTGAGACGACATTAACTAAAAACTTGAAAAGACACGAGACACTGCACTAGTGACACTTGCTAAGCCAGCGGATATGGAGGTAAACATTTTATCGAAACTTTCGGTAGGTACACAGTCTCGTTTGCCTCGACGGTACGAAATCTTCGAACGCGTTGAAGTGGCAATCTAGGGCAAAAGACTATCTTCTGTAGCGCTTAATAATGCCATTCCAGACATAAATATGTTACTACAGTTGTACGTGCCTCAAGTTTAAATAATTTAAACTTGAAGCAACGAGTAGGAGCAGGTTTGCAGTTGTCCACGTTACTGCGCCCAGATAGAACCTAGGCCATGAAGATATAATTCAATATTACACTGATTTTATTCGAATATAGTGTTAATTGCTGCTTTATATGATCATATTTAAATGCTCTATGACTTTTTACTTTTACATCCATAGTAAGCAATCATTACTCATATACTGCCAAGGAAACATGGTATGAACAGCTGCAGCCTATTTACTGCGATGACTTGCCGATTTATCAACTTTTCCCATTTCCAATTCTTTACTCTCTTTTGCTCAAAAACTACAGAAACAATCGATAATGAGCTTTACAGGTCACACAATTTCCATAAACTCGTTCACAAGAACGGCACTCGTGCTTGAATTATCCAGATGACGTTATAGAGCGTTATGCGCAGAAGAGCCACAAACTGATCAAGCGATGGGGCTACCCAGGAAACAGAGAGGGTGACGGGAGAACTCAGGAAAAATTAGCATCAAAAAGTGACGTCATCATCGACGAATCTATGGCTGAGCAGCCTAGGAGTATTTTAACTAATTTAACCAGAAAAATCATCTTCAATTGCGAAATTCATCTCTAGCGTATAAATAAATTAGGAGAATATATATTAATTTAGCAATTATCTACAGAATATTGCAGTGTATGATGGTGGAAACTTTCATATCACTAGCACCGAATTTGATCCCTTTTGACGACCTGATTTTACTTCTTTTCTTAATTGAACCATTATTTACACTTCATATTCTGTTCACAGTGCTCTTCACAGAACATAGTTATTCCTTACCAACAAATATAAGTACCATTATAGCCAATTCTGAACGGGAAAGAAACCACAGTAAGAGTTAGCTTTTGCTCGAACTTTCTGTACTTGGCGACAACATTTTACGGTATTTTACAGCTCAAGTAGCTGGCCAGTCATTAGCGGGAGATTGAATGAAATAAATCGAAAAAATACGGTGATATCTTTAAGAAAACAACCTACGAAGGCCTGAGGTCCCGCACTCAAATACTTGGACTCGTTGATGTGATGTAAATTTGCTACGTGCGGTCACAGCTAAGTTTTATTTTAGTCCTATTGAGTCCTCCCGTTGCATTCTTTGCTACCTGGGGCTCCCTGTACGTTATTATACCATGCCACATACCTTCTTTAAAAGAAAAGATGCCGCAGAATGCTGGATAATGGTTGGTATACAGGCTAGTTAACAGAACGAGTTTCCTCAGCTAATCTTCCAAACGTTTTGCTGAGCCCTCCTAAACAGAGCAATGAAATTACCAAAAACGCTGTTAAAATATTAGCCGTAAGTTCAGTTTCATCAGAAAGTGCAGCTAGCTAAGTTTCGGACATCTCTTCAAACTTGGAAGGAATTATAACTTAAAGTTATTTGCAGTGTGTGCTACTTAGATGAAGACAGCAACCCATTCGGATGCGGAGATGACGAAACTCATTCTTTTGACTAGCCTGTACAGGTTCGAACAAATATACTGTACTATAATCATGTAGGCATCACGCAACGATGCAATGGAAAGTGTCAGGCGAGGACAGCAGGACCGCGTTGACTTTTATACGTCACAAAACGTGAGCCACAAAAACAATGAAAACTTCGATTGAAAGCAGGTAAGTAGAAAAGTTAAATTTGCAGAAACAATTCGTTAACAAACAGTATGATCGGTAACAAAATTATAAACAAAATGGTATAATTAAATAAAAGTTTAAATATGACGGCCGAGAGTATTAATTACTTCGTTTCATTATACATGTCTAGCATAGAATTATTTTTTAACTTTTTCTCTCTCGAAGCGTAAAAGTTGGTACGCTTGAACCAGAACGGTCAAAGTGTGCCCGGGTCACGTTGTTGACGTAGGCACGACATTCTAGAATGCTTTACATATATATAATGTGAATGAACTTTCATTTCACACTCAAGACAGAAGTTCACCCTTACAATAGATGTTCATAACGTACTGAAGAAACAGATACACTAGATCTACATAGGTGAGCAATAATACACGACCATAGATACTATTTTACTAAATCTATAAGCATACATCAGTTTCTAAAGCTATAATAAGAGACACAAAATGCTGGATATACAAAAGGACTGTAGGGTAAAGATTTCAATCAGGATAAATAGCTCCATTTTAGCAATAATGCCAAGACGTTTGGCCCTGTCGCAAGGTAGAATGCAATCCGTGAAACGATAAAAAGCAGAACAAAATGGTACAGTCATGTTAAGGACACATTAGCTGCCATTTTATCAAATGCTTATTATATGCATCAAATGCTATAGATGATTTTGTGATGAGAGAAAGTCTGAGTGATGACATGAAAATGAATGAAGCCGAGTATGGAAACCTCGTGAAATGAATGCTATGAAGTTCGGGAGTGAGAAAAGATTGTGAAGACAATTCGTGCGCAATATTTGTCTATAGAAAAGATACGTTGAAACACGCTAGAAAATTTAAAATCTTTTTGGTTCCTTTCATCACATTGAAGACTTTTATGGGCACGTCTTCAAAAGTAATGCTGGTCTTCGAGTAGGTGAACCGTCCTTTTTTAAACAATACCCGTCCGTTCCTTAAATTGGCTGATTCAAAGTGCGTGGATGGAATAATGGTAGATGAAAAAATGGAATGAAAAAATTACGTGCGCGAAAAACATTTTTATATATACAGCTATTTCGTCGAAATATTGAATTTGACGAATGCTTCCCCTTGAAATGTATAGTATATATCGCAAAAGTTTACATGCTCATAAACCTCTATGGCGAGTTTCAGTTACAAGAGATAAGATAAAACTTCAAGATTCTGATTTGAAAATGCCAGCTTACAATGCGGTAACGAGTCTAATTTCTTCTCTCTCTCTGGTGAAGAGGCTACGTCACAGAAAATGTCATATTTTGTACATCCATAATTAAAATAAAACCTTAAATCTAGCTAATTGATATTTCATCTTTTCGAAAAAATGAGCACTATACTGTGCAAAGTGAACATACTTTGTGTCGCCAATACCAAATTGATGGTAGAAATTTTTCATTCAGCAAAATCTGCTAGCTAGTCATACAATAGGTGGTAACATGATGCAGGCATAGTCATATTTGTGCAATGAATAACCTTTTGTCAGTTCCTAAATACGTACTGTAAAATATAAGGACTTTAATTAATTTGCTTCACTGGCGCATCTTCGGGTACTTCATCAACGTCGTAACCTGTCTTTCATACACAGGAGACGATAACGGTCAAGTATGGGTACAAACCCACTAGGTTTGTTTACTTAAGATACAAGATTCAATAAATACATAAATAAATTAACATAAATGCGCGGAAGAATAAAATTCTGCTTAGGTCTAATTTCGGACTTTAGTGAACCCTACCTAGAAAGACATTGTGAGCTATAACTGAACGCTGAAATTTTTAAAATTTTAAAATATTCCTGAGTCTCAGACGTTAAGATTAATGTTTTGGAATTAAGTTTTGAAACATTAATTCGTTGTTTACTTCAATCTAAATAGTTCACTTGTGCATTCTCAAACAAAGGATTTCTGAATGTAACCAGCTGTTGATCATTTTGCAGAAAATGCACGGATATCAGCAGAACATCTTCATTATTCGACGTTTGGCAAGTCTTCTATATGAGTTGGTTCTAACTTCTCTACATACAGGCCAGAGGCGTCGAACTTTGGCTTCTGAGCAGAACTGTATGTGTTCTTTGAAGCACTTTGCTGGTTGTCGGTCGCTTGTTCTGGAACATATTTCTTTCCGGGCAATGGTAACATGAAATCCATATTATTTGGCGACTCCTTCCCGGGCAATGGTAACATGAAATCCACATTATTTGGCGACTCGAAACCGTTATTAGGAAGACTTGGCGATGGCCTGAAGTTTGGTCTGCCATCTATTTTTAGATGCGTTCTTGGCAGCTCGTATTGTGTTGGAGGATTGGATTTCGGTGAATCAGAATCGTTCTGAAGTTGAACTACTTTCTCGTCGCTTACAAAATTCTCGGCAGATGAGGATGCTTCACCCAAAGTTTGCTGATTGCTTGGAGGAAGAATAAATTGACGGCCTATTTGAGGAGAATTTATCTCAATTGGTTCTAGCTTATATTTGTCGTCAGAAAATGGATGAAACTGTGTACGAGGGAGATGCATAACCTGGTTTTCTTGGATCGTTTGATATTGCTGAGGTAGTACATATTGCTCCTCGTCCTCCAACAGTGAGTGATATTGGTTAGATAAAAGCGACTGGTGCTCATCGACGTGAGGAGACGAATGCAACTTAGCAGAATGCCGATATGGCTTGGATTGTAATCGAGCTGAAGTGAGCTGCTGGCTCAGAGATGGTGACTGGTTGAAGTCGCTGCTGGAAACTGGAACCTTACTCGGTGGTATCTGTTGCTCGTTCTTTGCTCTGTAAACGTTCTCACTGAGAACAGAGGACCGGTACACCGGCGATGACTCAGGTAGCTCCTCGTCAAGAACAGACGTTTCCTCAATGTCTAAAGGTGTGCTTGGTTGAGGTTTTCTTGCGTACTGAGCTGCCTGGTGGCGCCTCTCTCGGGAAAAGAAATCCTCGCGTTCATCAGATCGAGTTAAGAAATTTGCAGACGCAGGACGCCGAAATTGGTTCTGGGGTCTTCTGTTACTGTTACGCACGGAGTTAAAGGCATTGTTTGACTCTCGTGAGCGGTCTGAGGGCGAAGGAAGATCTGGTATGAAAGAAGGTCTTGCCCTACCGGGAGTAGAAGCAGGAACTCGAGATGGGCGAGTGATTCGGCTACCAACTTCAGGAACTATGCTGCCAGCGAGGCTTCCTAATTGTTGCAATAATTGAGCATTTGAAGGTACGGCTTCATCAGAATCTCCAATTTGACCAAAACCTTGTCCCAGACTTGCACCACCTGTGAATTGGGGAACTGAAGCTATGACTTGATTAGAAATTCCAGTTTGACCGAAAGATGTTCCCAGACTTGCACCACCTGAAAATTGAGGGCCAGAAGCTATGACTTCAGCTGAATTTTCTGCTTGACTAAGAGCTGTTCTTAAATCAATACCACCCGGCAGGGATGGATTATCACCAGGTCCATAATTGATGAAGAATACTTCAGGTTCGACTGGCCCGGCGTCAGGGATTTGGATGATCGGTTGCTGCACTTGCGGACGCCTGCTGAGCAAATACACGATGGTCTTTTGTTGAGCGGGAGGAACTACAAGGGGATCAGGCAGCAAGTCATTCTCAGGCGTTTTTACGAAAACAACATTCAGGTCGATTTTAGGCTCTGGAACGACGGGCTTCAGCAAGGGTCGCTTGTACTTAGGAGCCGTGAAAGCATAAACGTTTTTGGTAACTATCGCTTGCTGACAAATCCCATAAGCGCTACGAACCTCACTCGGACCGCAAATTCGTGATCTTCTGTCGCGGACGCGCTCAACTCGGCGTTCAGTCTCCGCCCCACTCGGGGTTCGCTTCTGAGGGGCGGCAGGTTTGTCCACAATGCCACGATATCGTCGGGTGTATCTGGCCGATCCCTGCTTGTCCCGGGGAGGATGAGCGGCTAGCGCACACGATAATGCCACCAGTAATATCTGGAAAACAGAAATCCGTTAGAAATTGCAAGGAATCCTACTACATCACTCTTACCAAGGCCAACAAATTTAGCAAGCGCACATCAACTTCAATGATAAGTAGACCAATCCGTACATATGAATGAAATACTCTGGCAAGTGCCCTAAACTACAAATAGTGACCACCTTTAGATTATAACCTCCGCCGAGGAGGTTATGCTTCTGTCGTTTTTGTCTGTCTCTTTGTCTGTCTTCTTGTCTGTCACCAAGATTACTTAAAAAGCTATGAGCGGATCTTGACGACATTTATAGGGATTGTTAGGCATGTTAACAGTCACGGATGATTAACCTTTGGCGAAAATCCGTTCATCCGTTTGTTTGGTTGTCTGCATATTTCTTCTCTGCACCATAATTCAAAAAGTTTTTAACGAATTTCCATGAAATTTACAGGACTAGTTAGAGATATAACGAAGAGTAGATGACCAAATTTTTGAGATGATCTGTTTGTTTGTCCGTTTGATTGCACTGTGCTGTGTTTTATGCTTGTCAGCACGATAACTCAAAAAGTTATCGATGGACCCTTATGAAATGTACAGGAAATATTAGTAATACTAAGAGATAATAAAGATTAAATTTTGGTAATGATCGGTTGGTCCGTTTGTGTGTTTGAATGATGTTTCTCATAATGTTCGTTAGCAGCGTGACTGAAAAGTTGTGAACGGATCATTAAGAGCAATACAGAAACTATTAATACTATCAAAAGTTACAAATGATTAGATTTTAATGTTGCTACAGAAAAAAACCATGGTTTTAGAAGCAATTTGAAATTTTCGTTTCCGTTGCCTTGCTTGGTGGAGGTATGCGCTCTCAGAGTGCTCTCTAGTTATATGTTCATTTAGATGTGCAGACACGTCATTGAACTATAAGATAGTAGAGTCAGCGGACTAGATGTTATAAGTGAAACTCGCAGGTTTCACTTAACAGAGGCAAGAAGCGCGGTCCCAGTGAGAGCAGCATCAAGCTTTTTCCCCATATCTTGCCATGATTCCCATCTATTGCTGCTTTTAATATTGAGAATCAATGCACAGCATGCGAATCCGATCATATACCATGGCATATCATGGAGCATAAACCTAAGGATAGCTTTCTTTCACTTCAACTTGCTTGGCCTGGAATCCATCAGCCATTTATGATAGACGAATTAATATCTTCCATGCAGCCACGCCGAGCATCCAAATGGCATACCCCTGGAATGACTGCAAGGATTTTTGCCGTAAGCACGATAGCAGAAGTGATGATGATGATGGTGATGATGATGATGATGACTACGCTTGTAGCTGGCCGGGTGGGGTCCCTCCTCGTGGGGCCAGCGGACAGCGGGAGGGGAGGGGAGGGGGGAGGAGAATTGTGACGTGGAATGTTCAGAGATTGTCGATGAGGGAACATAACAGAGAGAGACTGATGAGAGTTATTGGGGTAGCAGAGGAGAAGGGGTGGGAGGTGGTACTGTTAGCGGAGATAAAGGCGGATACGGAAGGGGTGATCTGGATGGGGGAGGAGGACAGGAGAGTGGCCGTGGCACATGGCAGAAAAGCAGCGGTGATGATGAGGGGGGAGATGTTGGAGGAGTGGATTGGGGGAGGGCTGAAGATGTGGCTANGTATACGTCTTCAAATAGCACAACTCGATCGAGATAAACTAGTCTCACCAGTTTGAACTTATTTGGAACTTCAGTCATGAGTGTTTGTTTCACTACTTTAGCTCGAGTTTTTGGCGTAAACCCAAAGCCAATTTTTTGCTGCCGTTGCCTCGCTTGGCGGAGGTATGCGCTCTCAGAGTGCTATAGTTTGATATGAATTGACTTGTCTGGATGGAGATGTCACAGTTGATGACACCTTTAATGCAAAACAGCAAGAAAATTTGGCCATGTTTTTGGATTATCGGCAAGAAATCGGTAAATATGTGCCCTATTCTTTCACAAGCCACTTTTATCTCTCGCATTAATATTTTTTAAAGCTCTGGTAAATACTTGCATGATTCAGCATTAGGAGCTGATCGTCGTTATAATAGAGCAGGTGCATTGGTGGCAGCAGGAAATTTGTATTGAGGGGGCTGCAGAGGGGCTGGAGTAAGATGTGAAGGGACTTCACAACACATTCAAATGTGTATGATGGCTAAATGGTAGCAGTATTAGAGGGCTAATGGGGCTTAGCTCATTATTTGGAAGGGGGCTCAAGCCCTCCTATCATACCTCCCTGGGCCCCGTCACCGAAGCAATGCGGATTTCATACATATGTATATATATATTTTAAGAAGCACACACACTCAAACGGACAGTTATCACTCCGGAGCAAGATTCTATTATTTATATACTTTCTCTACATAACAATTGGAAAACAATAATCACTGAAATGCTCAACTGAGCAGGCGACCGTCATTTAATTAGACTCTGCATTCTAGAGGCTCCTCAGCACCACGAAAGGAATGCGCGCGCTTGCGGTAATGGTTAACAGAACCTGCCGGCAAAGTTTCATCAAACCTCCTAACTGTCACCGCCTATCAGAAAGTCTTCAGCCATTTCCTAATTATTGCAAGGCTAAATGATGTTGCAACTGAACGTGCAAACATAGAGAGGAATATATAACCAACTCAATTTCAGCGAGAACCGTTCTTTCTCCCGGCAGCTTTCATCAAAATCTCGTAACTGGTTCCGTGCTGTTTCATAATTAAAAAAATTGCGCTTAATTTAAATCTCAAGGAGCATGGAAAAACAGTGAAGGATCAAACCCATTCAATTTCAGTGAGAGACAAACGGGACTCCACCATTTTTAACTGCTAAATGCCATTCCTACCGCAACGGGGAGAAGCTCTTTGAAAGTCTGGAATTCTCTTGCCTGAGGATGATGGCGCAAATTATGCAGGAGCTCGCAGTTAATGGAAAATGCTTTCATTATCAAGATTATTATAAAAAGTCAGCTCCCGGCGAGAAGCATTGTTAGACATTTTAGATGTGATAATATACATACATCATAAAAAAATATTATGGCAGTAATTTTCGCTGTCAGACGTAGAGCAGAGCAAATTATCTCATAAGAAATTATAAATAATTCAAAATAAATTTTGACAAAGAACTATTAAATACTCCCATACAATATACTGATTAACTGGGTTGCTCATTATGCCTATAGTGTTGTTCATATTTTAATTACAAGGATTTTATTGATGGGATTCTCTCCATATACGTTACTAGTACCACAATACACTTAAATACTCGATTCAAGAAATTTTTCGCACGAAAGGCATGTCGAAATTTTGAAATTAGTGCCTTGACGTGTCGGCGTGAAATGGCGGCTGTGTGAACTGCAACGAAATTTTTTTTCTTCTTTCTTCTGCGTGGGTCTCATCTGCAGAACATCTTGCCATTTTCGACGTCAATTTTGTACTCAAGTTGCGTATCATTAGCTAAGAATAAACATAGCTTTGCTGGGAGACTAAGGTGAAATTTAATATCTACGCTTCCGCTTAAAGTTACTTCAGGCGTCTGCTCTGTATAAATTTCTAATTTAGCGGCACAAAAAAAAGTCCCTCGCAAAAGAAATTCTCCTGTGTTACTTAATGGAATGAAAGAGAAACTAAGCAAGCAAGCAGACAAACAAGCAAGCAAGTAACCAACCAGCAACAAACCTTGCATTATTATGTAGCATAATTGCATGATTAGTTTATCTAAATTTTCAACAGAACTTCCCCAAAGTGTCCTATAAAACTGGTAAGAATAACGCACCATTTTGAAACCATGCAATGGATTGCGTAAGACTGAAGATGAAAGTGCACAAATAGGAACAGGCGTGCGCATTCCAACCGTAAAAACGAAAGTGACGGCTTATTTGAATGGCTCGGAAAATTTGTTATGCTGCGGCTACACAATACAACCGCAAACACAACTTCTGAGTGGACATTAGTGATGCAGCTATTATTAAAACAGGGCCTCCATACTGTAATTATTACTATTATTGTCACCACCGAACGTGGGTAGTTACATCTACTGTGCTTGTAACCCAGGCATGTGACTAAAATAAATGGTCTGCGGCCCTTTTTCTGTGGCTGGGCTGCAAGGGGTAGCAAGACTGTGCTGGAAAGCTACTGAATTTCGCTTTCAGAGATTCCCTAACAGAAATTTGGCCGCCCGACGCAATTATATGACAAGCTTTTGGGAATGACGAGAAATCTGTTAGGGTTTAGAAGAGAGATGAACCGAGATCAGACGCCCAGGATCTGGAAACTGCACATATTCACCGGCACAAGCCATGGCTCAAGTTAATACTAATATGAAAATGACGGTATTTTCAGGTTATTTACTATTTACAGGGAAAACTCGTTTCCATTTTATGGATTTCTGATTAAATAAGAATATATTTATGAAAATCATCAACATTTAATTAACAAATCAGCAAACATATCTCTATACGATATTACGCTTGAAACAGAATACCCGTGTGAACTACATATATGAATATGAACACTGTGTACCTTGAGTAACTTATTCAATTCTGAGTATGTATTCATTGAAAGCTAAAGCAAATGCTTTAGAGAGAGACAGCCCTAGCTAGCCGCTAACCTTTTCTGGAAGTGCTTCAGGTAATAAAGAATCGGTGATAAAGAATTGGCCAGGTAACGGATCCCGCAACACTCGGACCGGTGACTTGCAGAAGTGGCCGGAGCGCTTTTTTCCTCGTGTCTTATATTAGGTGGAGAGACTCGTAGAACAAAAACTGGTACACTAAGTAAGGTTTTCTCAGAGAAACTGGAGGTATTGCCGACCATGTGGATAAGCTCGTACATCGCCCAACACTTTCGACCTGCAGGAAGAATGTTGGAGAAACTTCCAGCAAGCGAAGTCATGTTGGATTTTTTTTTTATCGTGTTAGGCATCGTAAAATCTGTCATAGCTCCACGCTACATTATGCATAAGAAGTAAGGTGCTTATAGTCATGATGAACATTTTGATGTAGGAGTACTAAGTCCGTAACGAGTAGTGTTTGATAAAATAAAATTTAATGTAAAAAAACGTACAATCTTGAGGCATGATGAGTAGGTATTTGATTTGGGGTTATACAGTCTTTTAAGATTTCAACTTTGATATGAAAGAATAACATAGTCAATATAAATTTATAAAAACTTGCATCTGAACCATGATCAACATTTTCAACTGGGGCGCAATATCGGTTGAGAAGCCTACTCAAAGTTTAAAATAACAAATATTCGGGTAAATCATAAATGAATGATTTTTTAAGGAATGACAGCATGTAAGGTGAATACGCAGCACAGTATGATTCAGGTACCTATTCATCATACATTTGAATCAAGTCAAGATGAATATATTCAATTAAGAGTTTAAATTCATTGGATTTTTTTGAGACTTTAGTGTAGTGAAGTTAAATTAATGAAACTAATATAACAAGTAGTGAGTGATTAAGCTGAGTTTATAATAAGTAATAACTGAGCAATACGAGAAGAAGATCAGGCGAAAAGTGGTACTACTGAGCAATGAAAAGTCAAAAAACAATTAAATTTGGGAAGTAGCATGTAGCATACTTGCGAAATGTATTTCAGTCTCAAGCATAGGCTCCAACCAGATGAAACTATAAACATTAAAATCTCTATTATACAGATCAAATCGGAGTTGTGGACAAGAAGATAGGGCGTTTCCGCGAGATATACTGCTAGACAGTTGACTTATAACAAATTAGAAAATAAATGAAGTGTGGTGCTGCAGGTTTTTTTTTTTTTTTTTTTTGCTTTACGGATGTCCAGCAAACTAGCTTTCGCTGAGACATCGCCGTTTTGGGTGCACTTTTTTTTATAATAAAAGTGGCCTAGTATTATATCAAGGTGCAATTAGCGACATACAAGGCGATGAATTGGCATCCGATGACTACTACAGGAAGTTGATTTTCCCATACCTATACCAGCTAAGTTAAGTCCTCGCGGATAAACACAGCTCGTAGCCCAGCATGACATCATCCGATAACACTAACTGAACCAGCACCCTCTAGATACGGCCTTGACTGAGCCCCGAACAGACACTCCGGACACACACCGCACTGTTGCCTAGATAACCTCCCTTGCATTGGCTGTAAACAAAGTGAACAAGGTGAACTGACTACCTCTACTAGCTGGTCCGCACTATTCCGGTGAAATTAGTGAACGATGAGAATGAACATTGCGAATGAACAACAGCCGTTAGCGTTGCAAACTTACTTTGAATATATCAACACCTAATTTAAAGAAGAGCGCTTCGAAGAGTTAGTCTCTTCTTTCACTTCTACCAAATGCACCTTTCGTTAACTTTGGCGAAAACAGTGAAGCAATTATAAGCGGATAATCATTTATGACTAATTGCAATTACACATGCAGAGGGAGAAATTTTGCATGGCGGTATAGCTAGTACAATAATCACACTTGCAACTGAAGCGGTGCTGTCTAGGCTGTTACTCGTGCTGATTACAACCATGAGCGTTGCTTACCACTGCAATCCATGGTGTCTCAAGCGAGTAAATGGAATAAACGTTTGGTGTGAAAAAAAAACAGATACCCAAGCACAGAGGATTACTGTACTTGGAAACATCAAATCAGGAAAAAAGAAGTGGAACGGCTGGGAGAAAAAACAGAAAGAAGGAACAATGGTACAAGCGGAAAAGTTTCAAGGAGATCTGCTGACATAACGTCTGAAGTTTATTTAGAGTGCTACGCTTCATTGCCTTGGAATGGCAAGCGTAACGAGTTTAAAAGTATTAAAATGAAGCGTAGAAAATTTGAAACAAAGTGCTGAATTACTACAAAATAAAAGCGTAATCTCGTAATCTGCGTGCCAGTGGTCAGTATACAGAAATCATTCATTGTGGGACTGTATTAGAAGCTAATCCCAAAAGCACTCAAGCAGATTCTTCATGAAACCATGGGACAGTAATACTACAATTCCAATTGGCTTAGTTAGTTACAATGACATGGTCACTGTTTTGCTTATGCTGTTTAGGCTGTACGATAGTAAGAATTATACCTATTTCACTGAAGTTTAGTCCAGGTAGTAAAGCTTTACGGGTCAGGTAACTATAGATTAATTTTATTTTTTATCTCGATATATCTACATTCTTGTAGTAATTATTATTTTTTCTTATCTTCAGATGATCTTAGAAGCACCACGTTAGTGCAAAATACACCAATAAGCAGAACTTCAGAAGTGAAGCAGCGATACCTAGGTCATTCGAGCGGTTAAGCTGAAAAGAAATATCGCATTGCAGCAAAATGTACCAACTTGCATAAATGAAACACTTATACCAAAATACGAGGCTCTGTTAAACTGAAAGAAAACTCAGATATATTGAAAAAGAATGCCGGTGAGCTATCTAAGCAGACCACAAGCACAATAGCTGACAAGGACACTAAAAAAACATAAAAATACCAGAAACGAAGATAGAAAATTAAATTCTGAGCACAATCACCGATGTTGTTCTTGAAGTCCTTGCAATACCGGAGAACAAGAAGGGACACAGCGTTTACTTTCTGCGCAATCTGCATTCCCACATGCGATGTTCACCATTAACTAAACTTCCGCTCACACGGTCAATGCACAAGGATTCACCATTAACAGAAAGACGAGCGGTACTCACCCAAATTCTCATGGTTGCGGTTCAAGCAAGTCTGATGGCAGGTTTTCTCTCCGGAACCTTTTATGCGGACGGCCAAGTTGGAGAAGCTCCCGAGGGGGCAGTTCGTCCGCGGTGACTCTCGCAAAGAGCACCTTCGATTTCCTCCAGCCACTGGCAGCCGCAGATCTGGTCGTACATATGATCATGTCCACAGGGCACCGACCGATCGACGTAAGCAAATCGACTTACGAAACTTGATTACTTTGGCGAAACTTTCGGTATGCGTTCGATCTCATTCACCTAAGCCACCCCCACAATACAGGTGAGAGAAGAATACTTTTTAGAGCATGAAGAAGGAAAACAAAGAAAATTAAGATGAAGGATGCGGATATTTCAAATTAACGTACAACGTTCGGAGAGTCCTTCGATCAAGATGATTTAGCGATTTAGTAATTAACCATTTAAGGGTTAAATAAGACGTTGGTTTATCGTAGGAAAAGTGTCATTTGAACCGTTGCTATTGAAGTAAACTGATTTGTAGCGTTAATAGGGTCAGGCCTTAAAGCAAGGCAGAAGGAAAGCACATTGAAGGTAAAATCAAAGCTAGGAATATGGGACAAGTAACGCAGCAGATTAATAGAAGATAGGATCATGCTGTGGAAAATGATAGAAGTAGCACAGTCACCAAACTGAAGGAAGAATGATGCTGTAGAGTATGGCATCCATAACATGGTAACAAAGCTGAAGGTAGAATCATTCTGTGGAGCATGACGTCAGTGACGCATGCATAATATATACCTTTACCTTTGATACCTTTGGTGCTTCTTCGGACGAGGTCCATGTGGGGTTACGCACGCCACCTATCTTGTGCAGAGGTGATGCTGCAGTCCGTGACCAACGGGGTGACTAACAGCGAGTATCTCCACAGTTCACATAGCCGCTTACAACAGTTTAATCTGGCACCTTCAGTAAGCATGCACCTAGTAAGTGTTTAAATTTTGCAATCTCTGTAACGGTAACAATATCGAATGTGACGAGGCATTTTGTTGAATAATCTCGCCCCTCGGACCACGAAATTATTAGAATACTTTGTGGCTATCGCATCACCACCAGTTTTGATCGGAATTCGCATTTCATAAGTGCGACCAATACGGTTTGAGTGTCTAGCCTGGATTCATCCACTGATGTTGACAGTAATTTCTTCTAGAATTTTGCAAAACATATTCGATCGTAGAGCGCTCGAATCTCCTTTGAATCGAGTACATTTGAAGTAGAGCAAGTCTTTCGCGATAGTTTAAATCTTTCATGCCTCGGATTTTGGCAGTGAACGATCTCTGGATAGCCTCGAGGCGCTCTAAGTCTTTCGGCTTGCTTATCATCCAAAGAAGTGAACAGTATTCAATCCTCGTCACCATCAGTTGTTTCCATAGGGCAACGTAAATATCAAACCTTACACAGTGGATGCGAGTGTTTGAAAGATACTCATAAAAAGTTATAGCTATTTCAACTTAATGTATTAATTTTTAATTCAATGTAAGAGATATGAGAACACATTCAATTAAAGTCGAAGTTGTGCCACCCTATTCGCAGCAGGCCATCAAAGAACGAAAAAAAAAAAAAGATCAAACAGTATATCACGCTCACGAGGAATCGATTGGCGGACGACACTCCGGCACAGAAAGGGCAAGCAATGAATGAAGAGGAAGAACCAAACGAATATCATCAGTTTAAGAAGAAAACGGAGAACCACAAAAGCGAACTATACAAATAGTACTTAGTACGCTGCCCGTAAAGCCAGCTCTACTACTTCAGTACTTCTCATTTCTGCCACATCATTATTAGCAAAGTCAAATAAAATAATGTTCTTAGCTGCGTATATTTGATGCAATAACATGAAAAAATGGGGAAAAGAATGCTTCTAAGGAAGACATATGAATTAAAAAACGATCTCTCTTCAGATATCGGCGTCGGGAGTTTTTTCTCATTTGAAATCCATAGCGGGGGTAATTGTAACGTCTGGACGCAATTGTTTACATAGCTAATTTTTTGTAATTTTTCGCTACATATATTTTTTAGTTTTTAGCCTGGAATACTAGATAACTCATTAATAGATGCATTTGATAGAGTAAACGCCCAGCACTCACCAGTTCTTTGGGTTACTTTTTAGGTTTCCTAAGTAATAATGAAAATTTAGTGCAGTGAACACACATTCAGGTCGCTATGTTAACAGTAATTGGTTATTTGTTAAGAAAAATTCAATGAACTAGACAATATACTGCAATAGAAATGCATGGAAATACTTAATACTACTGCATTCTTTTACGCCTAGCTAGTGATATTACAACATGTATAATAGAACCAAACACCACATTTAAAACGTTTCATATCTGAATCACGAGCGTTAGGGATTGTAACAAATTTATCTTTAGACCAGAAGAACATGATAAAAAACAGCGCAGTCCCAGGCAGTAATATATGCCTGCTATATGTTAAGCCATTAAATAATATTAAGTCATAAGTCGTACATGCTCGAGAATGGTTGTATTGGGCAAAAACCAAGTAAACAACTGGAGGGTACGTAGCACATCGTACAGTAACTGCTTTAGAATAACATTATTCTTTTGGAGACGCTGGGGAATTTACTTGGCTAGTTAAATCAATTCTTCGATAAAAAATATATATTGTGATGAATGGTAAGCATCTGTGTAAAAATGAAACTTGTCTATAAGAAAAACAACAGCAACGTTGCAGCTGGTGTAGGAATCTACGAGAGTTCCTTGAGGAACGCTTTCAATCTCGTGAACCGGAATCTTTAGACATCACAGGTTGTTTGAAGGCTTCGTTTTTTCCTGCATACAAGATGGGTTTTTGCTGAATCATCATCAGGTTTTTGCAAAAGTTTCTCGTCCGGGGCTTGTCTTACAGTTCAGATCCTCAAACAGGTATAGGCGCTGCTTGATATTACTTGCGGTAGCATGGGGTGATCTCACGACGGCCAGGCTGGGATGCACAGCTAACGCATGGAATACTTGTCGAAGGATTGTAAGTGATAGTGACTGTCAAAGTGCATTATTATAAAGTGTCGTATTGGATACACACCAGAAGATTATAAGTTTGGGATGCACGGATAACGTGTGGGTTGCTAGTGGCAGTGGTAGGCGAAAGATAACATTTCTAGTGGGATATTGGACGCGCAAAAGAGAAATAAAAGTGCTGAGAGGACATTACAGTGCTAATTGCAATTCAAGTTTAATTGGACGATAAAAATAACTAATTCAAGACGCTGATTGATAAAATTAAGTTACTCTGAGTATTGAAAGACTTACTGGTACCAGAAATATAGCGAATCAATCCCGAACCGCAAAACTTTCAAAAACGTATAGTTGATCCTTCAAAAAATAATATTTTTACTGTGAACTGAAATTCGGTTCGGTGTTTGAGAGCTAAAGTTATTCCCTCATCTAATATTCTTATATATCTTGATACTTCACAGCAACCTATCCTCTTCCACGTTTAGTAGATACCGATCTTGTTTGATGCCTAACACGTTCTGTACCCTTAACATCTTCTTCAGTGTTTAATGGATACCGATCCTATCCAATGTTTGAGAGATGTCGACTCTCTTGAGTGCTAAGCAGATACCGAACCTCTTCAATCCTGTCCAGGTACAGTGCTACCGAGCATATTTATTGCTTAAGAGATGTATAACAAATTTTCCTTAAAACTTGTTTAATAACGATTACCGTAGAGCACAACTTAAAATTGAGCGTAAACTGCTTGTGGAGACATCAACGCTCAGTAGATAAGAATCCCCTTTAGGCAATTATATCTATTTTCCAAATAGAGATATCAGAGCACTATGAGATCGCATACCTCTGCCAAGCAATGCAATATTAATGAAAAAATGAAGTTAGTATTAAAACCAGGATTTTATCTTTATCAATATCATCATCAAAATGTTGAAAGGCTATCAATAATAGTTTCCGAAATATTCTTGAAGATCCATCCTTAGCTTTTTGAGTCATGTTCTGACAAGGGTTTTGACAAACATCATGAAACACACAAACGGAAGTAATAATGATCATCACCAAAATTTAATAATTTTTGTCTTTTGACATTTCTATCAATTCCTGTAAATTTCATAAATTTCCGTTCCCAACCTATTGGGTTATGCGGCTGGCAAAAAAAAAAAAAAAATCAAACATGGAGACAGACAGACAAGCAACAAAAGTTATCAACTTTCCTAAAAATCCATCTAAATTTTGTAAAGATCCGTCTTTAACTTTTTGAGTTAACTTGGTGCCAGACAGACAAATTAACATACAACTAAACTACTAAACTAGACAAAAATGTACCCTTCTTGGAGGCGGTAATTAGGATCGTAAACATAAGAAAAGACATCACAAGAGCATCAGTAACTATGCTAAACGACTGTTACAAACTATGTAATGCTACGTCGCTAATTTGTTGGAAGACGGTTTTTTCACTATACTATTATTGTCGAAATTAAGGTCGATGAGAAAAGATGCAAAATAATTCGATTGGGTTTATTAATCTGTAAAGCGTTTACGCGAGAGGCAGGTAAATCGAGGCATAACTGCTATCGTTGTAATTTTGGAATGTCAACGGATACAGCTTACTGCACGTAGGTAGTAGATGGAGTTGTTATTCAGTCTGTGCTCTTAACGAGTCACCCGTTCATAACGACCAGGACGTCCTCAAGAATCAGTAACTGCTTGCGTATGGGACGTTGTGAACTGCAGTATTCCCAGTCACGATTGAAATCACATGTTATCACTCAATATACAGATATTACCTTTGTAAGTTTCACTCTATACTACACAATCTTTACCGACATCACCCTATTTTCTTTCATTGTTACCCAAGCTTGAATAAATAGTACCTAATATTTTCTTGATACTATCTAACATTTACTCGGTTGTACCTAATTTTCTCTCGATGTGAACTATCTTTTATAAGTTATTTCTTTCTTTTCTCTTGATAAGAGTCAAATTTCCCTCTTTATGATAGATAGTATTAATTTTTTAAATTGTTCAATTTTTTGTGTATTAACCAAAAATCAGTAACTATTTTCTGTTCCATGAGTAAAAAGGCACCGAAAATTAAATAGCAGTTCGAAGCGTTTTTATTCTGTATTGTCGATTACAGTCAATCAACGACTTGCATACCTCAAAGTTTTTCGGTAGCGGTCCAGGTTACGTTGTTCAAACAACATGTTGTGCGGAAGCATTGTACCGCAGCTGTCTTCGAATTGGTAAAAGTCTTAAGATTATCATTCCTTTACCCTGTCACTTTATACAGTCGATCATAGACCACACGTTACTTGACTACTCACTCAAATTTGTTAATGGGGCTAATGCGGAATTAATAAACCTTCGATAAGATCTTTTTCTAGTCAACAGAGCGATCTTCAATAGAAAATAAACCGTTTTATATGATACACGATATGAGTGAGTTTAGCAAAAAGAAACACAAATTCGTAGCTAGATATCAATGCGGACAACGATAACTGATTCTTAGGACACCAAAATAGCCTAAATTTGACCAAATAAATTTGTAATTTACCATTGACAAACGCTCACGCATGCCTGTTTCTTTCTAATAGATAGATTCCTTGCATCTCCAGGCACAGATAGTTTCTTAGGTCGCCATACTGACTGAAAACGATTTTTCCAGGTATTATCAATTTGCCATGAGCCCCACTTCCGAGGAGTGGACAGCCAGGTATTGTTCGGTATTTGTATCATTATGATTCCTATCAGTAGCCGTTCCCTTATAACAGAAAAGGAATAGCCGATGGCATTGTTTTTAAAACTTATATATAACTTGAAAAATGCCAAGGAACTTGGATAGCAGCCTAAGTAACTTGAGCCACTAACGCGTTTGCTGCCGGGTTGAGGCGCACGCAGAGGTACCAATCGACGGGCAGGTTTTTGCTTAATTTTTGAAAAAGCGTGAGGGAAGAGGCCGGACCGGAGTCTCTAAAACTTTTCTTACTGCTCCATCTACATTAAACTTTTCCTGAAGTTTACACTGCTTTGTCGAGAAGATGGCTGGGAAGCAGGAAGACTTTTCGCGTGAAGACGGTGAAGTATGATCATGAACTTTATAGCACTGACAAAATTCAAAAGAACAATTGACTTTATTATAGAGATTCAGCATTTTATAGATTTACTAGTGGCCCCGGCCGTCATTATAAATGACGGCAAAAAATTAACACTTCACCAAAACCTCCGCCGTCTTTTGGGCTTCCTTATTCTCCCCCTATCTAATACTGAAGAAAAAGATTCCAAGGTACCCAACTTTTTTTTTCGCCTTTTGAAATCTGAATTTTCTGCTATCTTATTAGTTCTATTCTTCCCCTATCTAATACTGAAGTAAAAGATTGCAAGGTACCCCACTTTTTTTTACATTTTGAAATCTGAATTTTCTCCTATCTTATTCCCATAGAGCGTGACAGAAAAGATATAAATATATAAATAAATAAAAACACAACGTGAATTATTATATAGTACTGATTGTTATATAGATTTGTTGTGGAAAGGATTTCCATTTTCTTCGTTTAATGATGTTTGAGAAAGCAAGTATATGTTTCTTCGGTGCCATTATTTGTCAGTAATACGATTCATCAGAGGCTGGCACAGTTTCGTGTGCTGTGTCAATATGTGTCGACTAGCGGCTTATAACAAGTAGCGAAGTACAGACACGAAGTAAGAGATTACGCTAGAGCGTTTTCTAAGGGCCACTATGTTGTATATCTTAACCATTCAGTACATATCGGGCGGCATTCGGCATTACAATATTCGGTATACTAATATTTGACTTCATAATATTCTCAATGTTAACATTTCGTGTAATAATATTCGATATAATATTCAGTTTTATACCATTCGGCATAAATATATTAAATCTATAATTATTATTTTACTTTTAATATAGTAAATAAGCTTCGTGATGAGAAAGAGGCAGTATATAACCATATTGCAAAAAGACGACATTCTTTAGCTGTCAAAATTTATCATCTATAAGGAAACATGTCGTAAAATCCAATTGAAACGCTTTACACCAGGGGTTCCCAACCATGGGTGCTCGAACCCCTTAGAACCTCTTTAGAACAGTGGCCACACTTCCTCACTAGCATGTTACCCACCTCGTGGAGCTTCTGAGTTATCAAGAAAGTTGTCAGTGATACTGTGGTCCAGGTCAGAGAAGCAGTTTACATTACTGAGCTCTACGCCATTAAAATATGTAATTTTATCGGCGGGCAGGTATCTTGTCCGTTTTCTAGGTTTAATGTACATGCAAATGCTCTGACAGTATTATATTTAATATAGAGTTTAGTAGCTTTGAAGTTCACATGAGAGTGCCGTGCCTAAGTCACATATTAAATTGGAGAAAATATTCAATTTGCGAAGATCAGTGGCATTGGAAGCAAAGTACTTCAACATTAATCTACAATATAATAGAGACAGATGCATACATATGCAGTATCTGTTTATTTTTTCCCTCCGCCAAGGAGCTTATATTTTCGTCGGGTTTATCTGCCTCTTTGTCTGTTATTCTGTCTGTCACCAAGATAACTCAAAAAGTAACTGACGGATTTTGACAAAATTTACAGGGATTATTAGGTATGCTAGGAGGAACAGATAATTACCTTTGGTGAAAAATCCATCCATCCGTTTGTTTGGTTGTCTGCCTCATTTTTCTAAATGCCATAACTCAAAAAAGTTATGGACGGATTTTTATGAAACGTACATCAGTTGTTAGGTATAACACAAAGAGTAAATGACCAAATTTTTCCATTGATCCGTTTGTTCGTTTGTCACTGTTTTCAATTTTATGCTTGTTAGCACAATAACTCAAAAAATAAAGAATGGATCTGTATGAAATTTAGAGGAGTTGTTAGTAATGTTAAAAGACATAAATGATTAAATTTTTTTGCAGATCGGTTTCTTCGTTTGTATGTTTGACTCATGTGTGTCATAATGTTTGTTAGCAATATAACTCAAATAGTTATGAACGGATCTTCAACAAAATTGCATAACCTGTTATTACTATCAAAAGGCACAAATGATTAGATTTGGGAGTTGAAAAAAATGATGGTTGCAGAAAAAAATTGAATTTTTCGTTACCGTTGCCTTGCTTGACGGAGGTATGCAATCTTAGAGTGCTCAATTTTATTTGTTTTTCAGTTCATTTTCTCTCATGTTGTAAGAAAACAGGCGAAAATTAGGCCAGGTCGGAGACTGTGGTCATTCTGTCAGGCTTCATTGAATACTGACAGGTAGAAAATATAGACCAGGTTTGAAATGATGACAAACGTAGATCTGAATTCAGTTCTTGCCTTGTTAACAATGAAATGCAATTAATGAAGATACATACAACTTCTCTCATCACTCTCATGCATCGTGATATCTTCTTTCTTCTGAGTTTTCCTTCATCCAAACTTCAGCTGCTCTGAGTTCACGCTGATGCTTTTTATAATTGAGTTCATTTAATGACAGGCATTGTTTTTCTTCATAGGTCAACAGGCCAGTAAACAACACAAGGATTTCTTGGCAGCAAATAATTTTTTCCAACTTGGGTTCTTCCTTCGGCAGAACTTTTCGCTTGAGCTAAAAACTCTCTACTATATGATACTCGATAGTACCTTATATACAGAGCTCAATTTTAATGAGGATCGATATCGACTACTGGCCAAAAGACAATTGCTTTTCAGCGTATCACCGAAGGAAAGCTTAGCGTTGTTCAGCAGAATTTAGGACATGCATGCTTATCTCATAGGTTTCTTCAAGTTGGTAGTTGCAGTGCATCCTACATCAGCGAAACTTATAACAAAACTAGAGCACTCTGAGAGCGCATACCTCCGCCAAGTGAGCCAACGGTAGCAAAAGTTCAAATTGGCTCTGAAACCATAATTTTCTTTGCATAAACTCCAAAATCTTATCATTTGTGCCTTTTTATATTAGTAACAGCTTGTTTGATTTTTTTTTGAAGATCCGTTCATAACTTTTTGAGTTATACTGTTAACAAACGTTATGACAAATATGAGTCAAACATACAAACGAACCAACCGATCTGCACCAAAATTTGATCA
>LQNS02278075.1:1567330-1592145 GCA_001587735.2 Parhyale hawaiensis
CGATCTGCACCAAAATTTGATCATTTATGTCTTTTACCATTAATAACAACTCCTATAAATTTCATAAAGATCCATTCATTATTTTTTGAGTTATTGTGCTAACAAGCATAAAATTAAAAACACTGACAAACGAACGAACAAACAGACCATTACCAAAATTTGGTCAACTACTCTTTGTTATATACCTAACAACTCATGTTAATTTCATCAAAATCCATCCATAACTTTTTGAGTTATGGTGGCATCGAGAAAAATGACGCAGACAAACAACCAAACAAACAAGCAAATGGATGGACATATCTTCACCAAAAGTAATCATCTGTTCCTCCCAACATACCTAACAATCCCTGTAAATTTCATCCAAATCGGTTCATAACTTTTTGAGTTATTTTGGTGTCACTTCAAAAAAAGCATCAGCTTGAACTTTGAAGTTTGGATGACGGAAAACTCAGAAGAGAGTACAATTTACGATGTATGAGTGTGCTTAGAGATGTTGTATGCATCTGCATTGATTGGACTTCAATGTTGGCAAAGAAATAACGTACCTCTGAAGGTTAGACAAGTTGTGTAACCATTCATTAGACGAGGTAGGCTATCCTGGCTATGTTAGATTAGAATTATTAGAGACTGCGCTAGCTTAGGCCTAATGTCCACATACGACTTTTGTCGGTGTCTTCCTCATAGAACTAATTTGAAAATTCATCCTTGATCATGTAATACTGCATAATTATCATCGTCTTCCAGTACCGCACATCTGTCGCTTCCCACATACCAGACTACATATTTATTTCAGTTATACAACAATTTCTTAAGAAGAGAAAACGAATATCACAGAAAATTTTTCGCTTAGAAACTTAGCTATAGTTATTATCGTACACCATTACTGACTGGGATATCCTGAGTTGAATTAATATTGTTTTCCATTATAATTTATCGGCCGAGCTCATGACATGCTTTGAATATGATATCCGTTAAATTTTTGAAGGCTCGGTTAATGTATTGAAACATCTATCTGAAACTGCATTCTTAATTATACAGACACTTTATGTTTATTAACTTTTCTTGCGGTGCTCTACTGCTGCAAAGGAATATTGAGACAGGAGGGTATAAATAATACTCTGAAATGTCTAGCATTGTCTTGCGAACTAAAAAAATCTCCGGTTAAAAACCGCTAAAAATATATTACACAATTACTGTACTGGGACAGAAATAAGGTGAAAGGAACCCTGATGTAGAGAATTACTTGGGCACAAGTCTTGCGCGTCATCCCTTGATTATCCACATTAAAAATTGATAACTTTCGTAAGAAAACCATATTAATAACGATTTTCTGAAACTAGACCCGGACTCTTACTGGGTGAAAAGTGTTAATCATGGATTGCACTGCAGTTACGTACTATAGGTGAGACATTACCCTAAGTGTAAAACAGTTGTTGACTAAACACTTACCTATTTGAGTACAGCTATGTACCATGTTTAAACAGTTATATATATGTGCGTGCAGTTATGTACTATGTATACGCAGATATTTGTGTGCAGTTAAGTACCATGTGTTAAACAGTTATTTGTGCCCTATCTTTACTTCATGTACATAAACTGAATAATTTTTCTTAGTGCAAATGATTTATTTGGCAACAAGGAAAGACAACAAATTAGATCTCCTCTAAGTATGTACAGATTACCCAATTTCTAAAGAATATCAGCACCCAAGACACAGCTTTGTCTGATCACAAATTCAGTAATATCACAACCCAGTTCAGCAGCTATGAAGCGAGTGACTAGAAGAATAACGGGCAAAATAGCACAAATAGTCTTCGGGATTCAAGTGATTTCAGTAATGAGATAAATTGGGAAGATTTGAACGAAGAGCTGCGGTATGTGATCATGGACGCTTTTCTAAACGACTCTACTCAAAATGACGCGATGAAGGAAATCTTCGAAAAAGTTCTGCTGGAAAAGTGCGCGAAGTACATTCCACCGACAAGAAGGATATGTCCTAAAGATCGCCACCAAAAATTCCGCAAAGGCTAAAGAAAAAACCAAGATTCTAGTTTACGGTTTTCAGTAGCACACATAACGTCGCTGTTTAACTTACGTTCGTTTCTGACCTTCTCTGGCTTGCGTTTGAATATTTTAGGGCACTACTTCTCTTTGCCCTCTCTCTTCACGTTCGGTAGGTCTTGATAAAAGAAAACAGTGCGTTCTCCCTTGCTTCATCAATTTACTCGGCTCTGAAAACAAAAATAGGGTCATGTTGGACGAAAATGGATTGATGACTGAGGGTTATCAAGAGATGAGCGATATACTGAGCCGTCAATACCAGAAACTTTTTAGTAAAAAGATCAGTATTCCTAAAGTTTAATTATCAGTAGGAAGTGGCATGTAGTTGATGGATTTTGAATTCACAATACTAAGTAATGAATTGGTCATTAATGAACTTAGCGGAAACAGTGCTTCAGGAGCAGATGATGTTCCTGCAAAAGTCCTCATAATGTGCAAGCTAAATATTGCTTACCAGCTTTACTCCATGTGGCGTAAGTCATTGGACGATGAGGTTATACCAAGCACTTATAAACTCGCAATCATTACCCCAATCCCCTAAACTGGATATAGTACGTAACTTTAGACCTGTCTCATTAAGTAACCATGTATATTGTGAAAACGTTCGCAAGGGTGTTCCTAGTGCACCCTCTACTGTAGAAAGTAGTGACCTACATATATCAAAACAACATGGTTTTCACCATAAACGTTGAACCATTTCAAAACTACTGGAATATTAAGATTCCAACGTAGAGACATTGTGTCAAGGGAAGAGTGTGGACGTGATATAGTTGCATATTGCTGAAACTTTTGATAAGATTGACGACGGACTTATAATGTTGAAACTTTACCGTATGGGTATCCGTGGCAAGCGTCTTCGGTGGCTTGAAGCATTGCCATCAAATAGAATCGAAAGTGCAATCGTCAAAAACAGAGTGTCTTCGAAACAGCTGGTATGCACTGTAGTACCACAAGGCATCGTGCTTGGGCCTGTACTTTTTCTTATCATGAACAATGACATGGGGTACGAACGCAACTATACAGTACTTTAATCATTTGTTGACGATACTCGAATACTATGTTGTGCAATCTGTGGAAGACATGTTGTCTGTCCCGCGAAATTTGCTAATGGTCAGTAAAAGATGATATGACTTGTAATGAAACCAAATTCGAGCTACTAAGATACTGAAAATTCAACACTCTTTGAATTCACAGTATATTCTAATAGTGATGGGCATGAAATTGCAAGAGAGTTTTTATAGACCTTGGAGTGAGAATGCAAGACGATGCTACCTTCGAAGAACATATTACTAGAGCTATCGCCGATTGAAAAGGGTGGAGTGTATGGGTTGTACTTTCTAATCACGCAAAGAAGAGGTGATGCTCAAACTATGGAATCAATTAATTCAGCCGAGAATACTGTTCTCCACTTTGGATGCAGAGTTCGAGAAAAAAGCTAGAACAACTTGAAATGCCTCGGCAAATTTGACACGCCACTGATATGAAAGTTACAGGGTTCAAAACTTTGCAGGATTCTCATTTAAGAAGAATAGGCTACCAGATAGACCAACGGTCAGCGGTTACATGCACAGTGGAGTTTTTTCGCTGCTGGCTCTCATTTCGGTCGCTAATTGTGACCTCACAGAAGACACGCAGCATCTCTGACTCCACACACGTGAGATGATGTGCGAAACGTCTCCTGGACTTTGTCCGGACACCCACAAGGTGTGTGTGCAGCGATGCACTATTTATAAAACTTTTTCCTTTCCAGCATGCATCAACTGAATTCCGTGAGAGATTATCAAATTTTCTCCAAGAAATGCTGTCGTTAGTCATGAGTTGCCATCAGAGTTAGCTACATGTAAAAACTAATGCGCCGGAAGCCAATTATGCAAGAATCTAATGCTCGCGCTGAGCGCCTTTGCAAAAACCGTTCAATGATTTTGCAAACTTGACTTGCGGGTCAGGACCGTCAGCTTCATTGTGCAATTTTATAGATAAGTGCTATACTTTTACAATACTTTGATGAGCAATAACCCTTATAGAGTGTTGGGACACCCCAGATGATGATTACGCTTTGAGTTTCCGGGACGCACTATCGTCGTTCATGACCAATGCGCCTTCAAGTAAGCTTTCCTGCGCGCGCCACCACTAAAATAAACTCTACCTAGGCTAACCTAACCTAGCCTAACCTAACCTACCCTTTCCTAACCAAGTCCTCCTTACCTAACCTTCTAACCTAACCTTACCTAACCTAACCCAACCTAACCTTTCTAACCTTACCTAACCGTACCTAACCTTTCCTAACCTTACCTAACGTTATCTAACGTTACCTAACCTAACTTAATCATCGATACAATGAGCAGCGCGGCGCACCAACTTGAACGCCGCTCACACGCACACGATTTGCGTCCACAAACACGCACACAAATCGGTCGTGAACGACGATAGCGCTTCCGGGACGCGCTATCGTATCCCCCGACATAGATGTGTGCGTGTTTGTGTACACAGATCGTGTGCGTGTGAGCGGCGTTCAAGTTGGTGCGCCGCGCTGCTCGCTGTATCGCTGATTAAGTTGGGTTAGGTTAGGTTAAGTAACGATAGGTAACGTTAGGTAACGTTAGGTGAAGTTTGGTAAGGTTAGAAAGGTTAGATTGGGTTAGGTTGGGTTAAGTTAGGTTAGAAGGTTAGGTAAGGAGGTTAGGTTAGGTTAGGTAAGGGTAGGTTAGGCTAGGTTAGGTTTGCTTAGGTAGTGTTTATTTTAGTGGTGGTGCGCGCACGAAAGCTTACGTGAACGCAAAATCGTCGTGAGAGACGATAGTGCTTCCGGTGCAACCCAGAATTGTGTTAGGGCATGCGTTCCAGTCATATTATCATATGCATGGATAGTGGTCCACCTAAAGTAACATTAGAATGAAGACCAATCTGAATTTCTTGATGTGTTACATATTTACACATTTATGTACTTTAATAACTATATGTGTGTATCACTTTGTGTACTTATGTAACAAAAGCAGCAACGGATCTGAGGCATTTGGAGGCTTAATAGTAGCAAAGAAAAGTGAGAACAAAAAATGAACAAAACTACTTTTATTTCGTAAACGTACAGTTTATGCCATTTTGTTTTAAAAATTACAGTAATGAAATGACACCTATACGACCCAGACACTGTCAGAGGCATTCAAGAAAGTTATCGGTTAACTCTACGGGTCATGGAATGACTACAATTTCCTGAGAACTATTATTTCTGTATTTATTGATACATAGATCGCCCGTCTATTCCAGTACATGCAGCGTGAAACGAAGTAAAAGTGAAAGGTATTAATTTTATAACTAGAGAATAAAATTACTTTCGTTCATTGTTTCTTTCATTTCTCTGTTATTAAATCTTCAATTAAGTGTGTCGAAACATTTTGCCACATCCTTGACTTCGTGTTCTGTTCTCAAGCAAAGGGGCACAGAAATAAATCTCTCTAAAGGCAGTTTGAACGTTAAGCATCTCAAAAGGTTAATTCAGCAAAATGTCCGAATGCGTTGCTGTGTCGTTTAAGCTGCAGAGAAGCGGATAGCCTCGTGCTTTCTTTCTCATTCACTGTAAATACGGAAAAAAACATAAGAAACCTTGCTAGTGGCAGGCACTTGCTTGACGGCTTACTGATCTGCCCGTAGTTGTGTGTGCAAGAATCAACAAAAAGATTCGCATAATCTGCTGGAAGAACACGTTTAAAAGACTGACGTTTGAACCCAATGGTTGATTATATAATTTGTAACTCAGTTTGCAAGAGCTGGACTTCAAGGTCAAAATTTGAAGAGAAATAGTTTTTGCAGACCTAGACTCATATAGTGTAGACTAACTAAAGGATCCTGGCTACGCCTGAAATATGATGGCATTTATAGCTCAGCGTTTCTTTGTGCAAACATCTGCAAAATTGGTTGTAGCCGTGACAAAAATTGGCCACGAGCGTCAGGGATGGAGAGATGCGTGTTTAACTTCTTTGCAGTCATATATTACAGCAAATCGACTATATTGGATATGACAATAAATATGCAGTATTAAGTAGTGTATTTTCAGTAGTACATACTTTTATTACCACTTAATTGCCTGCAGAGATAACAAAGTCTCTAATGGTAACAAGTTTACAGCATTAAGAATTTCTAAACATCACTATATATTAGATCATACTACTTGGGCTCCAAATTCGTTTAAAATATTATGTTTTGCATTGTGTGATGCTTGTAATTGCGATGCGTGTTCCAAACTGCATTGGCGGCATAAATACTACACTGCAAGAAAAAAAGCAACTTATTTATTTTTAAACGTAGCGTCTCCACATACACAGTTTGTTGGTTGCTTGGGTGGTTGAATCGTTTATATGTCCGTCCAATATGAGCGTGGAACAGGCGTGATTAATTTGATCAACAATAAAACGGGCCGTCGCTTTGCCAAAATTAAAATCTAAGCATTGAAAGAGTCATAGTACATCTCAGTGGTAACCATAAATACTTAATTTTAATTTCCATTTCAGGCAAAACTTTATTCACTTTGAGGTGATGATGGCAGTAAAAGATTGAAGAATGAAAGAAAATAATATTCTTCAGAACCGAAAAAGAGTGAAGAAAAGGGAATTTATTTGAAGTAATTATTTTCTACTATCAATTAGTTTGCAAGTGCGGCTATTAATAAATGCACCCTCAAAATTTTATGTCGAGCTAGTAAAAAAATCAATTCTACACTCAGGGAAATATCCTTAAGGGAGAGTTTGTATTCACCTTTCAAATGGAGCATCCAGTCAAGCTCCTCTATAGATTTACCTCTTTAAAAGTAAATATAAAGTGACTGGTGTAGGGATTTCTCTCCGTATATCAGGGGAGCTAAGTACAGAAAAATAGTTAAAATGGTCGATGGCTCTCCTACCGGGAACTTACTTGGCCTACTCAAGTTTGCTCAGCCCGATAATATTGATACTGAATTGTACCACCGTAAAGGTTCTTCTTCTCATTCATAATAACATCAACAATAATAAACTTCATTAAGTGCTCATTAGGGACGTCAAGACGTCAAATGGTGCAAAAGATGAGGTGCACCTTATCTGAGAAGTTATCACTAGAGATTTGAGTGCCGGACCAACCAAAATCAATAAATATCGGGTCCAAAGTGGGTGAAGAGAAGACGCCTACAGCCAACTTTTATAAGATATACGAGACGTTGACAGTTGCCTGGTAGTCTTCATGCAGCACAGTGAAACTACGTATTAGATGACAGTAGATTACCAGATCATGAAGAAAACAGGCATGAACATGCGTAACTTTCTCTGTTTTTGGTAAATGTTAGAAATGAGTTGAGCATCCCTGATATTTTACTCATTGGGCACGATCACAATAGCTATAGAACTGCAATTTAGAACTTTTTGCATGGCAAACAGACTATGTAAATTACTCCAACCAGTCTTTATCACTACGAGCTTTATCAAAAGCATTTTGAACGCTAAGGAAATTTTTAAAAAAGTATATCAGAAATAAAAAAACCTACTAACACGCCCTGATATCAGACCCCATATCGGAGACCCATTGTCCTCTCAATATTTTTAAACGCCTCAAAGAAAGCTGCAGAAGTCGCGCCCAACTTTCACTTTCTCGTCTGAACGGAGGTCTCTTGTATCCGCTAACTTTCGTCAGAGTTTGATCAAAAGACCGGTTTGTGTCCGAGTTACGGAGGCCCGAGGCCCTCGCGGCCTCGCCGCAGAAAAGACTTTTTGCTCGAATGCAGCGGTCGGCTGCTGCGTATTCTTCCGACGAGGAAAGTGGTCCAAGACGGTCGGTTGCGTTTGCTTCCAGTTAGCAGTGGAGCGGAGTACTTTCATTTTCTGAGGTTGTGTAAGGAGCTTCTGGCAACTCACGTCTCATGGCGGAGGATGCCGTAGCTCACGGCCAAGCTGCACGCAAGGGAAGGACAAGATGGACCTTCCAGGAGCGTTCGCAGCGACGGGTTATGTGACCAGATGGTGCCACGCTGCACGCAAAGGAAGGACATGATGGAATTTCCAGAGACGGTCTCAGAGACGGGTCATGCGACAAGTTTGTACCACACTGCACTCAACTGGAGCGAAACAAGTTAGTCTGCATCGATTCCAGTGATTCGTCGTTTCAGTGAAGGAACTGATCTTCAGATGGTGGCAATTAGCAAGTAAAAGCTAGAAAAGAAACCTGTAGGCAATGATTCAAATGATACGCACCGTTCCAGCAACGGAATTGGTGTCCAGTTGGCTCCACGCAGCACATAAGACGATCGAAGCAAACCATTTCGTAGTGATTCCAATGAGCAACATGCCATCTTTGAATTATTACCTGACTGTATTGTACCAAGCTCCATATAAGGCAGAAAGAAAGCTGACCACCTGGAAATCACCTGACTCACCATTCCACCACAACGCCTACTTCGTAACGGATCGCTGACTCGAGAAGTCAATCCAGTAGGCTCGCAGAATATGCCAACCGCTGTTCTGGTCTCTTTTGTTCTGTCTTTCCAAAAAGTGTTTAGTTTTAATTCCTTGGAGACTCGACCTGCTAAAATTTCAGGTCCATTTTCTAAAAGCTCTAAATACTGAGCCGAAAGAAGCCTATAGTTGCTGGCATTCGTCAAGCGTTTTCATGCCATTCGAAAAGTGGATACATACTTTTGAAACGACAATCCACAAGTCTCTTTTTCCAATCGGGGTGCATTGCACCCCTATTGGGTGGTAACGGCGTTGTGTTGTGGTAACGGCGGAGCTGTTTTTTCAGACACAGCCCCTTCGAGCAAAACGTGAATCCCTGTAACCTTATTCCAATGAATGAAAGCAGATATTTATTTTGTGTTCAGTAATCGAACCGAAACAGATCTGATCTTAATTGCTATCTGCCAATTATATTATAATTTTTTGTATATGCTGTGATTCTGCTTGTAAGACAAGAAACACAAGAAAAATTTGTTCAAAGAACGTTACTGTGTAGTGGTATACATCCTCTCCTGCTCCTCCTACCTACCAAGATTTCTTTTCTTTTGCAAGTAAAAAATTATTGTAGGGCTTCTTTTCTGCAGGCCGCTGAACTTGAAGATGCTTATGTTGTTGGGGAAACGTAATTCACGAACTCGGTGACTAATTGTATGTGTTCTGCGACGTCAGCTCCTCAGCGTCGGTAGACGTAGTTTTTTTTACAGAGTATGAAGCTGATCCGACAGCTAAAGCCAATTTCTAGTGGGTTATCCTTTTAACGTCGCATTACCTCTCATCCGTCGTCGTGGCAAACAGTGTCCACTCATATTTGCGAAACTGTGTCTCTAGGGTACTTTCAAAAACTTTTTAGAAAAGAAATCTCTATAGTGCAGTTGATAATTGGTTTTTAAGATTTATTTTTAAGGATAGTACAGTACACAAGATTTTCTGTTTCTGCAGTTACGTTAAGTGATAGACCCGGTGGACTAAAGCGTATTTTATCATGAATGGATATTGCTCGAATTTAAAGATATGATATTTACCGATAGAGAATTTATATATATTGCTAGAATGAAGTGGAGGCTGCCCTAGCGGATGCTGCAGGCTCACAAACAATTGCACTGTCAGTGTCCAGAAAGAAACATTCCCATCCATTGAGTGAAAGTGATCATTACAACAGAAAAATCTTTTTAATGGGTAGTAAAAGCATTCTGAGTTAACAAGCTATATGACCTTGGATGAGCATAGTAATGTGGATTTTTAGTATTAAAAGCGAGGGCTTACTTTGTATTGCCTTTGATCAGTGAAACGTAAATGTGATCTATGATTACTCAATCGATTTCATAATAATTATTTCAGGAAATGAGGTACATAGTAATTTTCATTTATTTTATTAAAATAGCAATAAAATATAAAATTAGCGTCATAACAGAGATGAGGTATGGTTATATTACAATGACTAGAATGGATGAACTCGCGTCACCTAGTAGAAATCATCGTATGGGGAGCCGCCTTGTTGTAGACCACCAACTCCTCCATCGTCTACCAGATTCCCCTGCCCTTGCGCCGCCTGAGCCAGCGCCGTCTGCAGGTCGATCCCGCCGGGCAAAATTGGATTGTCACCGTCATCGTAATTGACAAAGTAGACCTCAGGTTCTTCAGGCACCGATGGCACTTCAATCACCTCTTGACCTGGCTTGGGTCGCTTGCTCAACACATAGACAACCGTCTTCTGCTCTGGAGGAGGCACCACGATGGGTTTGGAACCTGGGCCTGACTCCGGTGCCTTGACGAGCACCACATCAATGTTCACCTCTGGCTCGGGGGCCTTAGGCACGATGGGTTTCTGGAACGATGGTTTAGCGGCAAAAACGTAAATTTTTCTCTTGACTTCTGGAATTCCGCACGTGCCGTCGGTGTTTAGAACCTCGTTGGGCCCACACTCGTGGGTGGGGACACTGTAGCCACCCCCGATGCCTCCGATAAGCTGGGGAGCTGAACCGAAGCCTCTACCGAGAACGACGTTACCTCTACCACCGAATCTGCCGTCTGGAGCAGCCGATACCACAGCCACAACAGCAGCTGCAATCTGGAAAGAATTAGAAGTAGAATTTAGACATTTATAAACAAAGGGCAACTGTCAAAAAAATTCTATTAGAAAGTGACGTTTAGCACAAAGAGTGGAAATCCCAAGTATATTACAGCCGTCGGTAGAGTCGGCCCTAAGTGTGGCGACTCTACTGACACTCAGTATTTACAGACTCGGCTATAAGTAGATCGTAAATCGAGTTTAGTTTGTCTGTGAAATTCTATTGCACTGCCTAATTGAGGGTAAAAAAATTGTCAGCGGAACAAAACAAGCGTTATAGCTACTTTGCGGAAAAAAGTGTTTTCTTCGTCTATGTATAGCCAGGAAAGAGGCTTCAAAACCCCCCAACTAATGAAATGTAGGCATTTGAGAATAAAAAAAAAAACAGAATCTGTCTTTGTATCAACCGTTGCCTGGGAGTAACTTCGATATCGCATAAAAAAAAAAGATTCCACACTTTCTTGGGTATTCGTCACTTTCGTTTCAAGCCAAATTGTAAGCAGTATTATTAATACTACAGTACCAAACACTTAACTTTGAGCAGCAACCTGCAGTAAAAAAAAAAAGGAATAACTTAATTGCCAAAGGGTGTACATGTGGTATTAAAGTAGAGTTAGAATTAAAAATTCAACAAAATGTGAAGCCACTCTAGAAACTTTTCATGATATCAGCTAGAAAAACACAAGCATCAAATATTTTGAGAATAAATTATAGATTCTGATAAAGTAATCGAAAAACAACGCCTCGTATTTTCCGTAAATAAGTGAAAAAATAGTCAAACGCCACAGACGCAGTTCATCCATCGGGGCCCAATCGATAAGAATGTTTAAAGCTCTTCATAACAAAACATGAACGCTTGTAATTATATTTGGAGCAAATACTCACTGAATAGTTCTGCTTTCATTAAGGATGAAAAGTGCATTGCATTTTTGTATGGTTAATAGCGATATAAACAAGCGAATAACATCGTTTTTAGAGGGCACCGTCGCAGTTTTTTGAGACGTAAAATCATAGGACCATCCTAAAAAAAAAAGTTTTTCCAGTAGCAATTATTCACGGATTCTACAAAATATTTTCGACGTTATCTAATTCGCTTCGATAAATTCTTTTAGGCTCAGTTACTGCTACACAACAGATTTGTTGCTAATGCAAGTCTCAACACTTTTCAATACAACAATTCATGGTCGAGGTAACAATTTTATAACACTCTTCGTTTTAAACGTCGAAACTGAAAACTGGAACCACATGCACAACTAATTCAATTGCCAAGAAGTCATTAATCTATTTAGCTAGATGTCTAAGTCACTTTGTGCAGCCGCATATAGGTCAAACAAGAATGTAGTCCAACCATAGTCGTCTCATAGCCGCTCCATTCCGATGACCAAAAAATCTCAAGATGTAACCTCAGAAAGTTCTTGTTCACATTGCATAAGAGCACCAAAGGCGAGCAAGTTTTAACAGCGGCACCATCATTCGCGGTATTGCAGTCCATTATACAACAGCATCTTGGTTAGAAATACGAAAGCAAAAACTGGAATCGACCGTAAGAAAAAAAAATTGTCTGGCGAACGGATTGACTACGGCTTGTGTACACTGGCAGAACAAGCTAAATGTGTTCGTTCACACTTTGCTTTCCTTAACTACCCACTGGGCATGTATAGTTTTCATTCGTAATTAACCGTGAGAATTATTGGTAACATGCACACCGAATGGCACGAAGAACGCGCAACAGCAACTCACCAAGATCCTCATGGTGGCGCGTCGTGGGTCCGAGTGAAAGAAAGTACTGCCGCTCCCTTCTATTTATAGCTTCTTGCCTTAGAGGTTGACTAGCACTTGACGAAGCGCCAGCAGCAAGAACTTATGTAGAAGGAGCATTTGCTACCCATCCTGGAATGTACCTCGATACGTCAGAAAGCGAAGGACTGGCTAGTCCTTCGGGTTTTTGCTGCTCTTGAAAAGAGGGAGACGGTAGACCAACAACACACGTGATCACCTCCCTGAGGTTCTGCAGCAACGACGGACTCCTGTTGACGTGGGAGAGAGACGGTAGAAATACTCTTATGCTTGTGGTAGGTTGGATTTTCCTTGAGTTCTTGGTGCAGACTGAATCTAAAATAAAACGAGACTTGTCACAGAAAAATAAAAGAGCTTGCAATACGTTTTTTTTTTATTCTGTAACAACGGATTCTCGTGGCAGAGTGAGGAGGACGGTAAAAACTTTGTCTTATCCGTGATGCACGATAGTTTGATTTTAGCTCTTTGTACATATTCAGTCTCATTTATAACACTGGTAAGCGTGAGACATACAGCGTTGTGTGATAACCCTTTCTTGATTTTGAATCATGGATTAATACTCACAGACGTATAGCAGACCGTGCAATACATTCTGCATAGCCGACGGATATATTGGCCTTTCCTTAAATTCTCTGAGCAAACTGAATCTCACAAAGGAGGCAATCGTTGGGCGGCCACTGATTCATGCAAGAACTTCTCTTTGTCCTTTCGGTCATCAGGCTCTCATGCATAAACAACAGGGACCACAGACACGTTACAGTGAACTGAAGACCTCCTTTCGTTGCTGGGTGTAGGCAGAGTGATGCACCGAGGTGTGCGGCACAGGAGACAAGGGGACTTTCAGTTTGTTGCAAGGTGCTGGTCAAAGGACTTTAATGCAAAATAAAAATACACTAGAGGTTGGAGGCTCTTCTTTCATTTCTTTTGCTCAAAATCTAAATTAAATTTCAAACATCAGTTCAAAAATGAACTCTAAAAGGTCAACCGATTCAAAACAATAAAAGAGAATAATCCTCACTCCCAACAAAAGAGCTCGCCTACTCCGACAATTCAGTGTTCTTTTGATGTTGGTTGATCACTGATCACTGCATACGAACAGAAACCAAATTTCAAAACACAAAAATGACGCTACTTGAAAATTACATAAAACAGTTACAATATAATAATTGTAGATTGGAACAGACAAACGTGAATATGAAACAAACAAAAAAATCACGCAACTTGAAAAAGAAATTACCCCGTTAGAAAAACAATATAAAAAAAAGAATCCATCAATCTAGGGTACTAAATGCTACTGGGCACTCGACGGTCCAGCTATTTATGTGTTTACCTTCAGCATCGGGAGGCACAACTACGGATTTTTCAAGTGAAGGAAATGGCACAAGTCGTGAAGCGGTGACTCATATTTTGTTAATTGGAGCTCACAGGCGAAAATTAAGCAGAGGGGAAAAACGTGCAGAAAGCGTCATCATTTTTTTAGTTAACTTGATGAAGCGGAAAAACAATCTTAACTGTAGAAAAAATTAGAGTCTATGAGGCCCAATTCAGAGTTTCGTTCCTTTGTAGTGTTCAGTATTGTAATTTCTGTACTAAAATTTCCGAATTTTATGAATTATTAATAGGATATTATTTTTAAAAATGTCAAAAAATAACCTGATTTGTACCTCAAAAGCTTCAAGGCTCACAGAATGAAATTCAGTATTTTTTTGTCATGTTCGGGTTACGGGAGGGGAACAGATAAAGTTTTGAAACACCCTGGGGATTTTTCATAGTCTAGGCAATCCTTAATGAACGTTAATCTAAGGAAATTGAACAACACTAGGAACGCACGTCATTACTCTTCGTTACTGGTCGCAAACCGGGAAACGTTGAGGATAAGAGATGGTGCGAGGCTTCAAAACACGTAATGACTCGTTACTGCGGCAGACGAAAAAATGTTTAAAATTAACGGATGAACAAGGTTTCAATGCAAGTAAAGAATCTTCATGAAAGGGAGCAGACAAATAAACCTTGTGAATAAGAACTTTTGTACCAGACTTTGAAGGCACCTGATGACTCCTCGATCGTCGATTCCACGCTGCAGACTGGCTGCGGTTAAGCTCAGCTGGGGCACGTCTTGGTCGCACTAGCTCGCCTCGCGGTCCAGAGTAGTGGAACTGTAGTTACCGTGAAAAGACGGATAATGGTGCGCGAACGTCTGAAGGTGCTTGCCGCTGGGACAGCATTTCCATCACGTCATGTAGCATAACAAGACAAAATAAATATTATTATTTTTTTTTTTACCAATGAGTATGATACACTGATGGGGCCCCATTGGTAAGATTATAAATGGATGCTAGGTGCCATTGTAGCGAAATTGAAAAATGACGACTCTTTAGAAATCGTGGGGATACAAGAAACAGGTTCATTCGCCGAGGAATGGGCTCTAAGAAACCAGATTGTTGATGTTTCAACAATAAGCGCGAGTTTCAAAGATTTGAGTGTTCTCACGGAGCGGGAAATATACACTCTCTGCCATTCATAGCAATTGTTCATGCATAACCTCTCACAAATTGTTTTTTGGTAATCGTCAGGTCACGAATAGCACTCTTCCTATATTTATACTGAATTAATTCGTCCAAAACGAGGCAGCGTTGTAAAAAGTGTCAAATAGAGGTCTGCTGTAAGTACTTGTCTTACTGTGCTAGTGAACAATTACAAAAAACACATTATTTTATTTTAAGTAAGCAGTCTATAGACTTTCTGGAGAGCAGAAATAATAAATAATACATCTACCAGTTACGCACTATGGAACTGCAACAAGTTTGACGGTTTCTCCTCGGGCACAGATTTTACGGCTGATTAATGAAACCTTGACAAATTTTGATAATTGATATCGGCACCTAATCAACTAACACACTGTTCATAGTGGTGTAAGAGTTGCATTTATAAGCAAAAATACGACTTTATTAGCATAGACCATAGGTGAGAAACGAAAAACTGTTGCTATTTTAGGCCACATTCCTCGTATCGTCATCGGTAGTTTGTTTCTTGATTGAGCTTCCCTCAATTACAGTGTCGTCTATGCTCAGTTAGTCTATGTCTAGTTATTCTAGTTCCTGTTTCATAGAGCATTCCGGGTAAGCTAGGAGATATACATAGGTGAGCATGATCAGAGATAAATCAAAATGTGAAGAGAGACCTGTTTCCTCATATTACGTACGTTGTATCAGACAATTCAATAATGTCTCTACCTCCCACTGTGATCGAGACACTGTAATTCCTCCCACATTACCTAACCTTGTCCGAAACGCTAATACCTGGCTTTCGATTAGCAACTTTGGATTGGCTTTTTCAAATCGTAATCACAGACCGCCTACTTTTGAAACTCGATTCAAAATGGCGCGTCGCGAGCGGACGGTTGACGTTACTGACAAAGTAAAGCTCGGTGGATTAGTTTATTTCAAAAGGGACCTCAGGCCTCGAACAGCCTGTAGCTGCCCTCGTAACAACCAAGACATGTCCTGCTCTTTGCTGGGTCTCAGTTTGTACTTGCCAAGGCTGCCACAAAATAACAGTAACTGTGGTGCGCGTAACCGCCGGCAAGGTGTAAATAATGTCACGGGTACTGTCACCTCAATGCAAATTGCGTGGTGCATGAAATAGCTCCCAGGGTGAATGGTTAAAATGCATGTGTTGCACCATTTTTGTAAGTAAAATTACCACTTTGTCGGTATGAAGCAGTAAGGTAACGAGAAAGTGCTTGATGCTGCAATGCTTAGCGGTTAATGTCAGCGGAGGGATGTGGTAGCACAAGTTCAGGCAGGGAATTTCTTATTCCCCACGAGCTAGAGAATGGCTTGTGATATCACAGTCTAGAAATTTTAGTAGTTAATCTCACCTCACTGTTAGCCATTCTTGGTTAATGCAAGCGGTGGTTCTTGGCTGTGCACTACTGGGAAATTTCTAATTCCTTAAAGAACTAGATGGGGACTAATTGTTCTTGGTGAGTGGCCCCCACGGAGGTGCCTCAGAGATTAATTGCCATCCTCTTTGACCACATAGAGGAAAAAGGTTGAGGCGTCTCAATCCTGGAGTTAAATGCTGCAGGCCCCAGATCAACATTAGTACAGTGGAGTCGCGCTTCAGTCAGACCAGAAGTCCCGAAAGGACCAAATAGGCTTGTGATATTACAGTATATAGGTAGCAACATCAGTTGCCATCCTCTTGTTAAGAAAAATGACGATATCCTGGTACGGAACTGTGCAACACCTCCACTTCAGTAGCCACTTTGTGCCATCATTTTAAACGCAACCTTGACGTTAGATCGATCGCCGAAGCAAAGTTCTAGCTTTTTGAGGTTACATTGACACTCCTCAATATAACATTAGCGGTATGTTCGACTAGCTCCAAAATTAGGCCTTCGAGACTTGACTTGTTTGAAATTTCAGGCAGCAACGCTGGCTTCGGCCTGCTGAATTGAGTATCATGCCTTTATTCTCATTAGCCGAATTCGGTTATTTTTGAGACTTTGAAAAACTCAAACTTGCTTCCTAAAGTGGAGCTTTCAGCCGGTTCAATGTAATCATGTTGCTTCTAACACTTGAAACACATTTGAAAATAACAGAGCGAAAGCTCCGGTTTGAAGTTTCGGACTAGTCAATACTCGAAGGCTTAATTTTGGCGCACAATCGAACATGCAGTTGACAGCAGTTGAAGACACCTCTAGAGAACACGTCTCTTTTTTCAACCCAAAATAACAAGCAGAGTCTGCACAATGTAGTAATTATGAAGTTCTACTTGTATAGAGGTTGAACCTTCAGCCCTATACAGCAAGAGAGATACTGACGAGCCAGCTACAGCTAGGCGACTATAGTTGTAAAATGTGGCATAAAGCTAACAACCACGTTAGAACTGTCTGCCTTAATGCCTGCAGATATAACCCTGTACCGTTCAAGTGGGTCTGAGGAAGCTGTGTGAAACGGTGCTTATACTAGAATATTATTGTTTAATTACCTCCGCCAAGGAGGTTATGGTTTTGTTTGTCTATTTATTTTTTTGTTTATTTATCTCTTAATACTCTGAAAGTTATGTTCATGAAATTTTTAGGAACTAAAAAAAGTAATTCCAGAAACAAATGACCAAATTTTGGTATGATATGCTGGTCTGTTTGTCTTTTCGTTTCTCTGTTTGTAATTGTGTATGTCAGCAAAGTAATTTAGAAAGTTATGAACAGTTCGTTATAAAATTTGCAGGAAATGTTACGAGAAACGAGCCAATTTTTCTGATGATCAGTTATTTCGCTTGGCTTTTTGTATCAGAACAAAACTCAAAATTTCTAGATGGATCTTGATGAAATTGGCTAGAGCAGTTGCGATTGTTGAGATGCACAAATGAAATATATGATGATCTGTTTGTCCGTTTCGTTGTTTGTTCCCTTGTTTTTCAGTTTATTTCACAGTAGATAACTTCATCTTGATGAAATTCATAGGTACTGCAGGAAATATTACGGGGAACAGCTGATTAAATGCTGGTGATGATCAAAAAGGCATCTTAGATTCAACGCCAATTTGAGTTTTTCGTTAATAATGCATTGCTTGAAGGGGGTATGCAATCTCACAGTGCTTCTCCAGTTTCTAAAAGTAGATAACTGGCAATAGACGGATCACCAAAGCAATATCCAAAGAGGAGCTAAGGCCCAGGTTCCGGTATGCTCCAAGCTACTGCAACTTAGGCACGGAAGAGCTAAGTACGTCAAAATTTCTATTTTCTCTTAAATATTTTTTTTCTAGCTCGCCAGTGAAGTTTCTTGAGAGTTAAGCTTACTTATGGCTATGCTGCTCACTTTACAAGATTACGTAGCTCAGATTCATTCTATTTGTGGGATAAAACGGCCATTTGTCAAGGAGAATTTCTTGAGGCTGGTGAAAATTCGAAATATTACGGTCATCCTGAGGTAAAATAATTATTATGCAAATTATATCGTCCAATCTCTGCTCAATTGGGAAAGGTAATGGAAAAAGCTTCAATAAACTGTTATTTTAATGTACAACCTTGGCATGGAACACATAGATCGAGGGCACTGTAGCTTGCAGTTCCGTACTGTAAAGGGTTAGTTACGTGCCGCGTCCAATAGAATCTCTCTTAGGGCACAAGAAAGAACGGCGTAACCTCAGGCAGGGCTGAGCAGTAAAGGGAGGATCTCACTTTTTGTGGCTCCGGTGAAATCGAGGGTGCTGTAGAGCGCTCTATCGGGACATAAATACGCGCCGAAGAAGTTTACGTCATCAAAAAGTATCCATGCCAAGAGTTCAGAACGCTACTGTCGGAATGAAGCATACAGAGAACTTAATACAGCGCCTTGTCACTGTTTTTTTATTGCAAATTATAGCTTTAGTATGTAAAATGATTTACTGGTCGGCTCCATCACAGGTTGTGTTCATACACGTTCTAATAGCATATCGATGCGCTTATGAAAACTTTTGCACCGTGTGTAAATTATTTTTAGGCTTGAAACCATTCACAAAATAAATTACTAAATTCAAAAGACTATCTTCCCCAATTTTGCACTCACTGGTATATTTTAATTTACTAACATTGAGTGCAACAAGGTCTCGATAGAGGGTAAGAACATTCGCAAGAAAAACCACAGACGCAACGAACTATTGGCAATGGAGCGAGACCCGTCGATGGTTTTACTCAGAATTCAAATTCAGCACTCGTCACTGCATATTTATTCATCATGAACAGGTAAGAAAATTCACAGAAGGCACCGTCCGAGTAGGGAGCGACTTGCCTCTCACCTGTGTGTACACTGGACACTAATTTGCACACACTGTGTGAGGCTCAAATGTAAAGTTACATATTTGGTCATCATAGGAAGACAAATAACATTCACAAAATAACCAGCTATTGTAAAGATCAGATTTAAATCCCAGGTTTCACACTCGATGATTATTATTATTTACACATATCGTGCGGAGTTCGAGCAAGAGCTGCATTTTAGGCGCAAATATATAGGATGGCAAAGAACATTCACAAAATAAACAACCATAGTGTAGAGCAGCCTGCCTTCACAAGTCATGCACTAAATGCTAATGTCAACATATCGTGAGAAGTTAAACAAAGGCGAACATTTGGTCCCGGCAGAACCACAGAGAACATTCACAAAGTAAGCTGTTAGAGTGTAGAGCAGGTTTCCCTCTCAGGCTTTGTACTCAATGCTAATTTGGTTCTATCAGGCGGAGTTAAACAAAACCGCATATTTGGTCCCGATAGGACCCCTAATAGCATTCGGGCTCGTTTCAAGGTAAAAAATCTCTGACAGGTGAGAGAGCGCGGGTTCAAAGTGACCTAACACAAGGGTAGTCGTAAGTCACCCGTACTGCTTCGTTCCTCCCGACTGGGATTCCTCCCGACTGGGATTCTGTATCTCGCAACAAACATGACTGGTGAGGTGGCCGGCAACCAATGGAAGGGCGGGCACGTCCCCAGTCTGGGGCAGAAATGCAATCACGTGCTCCATGGCCAGGAAATACGCGGGCTTCTTTTGGTCATGCGCTTCTTTATTTAACTTTAGATAGTACTGGTAAACTCACAACGTTTCCAATTCAATGGCCAAGTAAAAAGGCAGTTACGTGTTCCAAGGAGAAAATGCAGTGACGTTTTGTGTTGAGTTTTTTTATTTACTTTAGATAGTACTGATAAATCGACAAAATATCAAATTCATCAGCCAAGTAGACGTGGAATCATATACTTCATTGCCACAATATATACGCAGGGCGTTTTCATAGGAGCAATTTTTTTATTTTGTTCATTTTTTGCTAATGATGCTGGCGATTCTAATAAGTTAAAAATATGAGGGACAGGTAGATGTGTTTTGTTTTCACTATGAATAATATTGGTAACATAAAACTGTTAAATTGGAAAGACAGGTAGAAATGCAATCACAAGCTGTGCTTCAGGAAATAAGGAGCTCGTTTGTTTTCATCATGCATCCTCTTCTTTCTTGTTCATTTACTCTAAATAATATTGGGAATCCAAAATATTTTCAAATTGCTTGTATGTACAGTACAGCAATTACTTGCTATAATGGGTCAACAAATATGGGACTTTCGTCATAATATTCAATGGTTTATGCACTCTAAACAATATTGATAAGTCCGATAATTATCCATTTTGGCACGCTGGAAGGAATTGCGTTCTCGTTGGTCTGGGAATGTTGGGTGGCTTCTTAACATGCCGAGGTTTCTTAGGACCACTTTCAAGCTAAAGAAAATATCTGAGGAAGTGGCCCTGAAGGTAATAGCCAATATAATTTCAATGCAAAAATCAAACAAAGATACAATCGATCCAACAGTCTATGGTCTTATGCAAAAGAAACGTGCAGTATCCATACGTTTGAGAGTGGAGAATACAACAAAATTTTATCACTTTTACTCCAACAGAAATGTGCAAATCACTCACCTGTGAGTATGTACAAATATTTCATTTCCATGTGTTACAAGAAAACGGCTCCTGCTGCGTGTTTTTAAGTAATAAATAATCCTTAACCAGTAAAAGGTGTGTCGATTAGAAGAATCATGGATGGATGAATGTATTTACGGCTTTTTTTCAGATCATTAAGTAATATAATGTAATCTAATATAGGCAGCGTTTCACCGAATGAGGTGGCTGATATGTGTACTAATGTCTTTTTGATATATATAAAAGGCTTTAGGAATTTAGAAAGCTCTAAATTGTCTCTTGATAGTGGGCAAGGGAATGCTAGTTTCTCGAAAGGTCAGTGCAGTTCACCATGCTTAAAGGAAATGAAAAAGTGCCATACCAGATCCGAGTCACAGAAATTATCTGAAGCATGACGAGCACATCAGATAGCTCCCCACAAAAGGAAGGTCACAGGTCTTCAAAGTAGCGAGAAAAAGCACGTGGTTATTGGCCCAAGAATATAGTGCGATCTGTTAATGACAGAGAAGACTAAGTCAATTTTGTTGCAATATTTTGGGTCTTCTGGAGAGATATTTGATTAAAAAATTCTCTTGAACGAAGTAGAGTTGGAAATATTTCTTAAATGAAGTTAAGGCAACAATTGTGCTATCACTTCGTTGTATCGTATAGCGTCCAGTTCTGTCATGTACTCCACGGCAGATAATGATTACTTGAACTAAATCTGGGATTTCTTGACTTCAGTTCATGGATTAGATGCTATGGATATTGCTATTCTTCTTCCTCGCTTCTCTTCTATTGAATGTCGTGCCTCGTGAGCTCAGAGCAAACAGAGCCATAACGAGGCAGAAAGGGACAATCAGTGCCTATGATAATACGAACAAGGACCTCAGACATATTAACTGCATTTTGTTCAAATTTGGCAATGCAGAAAGCGCATTTACGTTTATAGATAATATAATTTCGCCCCCATCTCCGCCCTAGCACAATTTTTGTATATCTATATATTCCATCAGTGAGTGACAAAATGCATACGTTTATGCACATATAAATTTATTGGAAAATCCATACAAGTTTTTTAAAGCTTGAGAAAAATAATTTGCTGTATGTTTTTCAACCAGTTTTATGAAGTTCCTTCTAGTTCAAAAGCAATCACTGCAGGAAAGTTCATGTGATTTAACCAACATGCGAGGGAAATTTTTAAATGCTATTCATGCAGTTGCAGGGAATTGTTTTTATATGTTTTTCACCCGACTGCAGAGAAATCCTTTGCATGTATTATTCAAATATTCTATGGAAATCACAACTTATCATGCTATCAGTTGCTGGGAAAGCCTCATAAAGGTTATTTACCCAGTTGGAAGGATATCATGTACGTATATTATTCAATCAGTTCTAGGGAAATAATATTTATTCAACCAGTTGGAGGGAAATCTTTTTGTTAATCAACGAGTTGCAGGTAAATCCTCATAGGACATTCACAAAATTGGAGGGAAATCATATATTATGGAACCAGTTGCTGGAAAATACTTTAGCTATTGAACCAATAGAGGGTCACCGCAGTAAAAATAAACGTTAGCAAACCATTGCTAAAGTCGCTGTAGCTCTCAACACATGTGCGCCTGCAGCACCATAAGTCACAAACCACTAAGCAGGCCATCGACGAGTCTTTCTCTTTACCTTAAGAAATGTGCGGTATCCGCAACATTCCAGCCTGCTTTCCCAATAAATCTAAGGCGCAATTTGCCAAGGACCCTTGCGGCAGCCAATAACAGCTGGTTAGGAGTGGCCTGCATGCAAAAGCATTCGGTATTGCATGATTTGCACAAATCAGCGGCTCCTTTCCTTCCATCACCAGTGGTGACACAGCAGAGAAATTGAAGGTTTGATTCACGAACAGCTGCATCGTTCATGACAGTTGCATGAACAAACAGAAAGATCTCCCCAGGTTAGGCAAGGCTGAGCATTAAGTGTGCTGGTGTTCTTATTCCACCTAAAGATATGGAACTAAATTTCGGCCATTCACAGGAATAACAGGGTTTGAAAGGTGCCATGGATCGCTGATGACACATGTTGAATAAATTGAAGACATTCTACCTGCTGCACGACGCTGAGCTTTCAACGGGCTTGAGTTCCAGTAGTATAACCTTAAACTAGGCCGATATAGTATGTGACCTGCATGACGTCCAGGCGTCATATGTGTGCCTGGACCTATTTGAACTTAACGGAACCTATCCTATTCTTAATGAACTAATCGGCATTAGCTCAAAAAGGGCCGGAGCATTAGTCCCATCTGGTCTCTGGGGATGAGCTTTTGGTCCGACTACTGCTGTCTATCTAATCCATGCTAACCAAACCTACCACATAACACAGAGTTTGAGATACGCCGCAAACTATACCGAATCCCCTTAACCTATCGAGCTGAAATTTGTATCTGAAAGGCCAGGTCAAGTTGGCACCGTGGGTTATAGCGATGCATGAAATGCTACTATTTGAAGAGAATATTATGGTAAGAAAATGGCGGAACTGCCACAAATTTGAAAATCAATATGTTAAAACTGCATTGAAAATCGTATTCCCACCAACCATCTTAAGGCGAGTATTCTCTCAATAGTATTCTCTCACCTCAGTGACCAAATATTTTTTGTGCGAGCGTAAACACATGAAAAAGATTAGGTAAAAATGTTAGCCGTCAATCCCGTTTGCTCTGCAATATTACAATATCTTGCTTCCAGATATTTCTTTAAATTTATAGTGAATTAGGAATTCGAAAGCTGTGCTCAGGCTAACAGTTTAATGGTCACAGCAACGCATTTGGAATTTCATTTGGTTGTCGTGTGAATCCGCCTTAACTCATAACTGACGCTGTAGCCCGTTTTAAGTGATATATTCGACAAGCTACGAACTTGAAAAAAATCAAGTGATCTGTGAAACGACCACTCGGGTCACGGTAGTTTTGGCCTCGCCCAAAACTACCCTAGATATTATTCAATAGGAATACAGAGGGCACGTGCGATTTGGCTCAGAAATTTTGCCTTTGAGGCTTACCTTCCCCGAAACGTTCGGCAGAAGCACTGGCTAGGCCACTCTGGAACGTGTTCCAAGTGTTGGAAGCAACGCCATTACGTTGAGTCTGCTCAAAATTTTTATTTTCCTCAGCAACATTGAATTTTTGGAAGTCTGGGGGGGGGGGGTAACCAATTAGGTTCGAGTCACTGCCAGAAGCTGTTGAGCAGGCCGAGACCAGCGCACCTGCTCTGAAGTATCAAGTAAATGAAGCCTCGAAGGCTGAACTTAGGGGCCTAATCGAACGTGCCCGTAGTTTCTTTCAGTACGTAACGCACGCTCGTAGTCTGTAGAGACTGCAGGTCGAGAAGCACACGCAAAGCCATTTCGTAATGTCAATAACTGCATTATTCAACTTTAATACTAATCTAGACTCCAAAAGTATATTATCAATATTGGTATGTACCACTCGAAATGACAATATAATTACAGCCTGTATAGGTCTACCAAGGAGATGGCTACTTTGCTTAGTGTTACAATTCCGTAAAGTTCATGCTGGAAACTTGAGCAATATTTATAGTCTTACTGGACTTGTCATAATTTCTTCCAGTCTATGAAAACCCTGTTCCGCCCTCGAAAAAATGCAAACTGCTAATGTACAACAACATTGCTCTAATAATACGAAAGTGTTACATTCTAAGAGCAGACGTCATAAAATATATGTTTGCCGATGATTGAAAGTGTCTCATAGGTCTCTGCAGTTATGTGCTGGCTTTCGTCATAGGTGACAGCTGCTGCTCCTTCCTCGGCTCTATAATACGTATTCTAAAAGGAATCTTCGTCACTTAAATCTCCCTGCGGTTCCACGATCTAGTGACACTGCAAGAACCCGTAAGGCTCCGTTCCCTTCGGCTGTGGAAGACCACAGTCCCTGACTCTTTGGAATCAGTTTCCACGGCCTGTTCCCACTGACCAATTATGCCTGT
>LQNS02278075.1:1592443-1607792 GCA_001587735.2 Parhyale hawaiensis
CCTGCGGTTCCACGATCTAGTGACACTGCAAGAACCCGTAAGGCTCCGTTCCCTTCGGCTGTGGAAGACCACAGTCCCTGACTCTTTGGAATCAGTTTCCACGGCCTGTTCCCACTGACCAATTATGCCTGTGAATATTGCACAGCAGCAGCGTCCAGCAAACATGACTCGTGGTTTTTAAAGCTAGCAAGCATTTTACGATCCATCAAACCGAACGCCAGAGCTAGGATACGCCACCGCGTGGGAGTTACCTTGCGCCTCCAGAGTTAGCAAATATGCGCGAGCCTCTTCGTGGAGTCGGCAAGTTGCGTCCGCACGGGACACACGCAGTGCGACGACAATAATAGCTAGGCCGAGTCATGTTGCAAAACCAAGTGTAATGCATACCTTCAAAATGCAAGCTATCCACAATCGTAAATTACTATATGGTGAAGGCTGGGAAATTCGAAGAGAAGCACACGGGAACTGGTCTTCAACCTTCAAGGGCCAGTTAACAGAAAGTATTTTGTTGAACTCTAAGAAGCAAATTAGATTTAGTGAGCATTTTAAAAAAGACTAGATCTCATGAAGCTACTTAGAAATACTAGTAATCGTTGCTATGATAGAGGTGTGATATCTTGAGGTATGTTACATGAACTTAAAGGCGAGTATATCGTAGCCCACGATATGTTTTCGGAAAAATCTATTATATTGAACAGGCCATGGAGTATACTGAGTAAATGTGTTGCGAGGTTTAAAGTAAGTAGCCACTCGCATAGATAGACAAACTTTTCCCGTGAGCATTAATGTGGCATTTTTGAAAAACAATAATATGCTTGTACAAAACTAAAAACGTCACCGAGCCCTAGATAAGTCCTTATATTATCACGGAATAGGTTGTGCGTAGAAACAATGCCTGCCTCAGCAGCGATAGGCTAGAGTTTTGCGCTCAAGACATTGAACATTGCAGGGTCGAATACCAACCTAGGCAAGTGAGCTCTTGCATCGCTTAAAGTGCTTATTCAGCATTTGATATCTGCACAGGTGTCGCTGGGGCATTGACCTTTTTAGAGACGGGGAGGCACGGGGAGAGGGGGCAGGGGTCGGTGCATTGGAGCCTTCAATCAACGGTGCTATAGCTCTTGACGAGTTGTGATCGACTGCAGACGTATAATCCTCTGGGAACAGTTGACATTTAGTTGCAGCACAAACCAGTGCGTGTGGATACTCCAGTAGGAGGTAAGGTTACGTTGATTTTATCTGTGCCTTTACTTCTTCGATGTAGGCCCTATAGTATTACACCTTCATTTACTGTCGCTATATTCTCTACACAGAGAAGCGTTCTATAGTTCGTTGCCACTGAAATAAAGAAACAATTTGTGAGGAAGATATTCTGTAAACTGAACTCGAAATATTGTTATTCCATTAGGTACAATGGGCATTTCTGGTCACGAGGATAATTTTTGTAACACCTTCAAAGAAAAGGCATCGTTTTTCTCTCAAAAATTTCACCGTATTTTTAACATCTCTCCCAAGACATCTACGGTGCAAATCGATTCTATATCCTCTCAATAAACTGATCATTCTTCATAGAGGTTACTGGTCTATGTTTAAATTCTGTGGGAACGTTCACACATTTTAAGGAAATCCTCAATACATTTGTTATCTTTGTGAGTGGTCGAGATAACTGCTTGAGCACCAACGCCAATGGAATCCAGATTCTAGGCTTCATCTTTAAATCCATTGGAAGAAATTTCCCGTATGACTGGAGACTTTTTTTTCAGTGCAGACCTAAGGCTTTATACAAAGAAAAAAATCACAAGAAGCGTAAGATATTAAGCCACAATGATCACATGATTGATGGATGAGCAAACCCTCACATGTTGGAGTTTTCTTCGTCACTGCGTACGGCATTTCAAATGACCGCATTTCGTTTATGATCCCGAAAAGTTTCATGCTTTAATCCATCGCAAACCATCAATGACGGCCGTATTATAATCAGTCATTTGTAGCTACCTTCTTTTTCTTCTGCTTCGTTTGTTATCGGAACAATTCGAACAAAAAGAGGCGCTTTAAACCCGTCCATTCATTCACACGGGGCCAATGCGCGGCACGCAGACACCCGAGCGCTTTCACTAACGTTTGTAGCCCAACAGACTGTGAAACTGTTCGTTATTATTGCTGCACAAGAACGAAGTCGATGGGGAAAGTTATCGGAAGACCGAAGTGTTCATGCGGAGCAAGTAATGTATGGAGAGAAAATCACGTGGAGAAAAGAAAACGGGAGTTGAAGGTTACTTTATAACTTCATGCCGATGCTCCAGATTTGATTTCTTGTAGAAATGGCATTGTTTTTAACATTTAAAAACGTTAACATTCGGCAATAAATGATAGAGTTTGTCTGCAATGCTGCCCCAGCTACTGCCAGCCAGTGCCTAGTGGTAGTGTTATAGGGGTCGGCAGACCCTTGTGCAAAGTAAAATGGTGTGCCGAACCAGCACGTGTTCCTGGGCGCTGCGTTAATAAATTATAAGAGCCTGCAGTAGCCTTGCTACAGCAGCACACGAAAGCGTGCATTCTCTTTTGATACACGGTTTTGGGACAACGCTTTTTTCTGAGTAGTTCTACAGTAAAGGTAGTTGGACTTACATCCCTTCATCCATGACTGAACTTACGATCTTAAATAGTTTAGTCTTTCCTTCAAGGTCTCCCTAAGGACGTGACTCCTCATGACGTAGGTTTGGCGTGACAGAAAACGGTCTGATAAATAAACAGAAAAATACGCGACAGTCTAGATTATTTGGTTTGATATCAGTCATCATGTCTCCTCATATTTATTCCATTTGCTACCCAATTAAAAATTTGTGCCCGGACGTCGAGGGGAGAACATAGCGATGTCAAAATGAAGAATTCGATGGGCAGCCTCAAGACGCCTTGTTTTCCATTTGAAGACCATGAATTTGATCATATTTCATCCGTTGCCGATAAGTGGAGTTTGAATTTTGTTATTTATATCATCGCTCTCTGATAAAATGAGTGGGTTGACTGGCGCCTATAGTGGCAGTGGGGCGGAGGACCGAAATGTTTGTAGGCTTCGTCACGTTGAGCGAATGGGCCACTTTATCCATCCATTGCCCTGTTTCTAATCAAAATTGGAAAAATCTTGGGTGATTATTCGATATTATCTGATACTTTACAGTGGATAATTATGGATGATTATCAGATAGAGAATCTAAATCAACAACTTGGCCCCATGAGGCGAGGCCACCGTAGGCACACTTTCCAATGTTGCGCTGTGAGCGAAGTATTTGTTTTTTTTTTCTTCCTGTACGATCATCATGCAATAAATTACCTTCGCTGTTGCTATACAAAAGAACGTCTGCTCTTTATGGAGCAACGGACCTGAAGTAATAACACACTCATGACTCAGTAAATAACCCATCGCACTTGTAAGAAACACAATTGGCTGTATCGGTTTCTTCAAAGGTTGATGTTAACGATGGAAATTTTTACGACGTGGGTTGTCTCTATATGGCACCGAGAACCTAACACGGAGGATTTTGCAACTGAATAAATGCGGTTGCAGAAGTTGTTCGCGAGGTCGGATCATGTTAGGCATATTTAACCGAATAAAAGTACTGACCTGAACTGTTCGCAGCGCCACAGCAACACATTACAATTGCAAGCTCTATTTATGAACGAACTTTAAACTTGCGAGTCGTACAACCTTGATACTTTCCGTGTGCAACGTCAGGGCGAGTTCGAGTGGGTAGCAAAAATTAATCCTTTAAGGTTTCACTAGTCCGAAACTTGGGACAGGTGCACTGGCTTCGACCCACTAAATTGAGTATCAGGAATGGACCCTCAAGGGTTACTCCTGAGACTTCCAGGAACTCAATCTTACTCCGTAAAATGTAGTTTTTAGAAGGCACAACGGAGTCACGCTGATTCTAACACGTGCAACACGATTCAAAAGGGACGAAGCCAGCGCGCCTGCCTGAAGTTCCGAAGTCAAGAGGCACTGGCCAATCGAACCTTGACACAGCTTCAAACCTACTTGTTTTTCGGTGGTTTAATTCTAACCCTAACGCTAACTTATTGCCAGTCGATGCACACTTTACAAACTACAGATGCTTTTGGCAATCCATTAGTATCTTGGTAGGTATCCTACACTACTTTCCCAATAAATAACGACTGGTCACAAAGGCCTCTCTCGACAGGTTTAGTAAGCACAGATGCACATTTAAAAAAAATACTCTTTAAAAACTTCTACGATTATCGATTTACAAATGGCTCATTAAATCTTCTATGGTATTATAATTTTGCAAACGGTGTAAAAAGTTACTCTGTTTTGCACTCAATGTTACGATGAGCTCAGCAGAAGTGAAGGGGCAAAGAACAGTGGAAATTCACAGCAGTTGGGGGACCTAGTACAGTACCCCCACACACCATTTCCTGTTTCATCATTCGTTACGGAGCGCAATCGAACGATCCGACAGCAACAATAGCTGCAACAACAGCAAAAAGAACAAAAGCAGCAGCAGCGGGGCAACTTACGCGTACAGGCAACAACCAGTCTTCGGACAAGTTTTTTTGACTTGCATAACGGTCTTATCAATTAAAATGTATCTTTCGCCGCTGGCGAGTACTTTTACTGCAAGCAACGTCGGCGGGAAGGAAGTTTTATCAGATGTTGTGGAGGATGCTAAGCACGCAAGTTTTATTTTATTTTATTTTATTCGAGGGACCTTCGACTGACAGGGGAAATGAAAGCCTAGAGACTTGACTAGACTTCAGGCAGATTAGATGGCCTTCCCACCCTGACTCATTAGTTACAGGTGTTAGCAGTAACCCGATGGCGTTGAGCTGGGTGAAAATTGAATTTTTGAAAGCCTTCATAAAGTGTATTTGATTAAGAGCCTACGTGTGAAGCGCGATTTGTAAGGGTCGAAACCATCACACCTGCGACTGTCTAAAGTGCCGGACATGTCAAACTTCAAAGGCTTTATTTCGTAAGCCAATCGAAGGCGCCATTGCTTATTACAGCTCAACTTTTGCAACAGTTATTTTTATATCCTCAGAGAAAACACTGGGCCAGAATTATGTTTTATGAACAGGTAAATGAAGTTCCTGTGGGGCGGCAAGTGAACAGCTATCTGCAAAATTTTATTTTCTTTATTCAGCTGTTCGGTGAAACAATATAGAACGATGTTTTGAAAAAGACCAGAGTGCTAGAAACTTGTGGATGCCTCATAAAGCAGACATTAACCTTTCATTGCGCAGCGTACCATGTCAATGAAAAGTTTCGAGCGGGCTGTCCTTTATATAATAACTAGAGGGCCCGCGCTGTCATAAAATAACAGCGAAGAATTTGTGATGACCTTCTTCATTGATCATACATTCGTTATTACAACTGCTAACCTAAGCACCCTGAGATGAGCGTTCACGGCTTCACAGCCGCTATGTTATGTTTTCGTCAGGTTTCTCTGTCTGTATATTCGTCTGTTATTCTGTCTGTCATCAAGATAACTCAAAAAGTTATGGACCGACTTTGACAAAATTTACAGGGATTGTTAGATATGCTAAGAGGAACAGATGATTAACTTTCGTGAAGATCCGTCCATCCATTTGTTTGTTGGCCTATTTTTTGTTAGTGCCAAAACTTTAAAAGTAATAGAGGGATTTTCATGAAATTTACATGAGTTGTTGGGTATATTACAGAGAGTAAATGTCCGAATTTTTGTGATGATGTGTACGTGCGTTCGTTAGTTTGTTGCTGTGTTTGATTCTATTTTTGTTAGCACAATAACTCAAACAATTACGGATGGATCTTTATGAAGTTTTCAGAAATGGTTAGCAATTTGAAAGATATAATTGAAAAATTTTATTGCTGATCGGTTGGTCCGTTGGTGTGTTTGAGTTATGTTTGCTAAAATGCTTATTAGCAGCATAATTCAAAAAGCTATGAACGGATCTGCAAGTAAGCTACAGACACCATTAATACTATCAAACGGCACGAGTAATCAGATTTTGGTGTTGATACAAAGAAAATTATGGTTTCAGAGCAGATTTGAGTGTTTCGTTACCGCTGTCTTGCTTGACAGAGGTATGCCCTCTTAGTGTGCTCTAGTTCTTCCTTTTTTCCCCTTGACACTTCCTAAAATTTTGGCTTGTGCTTCATAAAATAGAGTTTCCAGCTGTTCCAGGCATCCTTTCAACACTTGAATACAATTAAAGGGCGGCGGCCAATATTTTTGCAAGCAGATGACACCGGACCTGGCCACCAATATTCCTGAATACAGATGATACCGGACAGGACAATCTTCCTGGATACAGATGATACCGGACCCACCAATATTCTTGAATACAGATGATACCGGACAGGCCAATATTCCTGAATACAGATGATACCGGTCCCACCAATATTCCTGGATACAGATGATACCGGACCAACCAATATTCCTGGATACAGATGATACCGGCCCGGCCAATATTCCTGGATACAGATGATGCCGGCCCGGCCAATATTCCTGAATATAGATGATGCCGGCCCGGCCAATATTCCTGGATACAGATGATACCGGACCCACCAATATTCCTGGATACAGATGATGCCGGCCCGGCCAATATTCCTGAATACAGATGATGCCGGCCAGGCCAATATTCCTGGATACAGATGATGCCGGCCCGGCCAATATTCCTGGATACAGATGATACCGGACAAGTCAAGTTGAATGTTCTTGGCTTAGTTCGACTTCAAAGAGTTTCAACCCAGCTATGTTTGAGACGGCTGGAAATTTCAGTTTATGGAGTGCGTAATCGATTCAGGGTTAAGGCCTAAAATTTGATTCTACAAAGCGAAGCCCGGGCATCTGTCTATGGTATCGGACGAGTGGGAAGATCGGACTTTGAGTGCGTTCGATCGGGCAGCAAAATTAAGCCATCGTGGCTTAACTTGTTCTAAACTTATGATAGGTGCCCTGGCTTCGACCTGCTGATCCAATTTCAGGCATTGGTTCTTAATGCATGGCCTGCAAGACTTTTAAAAACTCATAATGTGGAAATTTCATTTGGCTCAACTTACTCGGCTTGCTTTTAACACCTGTAACACGATTCAGAATGACGAAGCCACTGTTCCTATCTGCAGTTTCGAATGTTTCGGATACGTCAAATCAAGTGGGCTTGGCTTAGATCGACTTGGATGACCCAGTCTAACGAGCCCCAATTTCGATTAGCAATAACTTGAAATAATCTTGAATGATACCGCCGGATTTCAGGTGTTAAACGCCAACCGATTACGTCTGACTCGGCAAAGAACTCAATGAGCAAGCAATAATGTGCATAACACTCAATCATTTACCATCGATAAGGGTTCTACTTCTGATTTCTCAGTTAACGCGGCGTTCCAATATCGTTACGAATAGGTCCTAGTTATTTAGAATTTTCATTAACACCCTCGAGTGAAGCAAAGAGCGGTCATAATCTTCTCATTGAAGACTAAAGTATATTTGCATACGTATAGATTTTCACCTAGATATGAAAAATACAAAAAATGCAGTTAGCTGGCCGTAAAATAGGATGGCGTTGAATTACGTTGTGTGCCCACCTAAAAAGAGGCAAGAGTTGAGTCATACTAACAATATTATATTTAAGGCAGCCCGCGGGTTGACTAAGATGCAAAAAATTCTGCAAATCTAGAGTTAGGTGGCCATAGAAAATGACGGCGTTGAATTTGTCCCCACCGCGGGTGATGGTCTTACTCCACGATTAGCGCTCATTCATTTTTAGTTGGAGCAGAAGTCTGTGCGTGCTTTACATCAGTATTTATGTTCCTTATATGCGATAGAAACATATGCTAACTAGAACGCCTCGTGGCCAAGAGAGCATCACCAGCAGTGGGAGCAAATTTCAACGCCGTCATTCTTGATGGCCAGTTTACTCTAGAGTTTTGGTATTTTTCACTTCTAACTCAACCCACTTGACTACCTGCAAAAGAATATGAACATTGCTCAACTTCTTCTCCTTCTTTTTAGGTGGACAAACAAATATTTACATGCATATTGAAATCTTCAACGAAAGCGTTATCACCTCTTTCGCTGTTGATAAATATACAAAGGCTTGGGAACCTTCTGATGTCTCACTCTTCGAGTTTTTTGGGAAGTTGTGTATACATTATTGCAGGTATAGATTAAGCTTATTTGAAATAGCATTACAGTAACTGAACAGCTTCCTCCAGTAAGGAGCCAAATGGCACCGATGTACTATGAGTTACCGGATGCAGAACTGGACCAAGAAGCCCAATGAAAACGAATATTTTCTGTGGAAATTGATTACAGGGGGAACTGCTATAGCATTAGACCTTTAAGTCACACCGTACCTCTCACTATGTAGAAGTGCACTATTGAAAGGCTGGTGCCACTCTCACAAAAAGCACTTTCGATTTTTCGGTTCACTGTACAGGGTTACAATGTTACGAAGTTAAGGAGAATAGCTACGCTAAAATAAATTTTAACGCATAAAGAAATTGTTTTTGCCATGTTTCACTGCTGCACATTTCTCGGTATCTGAATTACCTCTTGTATATATGCGAATATAATAACTGGAACCAGGATCTCTTGGTATAGTTCTTGGGCTTGATCCACGCTCTTGTAGTGTAGTGAATTACAGCTAATGTGAGCCTAAATTATTTTTCTCTTCAGTCTAAACAGTTCAAAGAACGTTCTGGCAAATTTTAGTTTTCCGACAGCAGTCAAAAGACAGTGAGTTAGAAGGTGCCTTCGGTGCTTGTCAAATCTAAAACTGAAGCCTCCTGAACTTTCTTAGTCTTGAACAAACAAAAGGTATTACAGTTGTTGCAATATTTAGGTACCTAATGCCTTTTCCATTCGCTGATATCGTTACACACCATAAGCTCAGAATGGCCCAAAGTGTGTACGTTTTTATCCCACTCGAAATTTAATAAAACTGTGTCCATCATAAATCTGGGGTATTGGTAAACCAATAAATGGCAGCCCCAATTTTGATACTATGAGAGATGAGCAATCAATGATTGTTTACAAAAATTATTTGATTTTCGAATTATCGCGCAGCGCTCTGTTTCATGATGTAGCACAATGCTTCATAAGCATGGAAATAAAGAGCGCACAAGGATCGTGAAAAGCAAGTAACGTTTTTTCAGTATATTTGGCGAACAATAGATTAAATAGAATAAGAAGAAAATTTTCAACAAATCCGTTTCAGCGTTCGATAATTCTGGGACGGAAAACTTCGAAAAATCAGTGTCGGTTCTAATAAGTGAGGCACTACGCATACCCAGAACTGGGGGCGGGTGGACTGTATCCACCGCCACCACCACCTCCGGAGCTGGAGGAACCACCACCATATCCACCGCCACCACCTCCACCGCCACCCCCACCTCCATGACCTCCAGCTCCACCGCCGTATCCGCCGCCGCCACCACCTCCAGATGGTGCACCATAACCGCCGCCACCACCACCGCCTCCACCGCCGCCACCGCTGATGACCTGTCCTTGCGAAGCAGACTGGCTGAGAGCTGTCTGGAGATCCACACCTCCTGGGAGCTGGGGGTTTTCTCCAGGGCCGTAGGAGACGTAAAAGACTTCGGGTTTGGTGGGAGTGGCAGGAACTTCGATGACGTCCTGGTTTTGCTCGTCAGGACGCTGGCTCAGCACGTACACGAGGGTCTTCTGTTGGGGAGGAGGTACGACGATAGGGTCCACCCCACCGTCCTGCTCTGGGGTTCTCACAAACACAAAGTTGTAATGGATCTTGGGATCGGGGATGTGAGGGGGAGGGCCGTACGTCTGTTGCTGTTTTGGGGCGTTGTATAGGAAAAGATTTCGGGTTACGATGGGACGACCGCAAGACCCATCGGCCTTTCTGACTTCGCCTCGGCCGCAGGATGCTTGGTATCCTCCGCCGCCGCCTCCGCCACCGCTTCCGCCGCCTCCGTATCCACCGCCTCCACCACCACCTGAAAATCCACCACCGCCACCGCCTCCATATCCACCACCTCCTCCACCACCTCCACCACCGCCACCACCTCCACCTCCTCTGTAATCGGGCCGGGCTGTGACGCCAACAGCTAAAACGCACAACACCTGAAAAAAAAAAGAGACATATCAGTCAGCAAATTCTTTTTCGTATTGCGGGACTTCGAAGATTTTCTACTCTACAGATAAAAAAAAATTGTATTTTATGATTTACATTTTACCGGATGCATTCACTTTTCCACGTGATACTTAGTAGAATCGAAGACTTGAACTTCCAGTTGCTGATTGAACAAATATTCTCCTCATGAGCTTTCACGTTCTAAATTTTCAGGTAAATGCACCACACGAGTGCATCTATTGCGGCCAGCCTGAGTTATTTTTTTCATACGACTCCAATAGCTTTAACGATCTGCGCGACCTATACACTGCCTCATTAGGCGCACTGATGACCTACATTTTAAAGCAAAAATGCAACCGTAGCCAGATACTCTGGGAAGAATGTAGCACTGCGAGCCGCACAACAGCAAGTGAAACTCAAGTCATCCGAGCGTAAACATGAAACGTAGGAACCGCACCATTGAAGGGGGTGAGTTTTCATTTAAATAAGCTAGGAATTAAGGAAGTCAATTGAGAGTTTCGAAGGCAGTTGTAGAGATGTTGCAAGTCAATGCGCCTAAAGGGAGGCTTTGGATATGGAGAATTATAGGGGTGGGCTAACTTAGAATTCCGGTAATTAGCAGCTGGGTTTGTGCCCAGTTGTGATGATGTTTTCAAGCGATAATTTCCTCAGTTATAGGGAAGACTTGGACTTGGATTCTCCTGGTCTAGACACACCAGGAATTAGGTAAATGGTAACTGATTAGGGCGTTAAGTTCGGAATTTTATCAATAGTTGTCAAGGCAGATCTATGGAGGGAGAGGACATAGATTCCAATAAGCTATACGCAGGAAAATTTGTGCAAAAGCAATACTGTAGTTCATCCTGAGTTATAGTATGACATTGCTTCAAAGATAATTTGTTCGAAAAAAAAGTAGAACATGTAATTCTAGTCTATAGAAGAAAAGAAAGACTTTTTAATTTCTCTCATAGCTACAACAGTTTCTGTTGCTCATTTGTCGATTACCAGTACATATTATATAGGTACTGCATGAACTAGCTACAGACTAGTCACTAGTTACAATAAGGTAGTTATAATCGTACAATAATCGGTACAAATTCTTTACCTTATAAACAAGTTATAAACGTAGACAGGACGATCTGTTTCATCAATACGTAGAATGCAAATTATTCTAAATTTGATACATCTCATAAGAAATTCACGGAGAAGATGTATCACGCTGAACAGCTGACTAGGTCGCCAATTCTGACAGCTTATTTTCGACTAGCTAAGTTTGTCTAAGTAACTAAAGCAACGAATTTGTATATTTAGTTTGGGACTAGTTTCACTATCTGTATAGCTGGTTGCCAACAACTATGTGCTATTTGTATTTGAACATCAGCACTATAAGCATTTATAAGTAAGGAATAGAATAGATCTGGAGTTGAAGTTTGCATAGCATGTATAGGAAATCACCTGTCATTCCAGGAAAAGCATTCAAATTCACCGCTCAGTTACTTTAGCTACCCAGCCGAAGGCATACTAGTACGAATCAAAAATAGTACTGTTCAGTTACTCTAGTCATCTAGCCTTATGAATATGTACCTGGTCCACTACAATTCGATATAGTATGGAAGCACTTTCACCCTACAGGGGAAGCGCTTAATAATATTTATGAAAAGCAAACAAGCCTACGAGACTCTTCAGTAGTTATGACAGCAGCTTTTTCCCAGAAATTATCGATGCTCTTCTTTCACTGCAGCGAACCGCAAACGAAATTTATTGTCAGGAGCATTTGCTGCGGTAAAAGGCAGCCATTTGCTCGATTTACTTGCGCATACTTGCCTCCATTTCAGCGATTTATTGGTGGAAGGGAAACGCGCGAGATGTGCGCGTCATAAACGGAGATGTGCTTGCCAACGAGCATGTGGAGCAATACGGGAAGGTTGCACGAAACCGTTCGGATGACGCATATCGATGGTTGCATGTCGTGTTTGTTGTGGAGACCGAGGACAGACTGGGCTGTGCAACACATGCTGGTTATGAAATTCACAGGGAAGGTGTGTCGCGCTGAACAGCTTCTAAGTGCGACTTGTGACTAGTTACGTTAAATAAAAAATTGAAGAGGACTTCGTGAACTTCAGAGCTAATGAATGCTTTGTGCAGAACTTTGCAGATAAGTTTTATCATTGTCAATGACTTCCAAGTGACAATTGTAATTAGTTTTGCTAGATGAAAAAATGAACGCGAAAGGCATTGAGGAGAATTTCCCAAATAAGTTGTCAAACGCTGGAAAACATTCCATGAAACTTATGACTTATGACTAATTGTGCTAAATGAAAAGCAAATGCAGATTTCATACTGTTCATAAAGTTTAGAGTTATGCAGTTCTTGATCCAAACGTTCAAAGCTGTGTTGTATTTATTTGATATGCATCCAAATGACACACGCGACCAGCTGTTGAGGTAAATAATAAATTTGTGATTTATCTAGCTCGTATTTTCGATTATTAGTAATCACAATGAAAAATGAGTAAGCTTTTCTGCTACTGAAAGGACTATAATAGTACTTACTAGTTAGTTATCCTCGGAACTTACGCAGTGTTTAACAAATTAACGAGACTACCGTGACGTGTTTTTGATAAAAAAATAGGCCTATGTTACATCGAGTTCTATGTACTTGAAGTTAGTTCTAAATATAATTTCTTTTACAGATGCGTAACAAGTGAAATTATTTGTGCCGAAAATGTCTGTGTTTTCATGAAATTGTGCATGGTTGAAATTACTTTCAATTACTTTTACACTTTATGTCATAAGAATGACACAAGTGACATACATTTGTTTGGAGAATCAATGCGTTTTTTCCCAAGTTAAAAACGTCGAATGATGTTACTGATTTTAAATTCTGAGCCACACAATACGAAGGCGTTGATGAAGTGCTGAATTTTACAGAAAATAAGTTTATTCGCGAAAAAAGTATAGTGCACATAGTCGTGCTGAACTTCAAGCACAAGAAATTAATTTAACACTTAGCGCACCTATTTCAGTCACAACTACGATTTCATCGTCAAGATAAAAGGCAGAAATGCAATAGTAAAATATTATTCAAACTTCTTGTTGTTCCTCAAAAGAAATCATCGGCTCAGTTATAAGCCCTCTGTAAATTAATTAATACACATAAGTCAAATGGACTCAATACGTGTGTGCTAAATAGAAATGCATCAGAAGAAGCAAAGGCTCTGTTAAATGACCAAGCTGTAAATTACGGTTGAGAAAAAACAGGAGTTCATATCAAAAGAAGTTACGTGTACACTGACGACACGCAATGATGTGTTGCGTGAAAATTTAGAAATATAAAATAAGTAGACCAACAAACAGCAAAACTATTTTACTACAAACAGGAGGCTGACACATTGGTAACGTATTGTCACTATTTACTCCGTGATAATACTGGGATTTTTCTCGGTACAGTTATTTACCAATGGTAAATAATAGCATCATTACGATCTAGATTAATGGAAAGTTTACGATGAAATAAGTATGAAATGTTTTAAGAGAGAAGATAACGGGGATAAAACAAAAAAATTCATGCGTGTTGTAATAACCAGTTGAATTTTTTTTTGGCGATTATTCGGTATTATCCTATGCTGCCTCTATATACATCGGTTAAATGTCTGTTACTTTCTGCTAGGGTTAAGCCAAGAAACTGAAATTATGCCAGATGAATAAATTGTGTACTTGAATCTGATAAATACTATTATAGGAAAATGATTGCTATATGCTGAAGCAACGTCAACAGTACGATGTTGAGTGATAATTTATTGGGTATCCGTGTTACAAAGCTATCTCTTATATTTATTTAGATGTACACATCTTACAAAGCTGTAGTATATAAGAACCAACATGCGATGAATGTGTAGCTATTAAAACGCACGTAGAACATGATAAATAATAACCAAGCAGTTTGTTAGTCAGACTATATTCACGAAAGACTTAAAGCTTAATGTCGGCATCATAATTATGCGAAGTAACTTTTAATGTTGCAACTATTAGCTGTCTGCTTTGCAGATTGCAGCTAAGGTCCTATAATTATGTACAAAAGCACACGATTGTTTCCATAGAAGCAATGTTTTCGGCATATTGTAAAAAATTTGCTAATTAGCCTGAAACTTTTGCAAAATAGCAATTGGCAACTATAAAGAAAGGACTGCTGTTCTAGACTCAGCTCAGTTGGCAACTGGAAGTGAAATTCTCATTGCATGAAAAACTAGCTGACCAAATTAGACCGACTAAACCTTTGGTATAACAACACACCGTTCTTTGTGGGATAGAAAAGGTGATGAAATGTAGATGATCCAAGAAGATTATTAAATGCTTAGGTGCAATGCAGCACATGGAAAAACTTGTATAACTCCTTGTAATATATACATATATGTATATATTTATATATATATATATATATATATAAAACTTTTAATCGTGAGCTTTTTATTTCTTGAACATCTCCACCTTGTCAACAGCACACAATTTAGACAAGTGCACTCTTATTTTTTTTAAAAAAATTATTGTTACACACTACTCATCTTTCGAAAGATAAGCACGTGTCCTAACTGTGAAAAGATACTTGCAGGGTAAAATTTTACAGCTGTCAATGGAAGAAATTTATTCTTTTCCCTTTTTTGAGCGCTCATAATTAAGTACTCAGACTGGAAGGTCCATTCGGATGTCCACGATCAATCGGACAATGACGAAGCTGCTTCAAATTACCATGTTCACGAAAGGGAATGCATCCGTTCTCAGATATGAGCGAAAACTTGAGCACAAATAAATTTTCAATTTTGTTTATAACCTCGATACATGGTTCTCATATCTATGATCACTTCAACGCCTTTTGGAATAGGTAGAAAGAATCAGGGGAAAAGATATGAGCCACGTTTCTAGACCTTTAAGAACTTCCGAGGAATTTTTGCAATTAGCCTTTGTTTGAATCACAATGGAACAAACAGAACAATGATGAATGGTTGGGTACTGGCTCTATGGAGAAGTGGAAAGTAGGTAAGACAACCGCCATGTTCGTTGTTAGGAAGACGTCGGTCTCGCAGCACCACCGTTATTGACAACGTCAATAAACTCATCTAAGCCTCTCATGGTGTAACTGCTTGTGGTAGCTACTCACCAGGAGCTTCATGTCGATCTAGTGATGAGTCAAGAGAAGTAGTGATGTGAGTAAGAGGCGTGCGTCCAGCTTATATACAGCCGTG
>LQNS02278075.1:1645305-1666722 GCA_001587735.2 Parhyale hawaiensis
CCATTACTCCCCTACATAGGCAACATGTAACAGCAGCTCTAAATATCTGAACATTTTTGTGGTAGACGAAAAATGAACTTGAGAAAAAAATGACCTTGTTTCAACTTTACACCTCAAAAACGAATGTATTTTTCAACTATTGTTGCAGACATGAAGGAGTTGTAGCAGCTTCATGAAACTTGGGTCATAGAGGTACAAAGAGTTGCTCTTTACAGTGGAAACAAGGATTTTTTGGTACTATGTATACTTTAGTTACCATGCCACTTTAATGATCGGTCCGATTCACCTGGCAGAAAAATAAAAATTTCCGGGTGAATCGGACCAATATGTTGAAGGGTTTACCACAGAAATGAACCGACATTTAGAAGTTCTATTACATGTTGCCTACGTAGGGGAGTAGTGGGCCTATACACAGAGAAAATATGAGGATTCAGTATTGATTCTTTTTCCATTGCTGAAACAAAACCGAATCACCCGACTGTGCCGGTCCGATTCACCCGGATTAGCGGATGCACTCGGACCACATATTTTCAACTGTGCCACTGCAAGTACCAACATATTTCAAAGTTTCTGTATAGTAGCTAGTGCACACATCCGGTAATTGTATGCATGTGTATTTATAGCTCCTAACTCCGGCAGGTGTCTCAGCACCAACAAAGTTTCCAGATTGCCGGTCCGATTCACCCGGTCAGACGCTACCCACAAGCACCTCAGACGTATTTACTGCATTTTGTTCAAATTTGGCAGAGCAGACAGTGCATTTATAGATAACATAATTTCGTCCTCATCTCCACCCTAGCACAATTTTTGCCTATCTATATTCCATCAGTGAGTGACGCGAAATGCATACTTTTATGTACAAATAAAATTATTGGAAAATCTTTAGAAATTTTCTAGAGCTTGAGAAAAATCCTTTGCTCTATGTTTTTCAATCAGTTTCACGAAGTTCCTTCGAGTTCAAAAGCAATCACTGAAACTGCATTTGATTTAACCGAGATGCAAGGGAAATTTGTAAATGTTATTCATACAGTTGCAGGGAATTGTTTTTATATGTTTTTCACACAATTGCAGTGAAATCTTTAGCATGTGTTATTCAAATATTGTACGAAAACAGTTGCTAGGAAAAGCCTCACAAAGGTTATTTACCCAGTTGGAAGGAAATCCTGTACGTATATTATTCAATCAGTTCCAGGGATATAAAATTTTATTAAACCAGTTGGAATGGAATCTTTTTGTTAATCAACGAGTTGCAGGCAAATTCTCATAGTACATTCACCAAGTTGGAGGGTAATTATATATTATGAAACCAGTTGCTGGAAAATATTTTAGGTATTCAACCAATAGAGGGTCACCGCAGTAAAAACAAGCGTTAGCAAACCATCGCTAAAGTCGCTGTTGCTCTCAACACATGTGCGCCTATAGCACCATAAGTCGCAAACCACTAGGCAGGCCATCGACGATCGAGTCTTTCTCTTTACCTTAAGAAATGTGCGGTATCCGCAACATTCCAGTCTGCTTTCCCAATAAATCTAAGGCGCAATTTGCCAAGGACCCTTGCGGCAGCCAATAACAGCTGGTTAGGAGTTGCCTGCATGCAAAAGCATTCGGTATTGCATGATCTGCACAAATCAGCAGCTCCTTCCCTTCCATCATTAGTGGTGACACAGCAGAGAAATTGAAGGTATGATTCAAGAACAGCTGCATCGTTCATGACAGTTGCATGAACAAACAGAAAGATCTCCCCAGGTTAGACAAGGCTGAGCATTAAGTATGCTGGTGTTTCTATTCCACCTAAAGGTATGGAACTAAATTTCGATCACTCAGAGGAATAATAGGGTTTGAAAGGTCCTATGGACCGTTGATGACACATGCATGAATAAACTGAAAACATTTCACTGGCTGCACAACGCTCAGCTTTCAACAACCTTGAGTTCCAGTGTAACATTAAGGGGATACAGACCTCAAAAATTGTCAAAAATTGCAATTTTTTTTATTACATATTTCTATTCTATAACTCTTTAGAAATCATGGAAAAGTTAAAAAAAGTCATTATCTCAATTAGTTTAGGCGTGACACTCGATTGAAAACATGAGCATATTATAATTATAATGACTTACCCAAACTTAGAGTGGGCGTACTGAAAAATGAGTTTCTGTATTAAAAAATCATGAAAAATTCATTTTTCATCCTATTCATATGCAATTTGTCATGTTTGTCATGAATACTGCTATAAGTAGTAGGTACAGACCTATGCTTCGCAATTTTTGATAAAATATGAATTTACAGATTTATTAGACCAGAAACATGTTATATACATGAAAATATGAATTTTTGCATGGTAGGTGAAAGTAAGACCTTATATTTCATAATATGTGGAAATTATCACAAAAAGCGAATCATACCTTCCTTAGTAATGACTTCAAGTTCAACCATACCAAATTTCATGTCTCTATCACAATTATTGACGTCATGGTGAAGTATGACGTCATTATGACGTCATATGACGTTACTGATGACGGATCACTTTTTCACTCATACATGATGTCAGAAATCATATTTGGAATACACTCTGTAAATTTCAGGTCAAAAACACCAATATTGTAATGTTTATTAATTTTTTTCACTAAAGAGGTCTGTGTCCCCTTAAACTAGGCCGGTATAGTATATGTGACCTGCATGGCGTTCAGGCGTCTTATGTGTGCCTGTAGGTTAGCTAAGACCTCTTTCAGCTGAACAGAACATATCCTATTCCTAATGAACAAATCAGCATCAGTTCAAAAAGGGCCGGAGCATTAGTCCCGCCTGGTCTCTGGGAATGATCCTTTAGGTGCGACTACTGCTATCTATCTACTCCATGCTAGCCTAAACTATCACATAACACAGAATTTGAAATAAGTCGCAAGCTCTGCTGAGTCCCCTTAACCTATCGAGTTCAAATTTGTATCTGAAAGGCCAGGTCTAGTTGGCACCGTGGGTTATAGCGACGCATGATATGCTACTATTTGAAGAGAATATTAGGGTAAGAAAATGGCGGAACTGCCAAAAATTTGAAAATCAATATGTTAAAACTGCATTGAAAATCGCATTCCCACCAACCATCTACAGGCGAGTATCCTCTCAATAGTATTCTCTCAATAGTAATCTCTAAATAGTATTCTCTCAAATGTATTCTCTCAATAGTATTTTCTCAATAGTATTCTCTTATAGTCGTCTCTCAATAGTATTCTCTCAATAGTATTCTCTCATTAGTATTCTCTCAATAGTATTCTCTCAATAGTATTCTCTCAATAGTGTTCTCTCAATAGTATTCTCTCAATAGTATTCTCTCAATAGCATTCTCTCAATAGTATTCTCTCAATAGTATTCTCTCAATAGTATTCTCTCAATAGTATTCTCTCAATAGTATTCTCTCAATAGTATTCTCTCGATAGTATTCTCTCAATCGTATTCTCTCAATAGTATTCTTTCAATAGTATTCTCTCAATAGTATTCTCTCAATAGTATTCTCTCAATAGCTTTCTCTCAATAGCATTCTCTCAATAGTATTCTCTCAATAGTATTCTTTTAATAGTATTCTCTCAATAGTATTCTCTCAATAGTATTCTCTCAATAATATTCTTTCTATAGTATTCTCTCACTAGTATTCTCTCAATAGTATTCTCTCAATTGTATTCTCTCTATAGTATTGTCTCAACTCAGTGACCAAATATTTTTGCGCGAGCGTAAACACAACATGAAAAAGATTTGGTAAAAATAATCGCTGTCAAGCCAGTCTGTTCAGCAATATTAAAATATCATGCTTCCAGATATTTCTTTATATTTACAGTGGATTAGGAATTCGAAAGCTGTACTCTGGCTTACAGCTTATTGGTCACAGCAACATATTTGTAATTTCATTTGATTGTTGTGAGAATCCGCCCTAACTGATAATTGACGCTGTAGTTAATTTTAAGTGATATATTCGACAGACTACGAACTTAAAAAATCGAGTGATCTGTCATTCCACACGAAAAAAAACAACCACTCGGGTCACGGTGGTATTGACCTCTCCCAAGACTACCGTAGCTACCTATTATTCAATAGGAATACAGAGGGTACGTGCGACTAGGCTCAGAAATTTTGCCTTGGAGGCTTAACTTATCCGAAACGTTCGACAGAAGCACTGGCTACGCCACTTTGGAACGTGTTCCAAGTGTTGGAAGCGACGCCATTACGTTGAGTTTGCTCAAAATTCTAATTTTGCTGAGCAACATTGAATTTTTGGAAGTCTCGCGGGCTAACCGATTAAGTACGAGTCACTGCCTGAAGCTGCTGAACAGGTCGAGACCAGCGCACCTGCTCTGAAGTATCAAGTAAATGAAGCCTCGAAGGCCGAACTTTGGGGTGCAATCGAACATGCCCGTAGTTTCTTTCAGTACGTAACGCACGCTCGTAGTCTGTAGAGACTGCAGGTCGAGAAGCACACGCAAAGCCATTTCGTAACGTCAATAACTGCAGTATTCAACTTTAATAATAATCTAGACTCCAAAAGTATATTATCAATATTGGTTTGCACCACTCGAAATGACAATATAATTACGGCCTGTATAGGTCTACCAAGGAGATGGCTACTTTGTTTAGTGTTAGAATTCCGTAAAGTTCATGCTGGAAACTTGAGTAACTTTTATAGTCTTACTGGGCTTGTCATAATTTTTTCCAGTCTTTGAAAACCCTGTTCCATCCTCGAAAAAATGCAACTGCTAAAGTACAACAACATTGCTCTAATAATATGAAAGTGTTACATTCTAAGAGCAGACGTCATCAAATATGTGTTTGCCAATGATTGAAAGTGTCTCATAGGTCTCTGCAGTTATGTGCTAGCTTTCGTCATAGGTGACAGCTGCTGCTCCTTCCTCAGCTCTATAATACGTATTCTAAAAGGAATATTCGTCACTCAAATCTCCCTGCGGTTCCACGATCTAGTGACACTGCAAGAACCCGTAAGGCTCCGTTCCCTTCGGCTGTGGAAGACCACAGTCCCTGACTCTTTGGAATCAGTTTCCACGGCCTGTTCCCACTGACCAATTATGCCTGTGAATATTNACATCTACCCACGTTTAGCTAAGATATAGGAGAGTTATTTGACTAGTAAGAAGTATCTCCAATGACCAGATACAAATTTAAGACACCCTTGCAAGTGTGTAAAATTCCTTTAGGAGTTATGTAAACAATAGAAACACTCACCAGCATATAACCGCTTGAGCACCAACGCCAATGGAATCCAGATTCTAGGCTTCATCTTTAAATCCATTGGAAGAAATTTCCCGTATGACTGGAGACTTTTTTTTCAGTGGAGACCTAAGGCTTTATACAAAAAAAAAAAAAAATCACAAAGCAGCGTAAGATATTAAGCCACAATGATCACATGATTGATGACTGTGCAAACCCTCACATGTAGGATTTTTCTTCGTCACTGCGTACTGCATTTCAAATGACCGCAATTCGTTCATGATCACGAAAAGTTTCATACTTTAATCCATCGCAAACCATCAATGACGGCCGTATTATAATCAGTAATTTGTAGTTGCCTTCTTCTTCTTCTGCTTCGTTTGTTATCGGAACAATTCGAACAAAAAGAGGCGCTTTAAACCCGTCCATTCATTCACACGGGGCCAATGCGCGGCACGCAGACAGCCGAGCGCTTTCACTAACGTTTGTAGCCCAACAGACTGTGAAACTGCTTCGTTATTATTGCTGCACAAGAACGAAGTCGATGGGGAAAGTTATCGGAAGACCGAAGTGTTCATGCGGAGCAAGTAATGTATGGAGAGAAAATCACCTGGAGAAAAGAAAACGGGAGTTGAAGGTTACTTTATAACTTCATGCCGATGCTCCAGATTTGATTTATTGTAGAAATAGCATTGTTTTTAACATTCAAAAACGTTAACATTCGGCAGTAAATGATAGAGTTTGTCTGCAATGTTGCCACTGCCAGGTAGTGCCTTGGGATAGTGTTATAGGGGTCTGCAGACCCTCATGCAGAGTAAAATGGTACGCCTAACGGCACGTGTTCCTGGGCGCTGCCTTGCGACAGTAGCACACCAAGGAGTGCATTCTCTTTTGATTCACGGTTAAGGGACAGTGCTTTTCTCTGAGTAGTTCTACAGTAGTGAAAGTCGGACTTATGTACAAACCCTCACCCATGACTGAACTTACGATCTTAAATAGTTTAGTCTTTCCCTCAAGGTCTCCCTAATGACGTGACTCCCCATAACGTAGGTTGGGAGTGACAGAAAACGGTCTGATAAATAAACAGAAAAATACGCGACAGTCTAGATTATTTGGTTTGATATCAGACATTATGTCTTCGTAACAAGAATCGTGCAATTGTAACTCCTCATATGCGTTCCATTCGCTACCCAAATAAAAATTTGTGCCCGGACGTCGAGGCGAACATAGTGATGTGAAAATGGAGAATTCGATGGGCAGCCTCAAGACGCCCTTTTTTCCATTTGAAGACCATGAATTTGATCATATTTCATCCGTTGCCGATAAGAAGTGGAGTTTGAATTTTGTTATTTATATTATCGCTCTCTGATATAATGAGTGGTTTGACTGGCGCCTAGTGGCAGTGGGGCGGAGGACCGAAATGTTTGTAGACTTCGTCACGTTGAGAGAATGGGCCACTTTATCCATCCATTGCCAGTTTCTAATCAACACTGGAAATAATCTTAGGCGATTATTCGATATTATCTGATACTTTATTATGGATAATTACCGACGATTATCAGATAGGGAATCTAAATCAACACCTTGGCCCCATGAGGCGAGGCCACCGTAGGCACACTTTCCAATGTGGCGCTGTGAGCGAAGTATTTGTTTTTTTTTCTTCCTGTACGATCATCATGCAATAAATTACCTTCGCTGTTGCTATACAAAAGAACGTCTGCTCTTTATGGTGCAGCGGACCTGAAGTAATAACACACTCATGACCCAGTAAATAACCCATCGCACTTGTAAGAAACACAATTGGCTGTATCGGTTTCTTCAAAGGTTGATGTTAACGATGGAAATTTTTACGACGGGGGTTGTCTCTATATGGCACCGAGAAACTAATACGGAGGATTTTGCAACCGAATAAATGCGGTTGCAGAAGTTGTTCGCTAGGTCGGATCATGTAAGCATATTTAACGGAATAAAAATACTGACCTGAACTGTTCACAGCACCACGCTACAATTGCAAACTCTATTTGTGAACGAACTTTAAGTTTGCGCATCATACAACCCTGATACTTTCCCTGAGTAACGTTAGGCGCGTTCATGTGGGGAGCAAAATTAAGCCTTTAAGGCTTCACTAGTTCGAAACTTGGGACAGGTGCGCTGGCTTCGACCCACTGAATTGAGTATCAGGAATTGACCTTCAATGGGTTATTTTTGAACCTTCCAAGAAGTGAATGTTGCTCCGTAAAATGTAGTTTTTAGCCGGCTCAACGTAATCACGTTGATTCTAACACGTGCAACACGATTCAAAAGGGACGAAACCAGCGCGCCTGTCCGACGTTCCGAAGTCAAGTGACAATGGCCAATCGAACGTTGAAAGATCTTCAAACCTACTTGTTTTTCGGTGGCATAATTCTAACACTAACGCTAACTTTTTGTCTATCGATGCACACTTTATAAACTACATAAAAATGGTTGCAAGTGTTAACAAATACTTTTGGCAATACATTAGTATCTTGGTAGGTATCCTACACTAATTTCCCGATAGTTAACAACTTGTTACGAAGGCCTCCCTCGACAGGTTTAGTGAGCACAGATCTGCATTTCAAAAAATACTCTTTAAAAACTTCTACAATTATCAATTTGCAAATGGCTCATTACAATCTTCTATGCTGTTATAATTTTGCAAACGGTGCAAAAAGTTACTCTGTTTTGCACTCAATGTTACGCTGAGCTCAGCAGAAGTGAAGGGCCAAAGAACAGTGGAAATTCACAGCAGTTGGGGGACCTAGTACAGTACCCCCACACACCATTTCCTGTTTCATCATTCGTTACGGAACGCAATCGAACGATCCGACAGCAACAATAGCTGCAACAACAGCAAAAACAACAAAAGCAGCAGCGGGGCAACTTACCCGTACAGGCAACAACCAGTCTTCGGACAAGTTTTTTTTGACTTGCATAACGGTCTTATCAATTAAAATGTATCTTTCGCCGCTGGCGAGTACTTTTACTGTAAGCAACGTCGGCGGGAAGGAAGTTATATCTGATGTTGTGGAGGATGCTGGGCACGCAATTTTATTTTATTTTATTCGAGGGACCTTCGACTGACCGGGGAAATGAAAGCCTAGAGACTTGACTGGACTTCAGGCAGATTAGATGGCCTTCCCACCCTGACTCATTAGTTACAGGTGTTAGCAGTAACCCGATCGCGTTGAGCTGGGTGAAAATTGAATTGTTGAAGGCCTTCATCAAGAGTAACTGATTAAGAGCCCACACACAGAGAACAGGGTAGTAATATTGACAAAATTTTTCTAGTTACGGCATTTTGTTTGGAATCACTAAATATTTTGGTAATTCTCAACATATGGGGAAAAATGCTTCGTTGTAGTTACTTCTTTTTTTGGTTAATAATACATCGATATTCGTGGTTATTATGACAAAGCTTGGTACATGTGATGAATAGAATGGTAACTGTAACTAAATTTTGGTAAATACAAACAAATTTAGGAACTTGGTTAAAATTACGAAACTCTTTTTTGTAATTTTTACTAAAAATTCGTAAATACTACTAAATTTTTTAACCAAAAATACTGGTCATTTTCACAAAAAATTTGGTTGGCTTATAGCTGACCAAATAGCTTGGTTAAATCAACCAAATTTTGGTGACTATAACCAAACTGTTCTCTGTGTGTACGTGTGAAGCGCGATTTGTAGTGTCGAAGCCAGCAAACCTGCGACTGTCTAAAGTTCCGGACATGTCAAACTTCAAAGGCCTTATTTCGTAAACCAATCGAAGGTGCCATTGCTTATTACAGCTCAACTTTTGCAACAGTTATTTTTATATCCTGAGAGAAAACACTGGGCCAGATTTATGTTTTATGAACAGGTAAATGAAGTTCTTGTGGGGCGGCAAGTGAACAGCTATCTGCAAAATTTTATTTTCTTTATTCAGCTCTTCGCGGAACAATATAGAACGATATCATATTTTGAAAAAGACCAGAGTGCTAGAAACTTGTGGATGCCTCATTAAGCAGACATTAACCTTACATTGCGCAGCGTACCTTGTCAATGAAAAGTTTCGAGTAGGTTGTCCACTATATAACCACTAGAGGGCCCGCGCTGTCATAAAATGACAGCGAAGAATTTGTGATGACCTTCTTCGTTGATCATACTTTCGTTATTACAACTGCTATCCTAAGCACCCTGAGATGAGCGTTCATGGCTTCACAGCCGCTCAGTATCGGAACTTTTTTCTCTCTCTCTGAAATAAAGAAAATTCACTTCTTTTCGTAGGCAGATCAGCAACGCTCAGAGTAATTGCTCAGCATCGGTATGGTGGATACGGTAGGCTAGCTTATACAGATCCAAGGGTTTTTGCTTAGCGAAAGCTGTTCCATCGATCACTGCACTAGCTGAAGCAACGAATCATCTGTGGGAAGAAACTACAAATCAAGATGCATGTGAGAGCGAATGGACATTTCAGATAACTTCAGGGCTTAGATTTCAACTTCGGCAATGCAAGAAGTGCATTCAGACATGAGGTCGTCCAATTCTTAGCCATAGATTCGATGTATGGAGGAGCTAATGCTCGTACAAATCAGACTAAGCCTGCGATGTCTTCATTGTTTGGATTTCAACTGTCCCTGATATTAAATACGTTTGCCATCTTCTACAACCCGGCCTATTTTCTACCCATCAGTTTTCAATGGAACTTGAGAGGACGACCAGAGCCTCCAACCTGGGCTAATTTCCGCCTGTCTGTTTTGGTAAAGCGGGACAAAATATGGATAAACAGATAAATAAATAAACAAACCGATAAATGCACATCTGCCTTTATTATATTGGAGATACACAGTGTTTGGTTGCTTGCTTGCTCTCTCTCTCTCTCTCTCCTTTAATTGGTCCTTCCCTCCATCACGCTGTTAAGGACTTAGATAGGAGAAGATTTATCTAGTGAAAAACAAGTTTAAATACCATAAAATATCAGCGCTTGGAGTAACGGTTACAAATATAGTTTCTGAAATACACGGTCAAAAGTGGAAATACTGCATTTTATGAATCTCGCTTAGCTTTGAAAACTCGCTTAATACTTTTTGTTACGGCAATAATGATTCTTCTGAGCGTGGGAGATGAAAGGGGGTATCTCTGATAGGGTGTTTGATCCTATCGGGCATTAACTATATCGCATATGTTTTAGCAGAATTTCTTGTAGCAGTTTGAGAGGCTCCGTCTTGGTTGGGGTTATCGTTCATTTCGTGCATAATCCATTTCGTTCATGCTTTCTTTAGCTGAATATTTTCTTAGGAGTTGAAACTTCACGCTGAGAAGACGCCTTTTTATATGAAACTTACAGCGCAGAAAAATTTCGCTTCTAACGGTTTACCTATCGGATGGTAATTGGTATCCAGGTTACGGTAAGTTCTGAGCATTTCCGGTGAATTCTTTAGACTGAACTGTATTTTCTCAGTGCTGCTCAACGTTTGACCTATTCAAAACTGATTTTGGCGCCTTATCTTACAGGGGGGATATTTTGCTCTCCCAAATTCATGGCTGTACTACTTGCATTTCATTTATGGAAGATCAGGCCTGCAGGTATGAGACCCATTTTACAGCAACACCTTTACTGGGAACAGGAACAATAAAAAGCCTAACTAGCGCACTCTGAGAGCGCATACCTCCGCCAAGTGAGCCAACGGTAGAAAAAATTCAAATTGGCTCTGAAACCATAATTTTCTTTGCATAAACTCTAAAATCTAATCATTTGTGCCTTTCATATTAATAACAGCTTGTTCAATTTTTTTGAAGATCCGTTCGTAACTTTTTGAGTTATACTGTTAACAAACGTAATGACAAATATGAGTCAAACATACAAACGAACTAACCGATCTGCACCAAAATTTGATCATTTTTGTCTTTTACCATTACTAACAACTCCTATGAATTTCATAAAGGTCCATTCATTATTTTTTGAGTTATTGTGCTAACAAGCATAAAATTAAAAACAGTGACAAACGAACGAACGAACAAACGGACCATTACCAAAATTTGGTCGTCTACTCTTTGTTATGTATATAACAATTCATGTTAATTTCATTAAAATCCATCCAAACTTTTTGAGTTATGGCATCAAGAAAAAATGACTCAGACAAACAAACAAACAAACAAACAAACAAACAAACAAACGGATGGACATATCTTCACCAAAAGTTAATCATCTGTTCCTCTTAACGTACCTAACAATCTCTGTAAATTTCGTCCAAATCGGTTAATAACTTTTTGAGTTATCTTGGTGACAGACAGACAGACAGCCAGACAAACACACAGACAGACAAACACGGCGAAAACATAACCTCCTTGGCGGAGATAATAACAAAATTATTGCCGTCATTTCTGTCAGCTGGGCCCTCTATATAGTTCTAGGCAGAACGGCAAGATTATGTCATTTATCGAAGAGTTGGATTACGTCCTGAGTCCATCATTCACAGCATAAATTTGCATTTGCTCTACAACCGAAGATTTATGAATTCGTCTAAGTGAAGCTGATTACGGCTAGAAATTTGGTGCCATCAACTGGGCAGCGAAATTTTAAATTTAGCCTTCTAGATCCTACTTGTTTGAATTGCTTACGAGTGCGATGACTTTGTCTCGAGTCGAATTTCAGGTATTTATCACCTCCGCCAAGGAGGTTACGTTTTCGTCGGGTTTGTCTGTCTGTCTGTTATTTTGTCTGTCATCAAGATAACTCAAAAGTTACGGACCGATTTCGGCAAAATTTACAGGGATTGTTAGATATGTTAAGAGGAACAGATGATTAACTTTTGGTGAAGATCCGTCAATCCGTTTGTTTGTTTGCCTATTTTTTGTTAGTGCCATAACTTAAAAAGTATTGGACGGATTTTCATGGAATTTACATGAGTTGTTGGGTTCATTACAGAGAGTAAATGATCAAATTTTTGTGATGATGTGTTCGTGCGTTGGTATGTTGCTGTGTTTGATTTAATGGTTGTTAGCACAATAACTCAAACAATTATGGATGGAGAAATTGTTAGCATCTTTAAAAGACATAATTGAAAAAATTTTGTTGATGCTCTTTTGGTCCGTTTTGTGTTTAAGTTATGTTTGCTAAAATGATTTTTAGCAGCATAATTCAAAAAGCTTTGAACGGATCTCCAAGAAAATGACAGACACAATTAATACTATCAAACGGCACAAGTAACCAGATTTTCGTGTTGATACTAAAAAAATTATAGTTTCAGATCAGATTTGAGTCTTTCGTTACCGCTGTCCTGCTTGGCGGAGGTATGCACTCCTAGAGTGCTCTAGTTCTTCCTTGTTTCCCCTTGACACTTCCTAAAATTTCGGCTTGTGCTTCACAAAATAGAGTTTTCAGCCGTCCCAGGCATCCTTTCAACAATTGCAACACAATAATTCGAGGGTGGCGGCCAATATTCATGTAAGCAGGTGATACCGGACCAGCCAATATTCCTGAAGACAGATGATACCGGCCAAGTCAAGTTGAATGTTCTTGGCTTAGCTCGACTTCAAAGAGTTTCAATCCAGATATGTTTGCGACGGCTGGAAATTTCAGTTATTGAAGTGTGCAATCGATTCAGGGTTAAGGCCTAAAATTTGATTCTACGAAGCGAAGCCCGGGCATCTGTCCAAAGTTTCGGACGAGTGGGCTTTACGAAGATCGGACTTTGAGGGCGTTCGATCGGGCAGCAAAATTAAGCCATCGTGGCTTAACTTGTTCTAAACTTATGACAGGTGCATCTGGCTTCGACCTGCTGATCCAATTTCAGGCATTGGTCCTTAATCCATGACCTGTAGGGCTTTCAAAAACTCATAAAATGGATATTTCATTTTGCTCAACATATTCGGCTTACTTTAAATACCTGTAGCACGATTAAAAATGACAAAGCCACTGTTCCTATCTGCAGTTTCGGATACGTCAAATGAAGTGGGCTTGGCTTAGATCGACTTTGTCCACCCAGTAGAGTGCGTCTTAATTTCGATTAGCAATAACTTGATATAATCTTGAATTCGGAGCGCTGGATTAGGCGTTCGGTGCCGGATTTCAGGTGTTAAACGCCAACCGATTACGTCTGACTAGGCGAAGAACTCAGTGAGCAAGCAATAATGTGCATAACACTCAATCATTAATCATCGATAAGGGTTCTACTTCTGAATTCTCAATTAACGGAGCGCACCAATATCGTTACGAATAGGTCCTTGTTATTCAGAGTTTTCGTTATCACCCTCGAGCGAAGCAAAGAGCGGTGATAATGTTCTCATTGAAGACTTTAGTATATGTACTTGTATATCTAATGATTTTCACCTAGATATGAAAAATACAAAAATGCAGTTAACTGGCCATAAAATAGGACGGCGTTGAATTTTGTTGTGTGTCCACTCAAAAAGAGGCAAGAGTTGAGTCATAATAATAATATTTTTTTTTTCAGGCAGCCCGCGGCTTGACTGAAATGCGAAAAATTCCGGGAATTTAGAATTAGATGGCCATAGAAACTGACGGCGTTGAATTTGTCCCAACCGTCGGTGATGGTCTTACGCCGAGGAGCTCTCATTCATTTTTAGTTGAAGCAGAAGTCTGTGCGCGCTTTACATCAGTATTTATGTTCCTTATATGAGATAGAAACATATTCTAACTAGAACGCCTCGTGGCCAAGAGATCATTACCCGCAGTGGGAGCAAATTTCAACGCCGTCATATTTGATGGCCAGCTTACTCTAGAGTTTGGTATTTTTCACATCTAGCTCAACCCACTTGACTACCTGCAAAAGAATATGAACATTGCTCAACTTCTTCTCCTTCTTTTTAGTAGGTGGACAAACAAATATTTACATGCATATTGAAATTTTCAACGAAAGCGTTATCACTTCGCTCGCTGGTGATAAATATACAAAGGCTTGGGAACCTGCTGATGCCTGACTTTTCGAGTTTTTTGGGAAGTTGTGTATACATTATTGCAGGTATTGATTAAGCTTATTTGAAATAGCATTACAGTAACTGAACAGCTTCCTTCAGTAGGGAGCCAAATGGCACCGATGTACTATGAGTTACCGGATGCAGAACTGGACCAAGAAGCCCAATGAAAACGAATATTTTCTGTGGAAATTGATTAAAGGGGGAACTGCTATAGCATTAGACCTTCAAGTCACACCGTACCTCTCACTATGTAGAAGTGCACTAATGAAAGGCTGGTTCCACTCTCACAAAAAGCACTTTCGATTTTTCGGTTCACTGTACAGGGTTACAATGTTACGAAGTTAAGGAGAATAGCTACGCTAAAATAAATTTTAACGCATAAAGAAATTGTTTTCGCCATGTTTCACTGCTGCACATTTCTCGGTATCTGAATTACCTCTTGTATATATGCGAATATAATAACTGGAACCAGGATCTCTTGGTATTGTTCTTGGGCTTGATCCACGCTCTTGTAGTGTAGTGAATTACAGCTAATGTGGGCCTATATTATTTTTCTATTCAGTCAAAACAGTTCAAAGAACGTTCTGGCAAATTTTAGTTTTCCGATAGCAGTCAAAAGACAGTGAGTTAGAAGGTGCCTTCGGTGCTTGTCAAATCTAAAACTGAAACCTCCTGAACTTTCTTAGTCTTAAACAATGAAACATACATTTGCTCGATGGTAATGTTATTGATGTACGAGGGCACAAAAGGTATTACAGCTGGTTGTAATATTTACCTAATACATTTTTCATTCGCTAATATCGTTACATACCATAGGCTCAGGATGGCTCAAAGTGTGTACGTTATTACCCCACTTGAAATTTCATAAAACTTTGTCCATCATAAATGTGGGGTGTTGGTAAACCAATAAATGGCACCATCAATTTTGATACTATGAGAGAAGAGCAATCAATGATTATTTACAAAATTTGTTTGATTTTCGCATTATTGTGCAGCGCTCTGTTGCATGATGTAGCACAATGCTTCATAAGCATGGAAATAAAGAGCGCATAAGGATCATGAAAAGCAAGTAACGTTTTTTCAGTATATTTGGCGAACAATAGATTAAATAGAATAAGAAGAAAATTTTCAACAAATCCGTTTCAGCGTTCGATAATTCTGGGACGGAAAATTTCGGAAAATCAGTGTCGGTTCTAATAAGTGAGGCACTACGCATACCCAGAACTGGGGGCGGGTGGACTGTATCCGCCACCACCACCACCACCTCCAGAGCTGGAGGAACCTCCACCATATGCGCCGCCACCACCTCCACCACCACCTCCACCACCATGACCTCCAGCTCCACCGCCGTATCCGCCGCCGCCACCACCTCCAGATGGTGCACCATAACCGCCGCCACCACCACCGCCGCCGCCGCCACCGCTGATGACCTGTCCTTGCGAAGCCGACTGGCTGAGAGCTGTCTGGAGATCCACGCCTCCTGGGAGCTGGGGGTTTTCTCCAGGGCCATAGGATACGTAAAATACTTCGGGTTTGGTGGGCGTGGCAGGAACTTCGATGACATCCTGGTTCTGTTGGTCAGGGCGCTGGCTGAGCACGTACACGAGGGTCTTCTGTTGGGGAGGAGGCACGACGATGGGGTCCACCCCACCTTCCTGCTCTGGGGTTCTCACAAACACAAAGTTGTAATGGACCTTGGGATCGGGGATGTGAGGGGGAGGGCCGTACGTCTGTTGCTGTTTTGGGGCGTTGTATAGGAAAAGATTTCGGGTTACGATGGGACGACCGCAAGACCCATCGGCCTTTCTGACTTCGCCTCTGCCGCAGGATGCTTGGTATCCTCCGCCGCCGCCGCCACCGCTTCCGCCGCCTCCGTATCCACCGCCGCCACCACCTGAAAATCCACCACCGCCACCGCCACCATATCCACCACCTCCTCCTCCACCTCCTCCACCGCCACCACCTCCACCTCCTCTGTAATCGGGCCGGGCTGTGACGCCAACAGCTAAAACGCACAACACCTGAAAAAAGAGACATATGTTAGTCAGCAAATTCTTTTTCGTATTGCGGGACTTCGAAGATTTTCTACTTTACAGATAAAAACACTGTATTTTATGATTCACATTTTACCAGATGCATTCACTATTTTACTTGATACTTAGTAGAATCGAAGATTTGAACTTCCAGTTGCTGATAGAAGCAAATATTCTCCTCATGAGCTTTCATGTTCTAGATTCTCAGGTACATGCACCACGCGAGTGCATCTATTGCGGCCGGCCTGAGTTATTTTCTCCATACGACTCCAATAAGTTTAACGATCTGCGCGACCTATACACTGCCTCATTAGGCGCACTGATGACCTGCATTTTAAATTAAAAAAGTAACCGTAGCCAGATACTCTGGGAAGAATGTAGCACTGCGAGCCGCACAATAGCAAGTGAAACTCAAGTCATCCCAGCGTAAACATGAAACGTAGGAACCGCACCTCTGAAGGGGGTGAGTTTTCATTTAAATACGCTAGGAATTAAGGAAGTCAATTGAGAGTTTCGAAGGCAGTTGTAGAGATGTTGCAAGTCAATGCGACTAAAGGGAGGCTTTGGATATGGAGACTTATAAGGGTGTGTTAACATAGAATTCCGGTAACTAGTAGCTGGGTTTGTGTCCAGCTGTGATGATATTTTCAAGCCATAATTACCTCAGTTATAGGGAAGACTTGGACTTGGATTCTCCTGGTCTAGACACACCAGGAATTAGGTAAATGGTAACGGATTAGGGTGCTACGTTTGCAATTTTATCAGTAGTTGTCAACGCAAATCTATGGAGGGAGAGGACATAGATTCCTATAAGCCATACGCAGGAAAATTTGTGCAAAAGCAATACTGTAGTTCATCCTGAGTTATGGTATGAAATTGCTTCAGAGATAATTTGTTCGAAGAAAAAAGTAGAACATGTGATTCTAGTCCATAGAAGAAAAGAAAGACTTTTTAAATTCTCTCATAGCTACAACAGTTACTGTCGCTCATTTGTCGATTACCAGTACATATTATATAGGTACTGCCTAACTAGCTACAGACTAGTCACTAGTTACAACAAGGTAGTTATAATCGTACAATAATCGGTACAAATTCTTTACCGTATAAACAAGTTATAACCGTAGACAGAACGATCTGTTTCATCAATACGTAAAATGCAAACTATTCTAAACTTGATGCATCTCTTAAGAAATACAGAGAGAAGGTGTGTCACGCTGAACAGCTGACTAGGTCGCGAATTCTGACAGCTTATTTTCAACTAGCTAAGTTTGTCAACGTAACTAAAGCAATGAATTTGCATATTTGGTTTGGGACTACTGTAGTTTCACTATCTGTATAGCTGGTTGCCAACAACTATGTGCTATTTGTATTTGAACATCAACACTATAAGCATTTATAAGTAAGGAATAGAATACATCTGGAGCTGAAGTTTGCATAGCATGTATAGGAAATCACCTGCCATTCCAGGGAAAACATTTAAATTCGCCGCTTAGTTGCTTTAGCTACCCAACCGAAGGCATACTAGTACGAATCAAAAATAGTACTGTTGAGTTACTCTAGTCATCTAACCTTATGAATATGTACCTGGTCCAGTAAAATTCGATATAATATGGAAGCATTTTCACCCTACAGGGGAAGCGCTTAATAATATTTATGAAAAGCAAACAAGCCTACGAGAATCTTCAGTAGTTATGACAGCAGCTTTTTCCCAGAAATAATCGATGCTCTTCTTTCACTGCAGTGAACCGCAGACGATATTTATTGTCAAGAGCGTTTGCTGCGCTAAAACGCAGCCATTTGCTCGATTTACTTGCGCATACTTGCCTCCATTTCAGCGATTTATTGGTGGAAGGGAAACGAGCGAGATGTGCGCGTCATAAACAGAGATGTGCTTGCCAACGAGCAAGTGGTGCAATACGGGAAGGTTGCACGAAACCGTTCGGATGACGCATATCGATGGTTGCATGTCGTGTTTGTTGTGGAGACCGAGGACAGACTGAGCTGTGCAACACATGCTGGTTATGAAATTCACAGGGAAGGTGTGTCGCGCTGAACAGCTTCCAAGTGCGACTTGTGACTAGTTACGTTAAATGAAAAATGGATGAGGATTTCGTGAACTGCAGAGCTAATGAATGCTTTGTGCAGAAGCCTGCAGATAAGTTTTATCACTGTAAATGACTTCAAGGTGACAATTGGGATTGGTTTTGATAAATGAAAAAAAAATGAACGCGAATTGCGTTGAGGAGAATTTCGAAAATAAATTGTCAAACGCTGGAAAACATCCCAATGAAACTTATGACTAATTGTGTTAAATGAAAAGTAAATGCAGATTTCATACTGTTCATAAAGTTTAGAGTTATGCAGTTCTTGATCCAAACGTGCAAAGCTAAGTTGTATTTATTTGATATGCATTCAAATGACACACGCGACCAGCTGTTGAGGTGAATAATAAATTTGTAATTTATCTAGCTGGCATTTTCTATCATTAGTTATTAAGATGAAAAACGAGTAAGTTTTTCTGCTACAGAATGGACTAAAATAGTACTTAGTAGTTAATTGTACTCGGAACTTAAGCAGTGTTTAACAAATTAACGAGCCCACCGCGACGTGTTTTTGATAAAAAAAATAGGCCTAAGTTACATCGAGTTCTATGTACTTGAAGTTATTTTTAAAATTAATTTCTTTTACAGATGCGTAACAAGGGAAATGTATTTGTGTCGAAAATGTCTGTGTTTTCATGAAATGGTGTATGGTTGAAGTTAGTTTCAATTACTTTTACACTTTAGGTACATGAGAATGACACACATGACATATATTTGTTTGGAGAATCAATGTGTTTTTTTTTAGTTAAAAACGTCGAATGATGTTACTGATTGTAAATTCTGAGTAACACCATGCGATGGCGTTAACGAAGTGCTGAAATTTACAACAAAAGGTTTATTAGCGAAAAAAGTGAAGTAAAGTCCTCTTCGTCGTGCTCAACTTCAAGCACAAAAATTTAATTTAACACTTAGCGTACCTATTACAGTCACAACCACGTTTTCGTCGTCAAGATAAAAGGCAAAAATGCAATACTGTAGTAAAATCTTATGTAAACTTCTTGTTGTTCTTCAAAAGAAGTCATCGGCTCAGTTATCAGCCTTCTGTAGATTAATTAATACAAATAAGTGAAATAAACTCAATACATATGTGCTAAATAGAAATGCATAAGAAGAAGTAAAGGCTGTTTTAAATGACCAAGCTATGAATCACGGTTGAGAAAAAACAGGAGTTCGCATCCAAGGAAGTTACGTTTACACTTACGACACGCAATGGTGTGGTGCGTGAAAATTTATAAATATAAAATAAGTAGACCAACAAACTAGCAAAACTATTTTACTACTAACAGGAGGCTGACACATTGGTAACGTGACACTATATTTGCTCCTTGATAATACTGGGATTTTTCTCGGTACAGTTATTTACCAATGGTAAGTACAATCTAGAGTAATTGAAAGTTTACGATGAACTAAGTATGAAATGTTTTAAGAGAGAAGATAACGGGGATAAAACAAAAAAATTCATGCGTGTTGTAATAACTAGTTGATTTTTTTTTTGGCGATTATTCGGTATTATCCTATGCTGCCTCTATATATATCGGTTAAATGTCTGTTATTTTCTGCTAGGGTTAAGCCAACAAACTGAAATAATGCCAGATAAATGAATTGTGTACTTGAATCTGATAAATACTATTATACGAAAATTATTGATACATGCTGTAGTAACTTCGACAGTACGATGTTGAGTGATAATTTATTGGGTATCCGTGTTACTATGTAGCTGCCTCTTATATCTATTTAGATGCACACGTCATACAAAGCTGTAGTATATAATAACCAACATGCGATGAATGTGTAGCTATCAAAACGCACTTAGAACATGATAAATGATTACCAAGAAGTTTGTTAGTCAGACTACATTCACCAAAGACTCATAGCTTAATGACCGCCAAGAATTTGTGTACATACGGCATCATAATTACGCGGAGTAACTTTCAATTTTGTAACTGTTAGCTGTCTGCTTTGCAAATTGCAGCTAGGGTCCTGTAATTATGTACAAAAGTACACGATTGTTTCCAGAGAAGCAATGTTTTTGGCATATTGTAAACAATTTGCTAATTAGCCTGAAACTTTTGTAAAATATCACTTGCCAACTACAAAGAAAATGACTGCTGTTATAGATTCAGCTTAATTGGCAACTATAAGTGATATTCTCATTACACGAAAAATTAGCTGACTAAATTAGACCGACAAAACCTTTGGTACAACAACACACCGTTCTCTGTGGTATAGAAAAGGTGTTTAAATGTAGATGACCCAAGAAGACTTATGCTTAGGTGCATTGCAGCACGTGGAAAAACTTTAACTTTAATCGCGATCTTTTTATTTCTTGAAGATCTCCACGTTTATCACCAGCACGCAATTTAGGTAAGTGCACTCTTACTTTTTTAAGAATTTATTGTTACACAAAGCTCTTCTTTCGAAAGATAAGAAAGTGTCGTAACTGTGGAAAGATCCTTGTGCCTATAATGTGCACCTAACATTTCACATATTACAATAAAAACAAAGGGTTTTTGAAAGCCTTTCAAATTCGCCCTTCATTTAAATTTCACCCGCCGTTCGGTACTCAGACTGGGAGGTCCATCCTGATGTCCACAAGCAATCTGACAGTGACAAGGCTGCTTCAAATTACCATGTTCACGAAAGGGAATGCATCCGTTCTCAGATATGAGAGAAAATTTAAGCACAAGTAAATTTTCAATTTTGTTTATAACCTCGGTACATGGTTCTCATATCTATGATCACCTCAACGCCTTTTGGAATAGGTAGAAAGAATCAGGGAAAAGATATGAGCCTCGTTTCTAGACCTTTAAGAACTTTCGAGGAATTTTTGCAATTAGCCTTTGTTTGAATCACAATGGAACAAACAGAACAATGATGAATGGTTGGGTACTGGCTCTATGAAGAAGTGGAAAGTAGGTAAGACGACCGCCATGTTCGTTGTTAGGAAGAAGTCGGTCTCGCAGCACCACCGTTATTGACAACGTCAATAAACTCATCTAAGACTCTCATGGTGTAACTGCTTGTGGTAGCTACTCACCAGGAGCTTCATGTCGATCTAGTGATGAGTCAAGAGAAGTAGTGATGTGAGTAAGAGGCGTGCGTCCAGCTTATATACAGCCGTGATTGCCTCAATG
>LQNS02278075.1:1676420-1688691 GCA_001587735.2 Parhyale hawaiensis
TTGCTCAATCAACGACAATATAGCTTATTTGCCTGGCGTCAAAGATATGCCACTCGGTCCACATACTCTTAGTTCCGCTAGATGGGGCTGTTCGCCGTCTGGCCAGCGGTAGAGAGGCAGATTTCTGGAGCTTCTTGTTCCAGTTCGCTATGGCTGTTTGTTAAGGACCTGTAGCGAGGCTTGATGCATGAAAAAGCATAGGCGAGTAACGGCGTGGAAAGTCAGTGGATAGCCAGGCAGCGGGAAATCGGAGAAGTGCATATACAGCAATGAAGAAGAAGAAGGATGGTTGACATTATTATTGTCACGGTAGAATTTTCAGCAAGCGCGGCTGTAGGGAGTGATCTTCTCTATCACTCATACCACCAAGCAATTCAAGTGGCTGTCTTGAACGCCACCAGTCGATCGTACACAAACAGTGTGTATCAATAGTATTGGAGCAGTATTTGTCCAGTAAGTACTTTGAGTATTAAGATTATTTCCTCCGCCTAGTAGGTTCTATTTTCGTTGAGTTTGCCTGTCTGTTATTCTGCCTGTCATCAAAATAACTCAAAAAGTTATGAACGTATTTAGCGAAATTTGCAGGGATTGTTAAGTATGTGAGGAGGATCAAGTTTTGGTGAAGATCCGTCCATCTGTTTGTTTGTTTGGCGGCCTCACTTCCTTACTGCCATAACTCAAAAAGTTATCGACAGAGTTTTTACGAAATTTGCATGAGTTGTTAGGTATATTATGATGAGTAAATGACCAAGTTTTTGTGATGATATGTTGGTTTGTTCGTTCGTGGCAGTGTTTAATTTTATGCTCGTTAGCACAATAACTCAAAAAGTTATGTACGGATCTTTATGAAATGTGCAGCAGTGTTTCGTAATGTTAAAAGACTTAAATGATTAAATTTTGGTGATGATCGGTTGGTCTGTTTGTGAGTTTGACTAATGTTTGTAGCAGTATAACTTGAGAAATTACGAACGAATCTTAAAAAAAAAATGGCTGGCACTGTTGATACTTTCAAGAGGCATGAACGATTAGATTTTGGTGTTGATACAAAGAAAATCACGGCTTCAGAAGTAATTTCACTTTCTCGTTTTCGTTACCTTACTTGACGGAGGTATGCACTCTCAGAGTGCTTTTGTTTGTGGTATAAACTTGCCTTTAGCTCAAAGTTTTTAATATATCAGCTATCCACAGAACTTCAACCCGTCGGGCACGTGTTGTTCATTCAGCCGAGACCACCGAGACTGTGTCTGGTGGTCTCGATTCAGCCCATCCTAACAAGAGTTCCGACAGACTTTGCTCGAGACAGTTGGGAACAAACGAAGTCTGTTGCATACATACAACATAAAATTATAATCGTTTATTAGATGTCCACGAGTTTTTAGTAAGCGGCATCGAGTAATAAGTAACGGATAAAAATATTAATAAATTTAATTGGGGATAAACGAACCGTGATTTTGCATCACTTTCAGAAGAAATAACATAAAGCTGAGAGACAAACCTTTCATGGTCTACTGTGTTTCTTTCTCTTGCTGCAGCAGCAGCCGATACAACTATGTTCATATACAGCCATTAGCTCTGCTGTGTGACTCTGCTAACATATGGCAGAAGTCGTATTTAGACCTGCGATTTCCTAATATTAATGTTTCCAAGACGTAACAGTCTTCACTTTCTTACCTTCTCTGGAACTTCTGCGCTTTCGTTATACAAGAATCGTCGCTAGTGTTCAGTTGGATTACTGGGCGATGTAACGCAGGTCCTGTCATTGTACCTTTATGAAGTATGGGTCAACCTGCAGTATGGTAGACTATTGAGGATTTCAACCCTTTAGTAATACTGTGCTAACCTCGTAACGCAGGAACCCCAGGTAACACAAGGTCAGGTCCCCTTTATTAATATTTTGTGTTTCCCTTAAACAACGTTTTTTTAGCCAGAGTACTGTATTTTTGGCAGTGGAGACTGTTACCAATTCTAGTTTTTGAGGACGCAGTGAGATTCATGGCTTCTAAGCCTTGGGCTGCACTTTGATCGACGGAGAAGCGAAAGTGCCGCTGTATCGGCAGCATCAGGGGACCTCACTCGTGTGTCAGTATATCCCACGAGAAATATCCATTCGGAGCTCAGTTTTTTTTCCGTCTCCTGTCGTGAAGGCTGTGCTGGGCTGCGGGCTGCAGGTTTCCGCATGGATATAAATTTGTTAAGGCGTTAATGGACGCTCGCGTGGCATTGGCCGACTTTCAAAATGAATTACTGACGGCGTACGCGGACTTTCACGGCTGTCCTCAGGGAACCAATGGACCGTGCGCACACTTGCGNTAAAAACTGAGGCAGTTCTATTCTTTTAAAATATATACATATATATATTATATATACATATATATAAAAAACTAAGGCCTAAACGGAAAAAGTTACACGACTAAAAAGTGTTTTGTTTTCAATTTTACATATTGTGTGAAAATTTCAGTAAGATCGGACCACTAATAAAGAAAATTCCAAAATTTCGGGACGACCCCCTTAATGCCCGCAAGCATGATCGATGGCCGCTGATATGGGGAGCTTAAATATATAGATGGAGCGGAAGTGAGAAGAAGTCAGCTATTATTGGCCTGGGAAGCTTTGGCCGTTAAGTGCTTACGACTCGTGGAGAAGAAGTTCTTAGCAGTGTAGGATGTCTCTCCCAATGTATGTCAAGATGATTATTAAATGAGTTGACCGACTCCGCACCAACGTCGGAAGGGAACCAAATGCTGACTATGAAATAGGGAAAGAACTGCTGATTCGAGCTTTATGCTTGAGGTTTCGACTGTTGTTTCGCAAGCGATCATTGGGGTCTCTTTCAAAGAGTCATTTATTAGATGTCTACGAGTTTTTAGTAAGCGGCATCGAGCAATAAGTTACGGATAAAAACATAATAAATTTGATTGGGGATAAACGAACCGTTCTTTTGCATCACTTTCAGAAGAAATAACATAGAGCTGAGAGACAGAAACCTTTCATGGTCTACTGTGTTTCTTTCTCTTGCTGCAGCAGCAGCCGATACAACTATGTTCATATACAGCCATTAGCTCTGCTGTGTGACTCTGCGAACATATGGCAGAAGTCGTATTTTAGACCTACGATTTCCTAATATTAATGTTTCCAGGACGTAACAGTCTTCACTTTCTCACCTTCTCTGGAATTTCTACGCTTTAGTTAGCTATACAAGAATCGCCGCTAGTGTTCAGTTAGATTAGTGGGCGATGTAAAGCTGGTCCTGTCATTGTACCTTTATTAAGTTTGGGTCAACCTGCAGTATCGTAGACTATTGAGGATTTCAACCCATTAGTAATACTGTACTAACCTCGTAACGCAGTAACCCCAGGTAGGTCAGGTTCACTTTATATTAATTTTGTGTTTCCCTTAAACAGCGTTTTTTAGCCAGAGTACTGTATTATTGGCAGTGGAGACTGTTACCAACTCTATTTTTTGAGGGCGCAGTGAGATGTATGGCTTCTTAGCCTTGGGCTGCACTTTGGTTGACAGCGAAGCGAAAGTGCCGCTGTATCGGCAACATCGGGGGACCTCGCTCATGTGTCCGTCTATCCCACGAGAAATATCCGTTCGGAGCTGAGTTTTTTCAGTCTCCTGTCGTGAAGGCTGTGCTGGGCTGCGGACTGCAGGTTTCCGCCCGGATATAAATTTGTTAAGGCGTTAATGGACGCTCGCGTGGCATTGGCCGACTTTCAAAATGAATTACTGACGGCGTACGCGGACTTTCACGGCTGTCCTCAGGGAACCAATGGACCGTGCGCACACTTGCGTGCCTGCGGTGCCTGTAATCGTCAACTGCACTTGAGAATTAATGGCCAGTGATGAGAAAATGGCGCTTCCGAAGGTAACACGCGCGTATTTTTTATTACTGGCGCCAATGAACCGCAAATGAGCATCGGTGAAGAACAAATAATGGTCTATGCCTCAGCTGAGCGAAGGCGGCAGAGCCAAAGAGAAATGATTAAATTTGGCTTAACTCAATGTGAGCATGGCCAGTATTGGCTGTGTACCATACAGAAAGCTGCTCTCCATATAAAGGCACTAAGATACTTTCCTCTGCCGGGAAAAAAACGGTTTCTTATTTGTATGAAATGTACAACCAGGCCCTTCTCGTGCAGTTTTGTTATTAAGGCTTATAATTTCTACTTCTACTCTAGCTCCAAGTGTGGGTACATACCTTGAGTTGCTGGAAGTAGCAGTTTTAAATCTCAATAATAATAATAACTAGCTGGACCCGTAAAAATATTCACGGTTTACTAAATTTATTATGAGTATTTGGAAACTTTCCTTTTACCGGTATGCTTGTTGGATTTTAATGTAATTAGTTGCACATCTAATGTTATCGTGTTTATTATTGCAAATCGGTAGTTGCCCTTTGGGGGTTGTTAACTTCCCAGGGGTTGTTGTCCTCCTTGGAGTCATTGTTTTGCCAGAGGATAGTTGTCCTTCCAATTTAAGGGGTAGGTTACCTCATATTGGGACAGTTGTCCTCCTATTTAGGTAGCTGTCCTCTATGGGACCCGTGGATATTCTACGGTTGGTAAATGTTTTCACTTACCATAGTTTCACCTGAGGTAGTGACTCTAACTTAATCCAACCCGTCTGAGCTGACGTCCGTCGCTTCCTCCTGTCTTTCCTTACGCAGTCCGTCTACCTTACATCTTGCCTAACGTTTCGTAGCATATTTGTTTGACCTCTAAAATAAATCACGAATTTATTCCGCCAGTATAGAATTCGCACTTGTGTCTTGATAAAGATAGAAACATGACGGTGCTCCTTGTATTGTTCTCCAATATATTTTAACACCTTTTCTAAGCTCTCGTTCTCACACCTTACAGGTAATTTAACCCTTCCTAATCTAACACATTTCAATTTTTATCGGCGTATTCACTATTTTGGGACCCGTGGGTACTGATCAACAGCCCATCATTTTTCTGCTTTGTTTGATGCGAGTGGACCCGCGCGTGAAAAAACTCACCCAAAAATTATCAATGTACTTGCTAATATAGGCCGGTGCTGAATCTTCTCTTCTTTGATTTGCTTCTTCTTCTTCATACTTCTCCATTGATTGTACTTTCCTTACTAAAATACATATAGAGGAAAACGCTACGGCGGAAAACTCAAATTATCGTAAGACACACGTGCTTCTTCTGAGCACTAAAGTTCAATTCGTCTGCAGCACACTCCTTCCCTTCCTTAGATGGCATGCAAAAAAAAAATTAACTGAATGTGTAAGCGCTGAAGCATCATTGAATTTCATTTCCGCTGCGTATCCAGAATACACAGTGAGATAGTTTCAGCAGAGCAAAATTTTCGTTCCCAAAAAGTTTGAAGATAGAATTACTACGTCTATTACACCGGTAACCATGTTTCCTCTACGGTGCATTGAATTTCTCCTAAATGTATACATCGTAAGCCAACAGAAAATATAATTTTGATGCAGAGAAAAGTCACGACTGTCAGACTCCACGGGAACGGCAAGAGAGGCTGGAAGAGCAAGATTCGAACTGCAGTCATTTTCAATAACGATTAGTACCATATTTCAAGTTTAGCCTTCGAAGCTTCTGTAATTGCCTACTGACAGAAGGGAAACAGGATCGCCAAAATATCCAACGTGGCAAGGCATGCATTCAGTTAATAAAGGGATAAGGATTTCACTTAAGCTTTCTGCTACCACATCGTCATCGATGTCCATAGAAAAGAAACTTGATTACGAAATCTGCATCATGGAGTAATTTTCACGGTAACGGCAAGCAATGATACAGATTCTGTTGAAGGTTTTTTCATTACTTCCACTGGATTTTTATTATTTAATTGGCCAATTAAATAATAAAAATTCACTGCAAGTTTTGAAAAAACCTTTAACAAATATGAAACCTGGATGTCCTCTATTCCAACGAATAAGAAACTACGGTGATGATACAGATTCTATTAGAAAGACCTTGCCCTGTTGCCCCTGTTGCATCAGATAGATGATCTCCGCCGTATCAAAGATACCTACGTTCGCTTCATAATGCTGCCTTATTCACACTATTTTGAAGATTTTACCGACTTTCTTCAAAGTTCTGTGACCGAATACAGCTGCTGAGTTTTAAAACTATTCGCTTCAATTTTCTTCTATCTATTATTGAAGAGCGCAACACACGAAGGAACGAAGGAAGGAACAACGCTATTAATATTATAGATAATAATAAAAAAAACAAAAAAACAAGTAAAGCGCATGTGGCGTCTGTCTGTATTTCAATCAGTACTTTCCCTTTCTGTGATGTGGACGTGACACCTTCTTTCAACTCCGCCAAGGCACATAAAAATATTTTTGTTGGTAAATATGCACCTAGGTATATGTACCAAATAATGGTTAGTGGTACGGTTGACATTTGCATTTCTTCTGCTGGTGCCGCTTGTTAGCCGACGGAACGAGTTTGCGAGTTTCTACCGCAGAATCGACGTCTAAAATGCGGAACACTCACACTTTGGCGTTATTTTTTTCAAAATAAACATGCACCGTTTCCAGGCAAGTTACGAAAGTGAATTGCCCAAATTTTGTAAATAAACCTCCCCAAAGCGCTATTTATTGTCGTCAAATTTTATGTCATTCAGTTCGATTTCTCACACCGGCAGCTGAAAATTTTAATAAGATTTTTCCGTAAACTTCGACTTGAGATTTTCTGTGAAGGCCAGGAGTAACATCACATAGAATATTATTCTGCTTGTTAGCTTTCTTTTTGTCTTGCCTCTCAGCCTATATATATAGCCTTAACAACGTCGTCTACATATTTGAACAGCGTTTGAAGTCTACTGACCATCTGATCATTCTCACGCGTGAAAAGGAGGCGGGATTTTGCGTAGAATCTTTCGCATTTATGAGCGAATTACCTCAGCGTTTGGCAATTGTATGTAATAGCCATAGGAAGTGAAACTATGTTACGGGAGACAAAGTAGCGCATGAAATAGTAAACTTTGCCAGCCCGCAGTGTTATGGTTCAATTGCTTAACGTTCCTGGCTGTTTACCTATACAGGGCAGTGCAATTAGGGGGTTCGTTACGCAAGTTAGCACAAAAATATGAGGTAAATTTCAACTACAGTAACGTTATTAGATAACTCATGGCTCTATGAATCACTAGGTTTTTATTATAACAACAGTAATCAATCCATATAAGAGATATCTTCGATTGTTTATCTGCTCATGTATTGGTATGTTTCGTGTCACACTCTTAACGAGATAGAAAGGTGAAAGGTAGGTCAGGCTGCACATTTTATAATTATCGTGCGTTAACGGAAATCGATGAGAATAAATTAGAACAGGCTGCAGAAAATGACGATAGTGGAACCTTATCCCTTTAATTGAATGGACTATTGGTCAAGCAACGTTGAAATGGAAACAGTAAAGATATTTACAGCTTCTGTTAGTGCTGCAATGGAATCTGATTTTTATAACCTTCCCATACATCAAAACTATATTTGCTCTCTGTTAGCGACACCTAAATTCAGCTCATGGTCAAGAAAGCACAGGCGAAGCGATAATTTTTCACGGGGCACTATAGACACAACAATTATTTTTTCTAGCTTGCTTCCTTCCTTTCATGCAGCAGTTTTCACTTCAACAGAAAAATTCCGATGTACTGAAGGTAAATCTTACGGTACATAGGATACTGAGCCTAGAATTTAACTAAATTTTGTAATGCCTCGCTGCTTGCTACTATATAAGCTAGCTTTTTTCATATGTCATTTAAAGTGGGGAATGATGGCGCTGCATAGATGAATTGAAAGACAACTCACTTATCTCTTATGACAATTTGAGTTGTCAGTTGAAGTGTTTTCTTCAGACGCATATTAGTTTCAAGAATATGTTAAATGTCGACTGATCTTCAATTCTTCGCTCTCATTTTTGACAGCGCCGGTATTCTATAGTGTAGTTTAAAATTCAGGTTTCATTCACCGTACTCCCCAAACCATTACTTACCAATATAACAGCCCACCACCTCACCATCCTTGCCTTCACCATTCTAATACTGTAAAGATAAAGTCCTACGGAATGTGAATGCTCGATCACTGGCAAAGAAACATGAAGATCAAAACAAAAAGATTATATGTATTAGACCACTTTGAACGTCTTGGATAACTAAGTTTTACTAATAATATTCTCTGTAATGTTTAGAAATCACTTAAATATTAGAAATCGTTGTGTAAATCAAAATATATAATTTTAATTACCCTGGTCCTAGCGGACTGTCTCGTCCATGGTCAATTTGCTTGAGCCTGCCTCAGAGGAGTTACGGTTTAAAACAGGTACCTTTTGTTCACATGACGATATAACTGTTACTTTATTTTACTTCTACCTAGAGTACCGAAAGCGTACGGTTCCTTGAGTGGGCAAGTTGGGTTACAAACAAACATATATATAAATCTGAGTTTTGGCCTCAATAAATATAAACAAGCGATCGAGTGTTTCTCGTCCTTTTTTTACTACCTATAAAATATCTCGCTCTATTGCACGTCGGGTAAAAAAAATCTTGCTCTGAAATTTTAGTCTACTAACATTTATTGCTAGCATTTATTAAAATCAGAGTTAAATATGGAAGGCTCGCACCTCTACAGAAACGGCGTAAAAAAAGCTCTAACACCAGTGAAAGTGCTATAAAAACTGCGCTGCTGTACTGAGTGCCTCATATAGAAGGACTGGCAATTATAATATGCATCGCTCCGATCGCATATACGAAAAAAAACAAAGAAATAAACGGTATGGTGACATATGGTATTCGACGAGACCCTTGCAATAAGCGCACTTGGAGTTTTTTCGTAACCCTTTCACGAGTTCCTGCTCTGCAAACGAGTAATCCTTTGAAAATTAAAAGTAATCTAGTGCACAGATATCTGTATAAATATGCAATGCACACAGTGCAAATAATTTTGTAATTATTGATATAAGTTTGGGCTAACATTGAGGGTAAAAAGGGCCAGGTGATGATCGGATGACAATGAGTCACTAGCAACGTGTAATGCGTGCAACTTGAGAATTCTTGAATTGCGATACTTTAGAATACAGTAATGTCGATTATATACCTCACGTCTTGCACTGCGTCTTCAACGTGTGGGATTATTTATCCCGAAAAATTACCTTGGCGGAGGAAACATAACTTGGAATGTAGCTGCTCCCTCTAGTCTAATGACTCATCATTCAGGATATAATTTCAAAGCTAAAAAAAATTACATTGACCGAACCGTGATAATTTGAAGATACCGCTACTAACACTGTCCCGTAATGACCAGCAATGACAGAGCGTTCAGCCATCAGCTACCAATTCAGTGATTTAAATAAAGTTGAGGTTCAGACATAACTCTCAAGACTGTTACCCCTGAAACTCAAAGCAGAGTGAAGGATCCAACGCTCAGGATTGACGTGTCGAACATGTCAAAACTCACTCGATTAGATTATCTCGATGCAAATCGAGACAGGCAGACACCATTGAACTCATAATGTGCCAGCACATCTCAACAATAGCAACATGCGTGCATTTAAAGCTCTCGCATCCGTTTAATATCGAAGAACTCTGGAAAGTTCAATTTAAAAGTTAAACTAGAGCACTGTGAGAGCGCATACCTCCGCCCAGTGAGCCAATGGTAGCAAAAATTCAAATTGGCTCTGAAACCATGATTTTCTTTGCATACACTCCAAAATCTAATCATTTGTGCCTTTTTGTATTAATAACAGCTTGTTCAATTTTTTTGAAGATACGTTCTTAACTATTCGAGTTAAGAAGTTAAGTTAAGTGACCGCAAGTAGGTATAAACTAAAAATAAACTACACATAACGTCCCCTGTCATATCATCTAAATCCTATGAAGGGTTGAAAAAACTTCATTCAAATCACTTCTAATAAGCACAGCGACCTCAATTAGGGCAGGTTCTGTCCACAGTCCACTGGCAGGCACGGACTGTAAGCAGGAAACATGCATTTATCAGCAAAGTCAGTCGGTAAAAGGCGATATTAATATTGCTTAATTTTAGGACATTTCGGTGTCACAAAAGATACTGGTGACTGTCCCCTGCTTACTTCTAATCACTAATTTGTATTTCATGCTGAAAACTATGTCCCCTGTAGCACCTCGTACAGTTCTAAGCTTCACCTACATATGGCTAAAAGCAGCAGATGTTATGTAACATGTTACGTTGAAGTCTAGAATGGTTTCGCCGATGCCTGAGCTGCTTGAATGTAAGGAAACGCTTACCAATAATACGAAAATATAGGAATAAAATCTCTTTTGCATCAGCCATGCGAACTTGCTCCCTAAAGTACATGTTCAACTCTCTCTGATTTTCGAATGAATGACGAAAATCTATATGTAACCAACAGAGACAACACTACTCAAACACATTAAAATAAACTAAATTCAATGTCGAAAAAACGGACAATGTTAAGATCTTGTAATCAAGCGATATCAATATTTCTAGCAGTCTTATAATACTAAGAATGACCGTCGTGTGTTTATAAATATATCTATTTATATGTTCGGTATCACGCTCTTAACGAAATAGATAGGCGGAATTTAGCCCAGGTTGGAGGCTCTGGTTGTCCTCTCAAGCTCCATTGAAAGTGATAGGCAGAAAATAGGCAGGGTTGCAGAAGATGGCAAAAGTATCTTAAGCAGGGACAGTTGAAATTCCAACAATGAAGACATCGCAGGCTTAGTCTGATTTGTACGAGTATTAGCTTCTCCATACATCGAATCTACGGGAAAGTATAGGGCGACCTTATGTCTGAATGTATTTCTTGCATTGCCGAAGTTGAAATCGTAGCACTGAAGATATTTGAATCTTCCGTTCGCACTCTCCTGCTTCTTGATTCGTAGTTTTTTCTCACAGATGATTTCGTTGCATGATCTACTCTTCCCACTTTGATGCAATTGTCAACGAAACCGACGAAACATAAGTTTTCACGGGCAGTAGACTATTATTTCTTCTAGATTACTGTTTTCCTCTGACGAAGCAGTTTTCTCTTCATAGGTCAAAATTTGAGCACCTCAAATGAAACAGACATTATCTTCGCGACGGAGCGAACACATTGTACTTATGCTGCCATTTTGTTTAAGTTTGTTGGAGTGTTTTACTCAAGATGTTACTGCTGCCTGTTAGACCTAAGGATGACAGCACGACAAAGGATCAATGAAGAAAAGAAGAAAATTAAGAAACAAATAAGAGAAGAGGAGATTCCGCACTGCCCTAGAGGCATTAGGCAAACGTATAGGTTATTGCGTGAATTTTTCACGCACGGGTCCACTAGTACAATATATTAAGTTCACGGGACGCTCAAGACATTTTTCAGGAGTTGCGTTTTCCGCCGCAAAAGCTTAGTTTTGGCAAGTTTAGGTTTTTATGAGGTCGCCAGTTGCTTTCTCCCATTAGAAAAGAATCGAAACTTGAAATCTTTACATTGTTCAAAAAGTTTTTGTTAAAAAAATGGCATTCTGAATAATTCGAAAAGCAGAAATAACATGTCACTCTAAAAACTGGGAACTATTTAAATTATTTCAGTTTCCCTAAAAAAGTTTTTCTTGAAATAAAAATCCAAAATAGAAAATTATTTAGTCGTAGACTGAATGCAGTATTGGATCTTGACTCTCCGAGGTACCTTGGGAGTTGGGCGTGATAGATGACACAGTTTCCCCGTGGTTCTTATTTTAGCGAAAACAGGGTTGCCATAGACCAAATTGCGCGCCTCGACAAGCTCTATAAGTTGAGACCTCTATCAAAACAGTGGGAGTAAAGGGGCGGGTGCCATCGCTAAAATAAAAATTTGTAGGCCGCGCGGTGTTAGTCTGTCTTTCATCACGGACTTACGGTCCGTGACTATGGGTGTCATTACACCCAGCTCTGTTGAATTATACAATATAACTAAAAAACTAGCAATAAATCATTATCTATTTTTCGTGCAATAAAACAAAGATACCATTAAACTCGGCAGCTAATTTTCTACCAAAAAATACCAAAGTAAAGTTTATATAGCCCATATCGAATAAATGGCTAATGGTACAAATATCTAGTCTGAAAAAACTATTAACTTTAATAAAAATGTGATTGTATCATCAGACGGTGCTACCTATTGTCTATCTTTCAAGCTAAAACTGATTATTGTAACTAGAATAATGAGCTCATACGGACCGATTAATGAAACCCTTCGTTACGGCGCTCACGCGGGAATCTCACAACCCTGCAAGGGTTAATGAATATTATCATTGAGTCGCCTTG
>LQNS02278075.1:1718031-1730025 GCA_001587735.2 Parhyale hawaiensis
ACAAGAAGATCTTAACGGCATTCCTTCACCATCAACCTGTAGCCTGATAACTATACTCGGCCCTGAAGTTACTCTCACAACCAAGTACAGTGACGAACTCAACACGAACTCAATCCGAACTCAAATTAAACGCCACCAAGCCAGAACGACAATATATAACAAAAGATAAGATAATTTGTGACGAATACCAAGGCCTCTTAAAGTACATGGCTGGGTCGGTACGTCACCAGGTTGGTCCGACAGGTACAGTCCTGGACAAATTATGAGACGTAGCCTGGTAATTTTGGTACCTACCTTGCTTATTTCAGGCTCATCTGGACAGAAAACTCAAACTTATCATAATTTGTTACCTTTAAGTAGTTAAAACAAAGTTTTCTCTCTAGGTATGCTCGAAATATGCAGAGTAGGTACCAAAAATATCAGGCTGCGTCTAATAACACTGTGCAACAAAGTTCATGGTAAAGAAAAAAACATAGTTCCCATGTGCATTTTATTATGAAGTTCAGGGTGCTGAACTTAAATTTTATAACGAAAATTTCCTACCATGTCCCAATCTTTTGTAAATTACTGCTTTAATAATTACGCAGTTAATAAAGATATCCAAGATAACATAGATGTATTTCGCTCTAAATAAATAAATAAAATAAAATGAAAATCATTTATTTTTCTCATAAGGTAGACACCGGTTGTTCTAATCCTGTGTCGCGGACTCCAAAAGTACTAATTTTGATTGAATTCTTATTATGATTTGTGATCGTAGTCTCTCAATATGATAATTATGGTCTGCTGATAGTCACTTTGAATGGGTTTACTAAAATTATTTCGTAAATATTTAATGAATCTGCATGTTTTTTTTTTAGCATTACACCGTCAGTAAGTCGACAAGAGTGTGAATATGGCAAGCAGAGTACTGGGATTCATCACCAGGAATTTCGAATATACTGTATAGTCCAGGGATATCATCGTTCCCGTATACAAGGCATTAGTGAGGCCACACTTAGAATTTGCTGTTCATTTCTGGTCGCAAGATCTCTGTAAAGATATCGATAACATGGAAAGAGTCCAACGCAGAGCAACGAAATTGATACCTCAGCTGCGAAACAAGCCGTACGAATGTCGCCTGAAAGAACAGGGTCTGATCTCTCTCGAGCAAAGACGACTCAGTGGCAACTAATAGAAATATTCAATTATTTGAACGGCTTCAATGACGTACCTACAACGGGTATTTTTGAAAGAGATATTAATGATCGCCAGCAAAATAAGCGTCAGAAGCTCACGCATAAATCTCGAAAAACAACCTTAAGTCAGCAGTTTTTTTCGTATTTCATAGTGAGTATTTGGAATAAACTCCTTCCCCGACGTTCTTGATACGGAGACAGTAAACGCATTTAATAATCGTCTTGAGAAACATCGGGAGAGACATCCTCCACAGCTAAGAACTTCTCCTCCAGGAGTGGCAAACTCTTAACGGCCATAGCTTCCGAGGCCACCTTAATCCGTCTCTTACTCTCTTCCGCTCCAGTTATAGATAGACGTCTTTAGCTCGGCATATTAGCGGCTATTGATCGTGTTTGGGTGCGTGCATGATCGTCGCTTGGACTGAGATTCTTCCCCCCCCCCCTCTTTTTTTCTCTTCATTCTTCCTCAGTCATCAAAATGCCACAGACATAATGGAAATAGCTAATAGTGGACCGGGGCGTAAGTGTCGGTGTCTCTTTGGTTCGTTTACTGCCGCCTAATTAATCTAATCTGTAAACATACACTCTTGTAATTGCTCCTTCTTTTATAAGATATTTGAGGTGTGTCATACTTTAGGTTCCAACAGAAGTGAGCCAGCAATCTTTCTTCTGATTTCTGAATGTATATAAGGTTCTGATCTCGCCCTACTGTACCCAGTTTGTGACCCGTTAAACATGGCTTGTACATACTTCCAATTCTGCATAAATTAACCACTCATGCTTTTTGTAACTTATGCTGGCTTGACTAAAAGCAAGGTTTTCATATGTCTCATGAAAAAGACTGAGTAAGCAAAGGGAACTGAAGGCATGGTGTTATTACTGCGCAACTCAACTATTTTCGTGCTGAAAAGGGATCCATCTATAAACTAGAATACTCTGAGAGCGCATACCTCCGCCAAGCGAGGCAATGGTAGTAAAAAATTCAAATTGGCTCTGAAACCATGATTTTCATTGTAACAACTCCAAAATCTAATCATTTGTGCCATTTGAGAGTAATAATAGCTTGTGCAATTTTCTTGAAGGACCGTTCATAACTTTTTGAGTTATGTTGCTAACAAACGTTATGACAAACATGAGTCAAACATGCAAACAAACGAACCGATCTGCACCAAAATTTAATCATTTATGTCTTTTAACATTACTAACAACCCCTATAAGTTTCATAAAGATCCATTCATGTTTTTTATTTATTGGGCTAACAAGCATAAAATTAAGAACATTCACAAACGAACGAACAAGCAAACAGATCATTACCAAAATTTGTTCATTCACTCTTCGTTATATACCTAACAACTCATGCGCATTTCATAAAAATCCGTCCATAACTTTTTGAGTTATGCCATTGAGAAAAATGAGGCAGACAGACAAACAAACAAACGGATGAACGGATCTCCACCAAAAGTTAATCATTTGTTTCTCCTAACATGTCTAACAATCCCTGCAAATTTCGTTCAAATCGGTTCATAACTTCTTGAGTTATCTTGGTGACAGACCGACTGACAGACAAACACGACGAAAACAACCTCCTTGGCGGAGGTAATACCGTTCATAGGACAACTCAAGGACACTATATGTCAAGTTGTTTTCCAATGTGAAGAAATCCTGCAGATTTGCAAAACGCTTTCTAGAAGCCATAATTCGAGCATCTTCATCAGCAAGGGCCATTGTTGTAAACGTGAGACCAGGGGTTCGCGGCACTGTCAGGTTGGGTATATATGAAATGTTTTTGCTCAAAGTAGTAGTATAGGGTGTCTACTTTAAGAATTTGACGTGTGCCACCTTGGCACCTGTGGGCAATTTTTCTATTGACGTCATAAGCCACGCCAATAATTTCCCATACATCTTCATCATGACTTATCTAGTTTTTGGAATAAACATATAACGTTTGGTATCAAATTAAAGCTTATGGCAAATACAATGTAATTATAAAGGTCAAAAGAGATAAAACACAAGTAATGGTCACCTATAGGTCATTTAAAGTCATAGAAGGTCAAATGATGTCGTTAAATTTACAGAACTTTAAATCAAACGTGTAGCATATCGTGCTCGGTGTCAAATCGAACCATCTTATTGTACAAAATAAAACTATATGTTTTGATAGTTTACTACATAAATAGATCACTTCAAGAATGTCGAGATCATACAAGTAAATATAAACAGTTTGTTACTTGCAGGTTCCGGTATACAATGAAATCTGATGTTAGAACTCTCTGGAATAGGGCTTCTGAAACACAAATTCACTTTTTTTTTAGACAAACATCGAACAGATACAATGAATTCAAGATTGAGCATCATGATCATGTATTACTGTTTTTTTTTTTTGTCTGCACTACTGTCACGCCCTTCGCGACACTGCCCCTGGATGTAGATATACGCGGTATAGGTTCTGGCGTCCCGGACTACTCCTTGAAGGGGAGGAAATGAGACTCAGGAGAGTAGCAGACTGTGTACTTGTGGATTCGGTTGAGACACAGATATTAAATCGCCAGGCGTGAGGGTAAGGAACNATACGCGGTATAGGTTCTGGCGTCCCGGACTACTCCTTGAAGGGGAGGAAATGAGACTCAGGAGAGTAGCAGACTGTGTACTTGTGGATTCGGTTGAGACACAGATATTAAATCGCCAGGCGTGAGGGTAAGGAACGTCTCACGTAATGATCTCCTGCGGCTCTGAGCTGACCGGCATAAGTGTCAGTTGCCTATGTAGACAGACCGCACAAAGGAGTGCAAGGGAGTGCCTGCGCTGGGCCAGCACACTACCTTTGTCCTCCGAGTCCCCTTCTCATGGCTTATCCGGTTCTTCCTTATCAGTCTCGACTGTTCAGTTATCTTTGTGTGCACATTGTCACAGTGTTCTTTCTCTTCACAGCTGCAGTATGTAGTAACTTCATGGTGCGTCAGCTGAGCGGTAACTAATATGCCCTGGAACACGGTGGCACCGAACTGTAGCTACATGATGTAGGTATACCTATACAAATTCTCGCTCACGACTTTGACATTGTTTTGCTTCTTATGGTCTTTGGGTACACAAGCTTGCTTCACTTGTTTTCAGGAGGAAGTACGATGGAAAAGTAATTGCAAAGCTACTATTCAGGAGTTAGGAGACAAGTGCTTTGAGTTCCTGGCGGTGCATGCCTCATCAGGTTGCGGTACGGGATCCCTCTCCATTTGGCACGGGAAAGATTGCTGCTCTCAACTTGCTGCTAGAATCAAATGTTAAATTACTAGTATTTACAGAGCCCGATGCAAAGGAAGTGGTGAATTAGATGAAAACTAGAAAAGGCTTTCTCCTTTTGCACTACGGAACGATAGCTGAACCTCTCAACGATTTGAGATTTACATTATTTAGTAAAATAAAAGAGCCTCTTGAGGTCAAGAGTCTACCTTCTACTGACAAGCCAACAATAGAGCATGTCACACGTGCTTTTCTCCAACAGCTAATCTGAAGAGCATCCGATCCGCATAAACCTTCTACAACAAACTTTTCCATGTTTGGATCCAAATGAGAGGAGGAAATATTCTGTTCATGACAATGAAGGCTGTCAAGGAATTGTAAGAGCTCGTTGCTCGTGAATGAAGTCAGTGCCATCATGTTTTAGGGCTAATTGTAGCTGCCGGTCAGCTGATACATAAGGAACTTACTTCATACGGCAGCTGTGGAGCGAAAGGACACTGCAAATGTACCCTAGAGACTGATGAGGAAGAAGAATTGGATGAGCCTAGAGAAGAAGTGAAATCAGAGGACAAGAGTAGTGGAGACAAGAAAACAAAGATATGTGTAAAATATTAAATTTGTATCAGAGGGTGGGATAGCGATCTCAAATGACATATACTTTAGCTTTAGAAGCCACATTGTATGTATTTCAATTAGTATCTAAAATATTATTCTTGTTTCGAGAACCTGCAGGTAATACGCTTACATTTGTAAGACTTCGACCTTCTTGAAGTGGTCTATTTTGAAGCAAACTCTCAAAACCATATATGTAGTTTGATTTCATATAATAAAAGTATTACGCTAACAAGCATGAAATCAAACACAGCGACAAACAAACGAAGGAACAAACAGATCATCCCTAAAATTTGGTCAATTGCTATTGGTATTATACCTAAAAACTCATATAAATTTCATGAAAATTCCTCCATCGCTCTTTGAGTTATGGCCTTTAGAAAAATAGGCAAACAGACAAACAAACAGACAGATAAATTGTCGCATGGCCACCTCCTTTATCCAAACAAAGTCCATACTGCCGGCGCATGTCATCAACTCCTTTCCTGATGACGTTGGGATTATTCCTCAGGACATCCGCTTCTCTGAGAATGCGATTCCGCAATTCTTCCAGGTTTTGTGGGGGCTTAGTGCACACTCGGTTTTTAAAATAACCCCAAAAGAAGTATTGGCCGGGGGTGAGGTCAGGTGACCTAGGGGGCCATACAGTGGGATGATCCACAGCTATCACAAGCTAATTGAAAAGTTCTTTTAGAAGATATCGAATATTGATTAAACTGTGAGCTGGGGCCCCGTCTTGTGCCCATCAAACATAGCAGAACAGTCTATTTCACTGGCACAGGAAGTGTATATCCATCTGGGTAACGACCTCCTGCTGGATCATCAGCAGATAGGCCTGGCCAGTTACGTTATTCTCGAAGAAAATCTTATTTAATGAGTACTCCGCTGCCACAGATTCCAGTCCAAACTGTTATATTTTCCATACTCATTCTCTGATCAAAGTTAAATTCCGGTGGTTGACCTTTTGGAAAATACTCTAAGACGTTGCGGGTGTTCACCTTCCCATTCATGGCAAAGCTGGCTTCATTAACAATAAACATATTGCGTAAGGGACTAGGGCCTCTGCAACACCGCCCCAGAAGCCACTCCGCTAAGAGTTGACGCTTTTGAAAATCCGGAGGCAGTAGTTCGTGTCGAACGGGGATACGATAAGGATGGAAATGCAAATCCAGATGAGTCATTTGGTTGAAAATGGCTGAAGACGACCCAACCCTATTCCGCCTTGCACTTGTCTCTCTTGGATGTTCGGCCAGCTGCTGCCTCTCTGCTTCAACATTTCCAGCAGATCTCGCTGTCCTCCGCCGTCCTGAGTGGCCTTGATTGTGTTTAGACTGGTTCCAGGGTTTTCATGCTCTTTGAAAGTAGCCTAGATTGTCGTCTTTGATAGTGACTCTCGATCTCTGAATCTTTCTTGAAAAGCCTCCAGTGGGGTCTTGAAACCCCTTGTTTCTTGGAATATCATTGCCGAAAACTCGCTGTTCAATCGTCAACTAAATCATCTTCGAGGAGGACGAAGCTTCTCTTACTTGTAACTTAAATGTACTGGATTCATATCGTATATACGTTTAATATTTCTGAAATGAAAGGCAAAGAAAGTGTCACGGGATGAGGCTCAATAAGTGAACCAATGAAGTTTCGAGGGCATAAAGGTAAAAGTAAAGTCAACTTAGACCACACCCTCCCCTGGAAAACCACATACACTGGTTTGTGCTGCGGGTATAAGCCCACTGGCCCCAGATGAGTAAGTGTAGTCGCTAATGCATGACTTGATGCACCTGCTACTCACTTGGGCGATAAGATAGAACAGGCGTGCAATGTGTAATTTTAAGCCTATTGTCCCAAATTTTACTGGCGTGATTTTCATGCGTTTATATTAAAGTATGTTTAGCTGCATTAACCCCTTGAACTTGGGTTAACTTTTTTGAGACACCGGGTACAGTGTGCTTCTTTCTCCTATATTCGCTAAGTTTTTTCTTAGGCTACCATCACAAGAAGTCGTAGTGAAGCCTTTCAGATGAATACACAAGCGATTAACTTTTAGTTTACCTTTCTGCTGGCCACTCAGCTTAGCAGCGGCTAATGCTGTAATTCACGACACGTGACCCAGTTTATAATGAGCATGTTCGACTGGGCGCCAAACTTAAGCCTTCAAGGCCTGACTTGTTCGAAACTTCACGCGAGTGGACCGCCTGAATATTGAATTAATGGCATTGGCCCTCAAAAGACTACCCATGACTCCCAGACTTGAGCTGGCTCCGTAAGATCTAGTTTTCAGACGGCTCAATGTAATCGCGTCGCTTCTAACGAAGTGACGAAGCCAAAGCTTCTGTCTCAAGTATCGGACTTGACATGCTTAATTTCCGTTCCTAATCTAGCGTGCTCATAGCTTAGGCCTCTAGGGTCATCTAGATATAATCAATTTTTGTGGGTTTCCCTTTCAGGAGTTTCTATTCTTTAGTAGTTTCTGCTTATTGAGTTTTCAGTACACACTGATCGGTATTAGAGTAAGTTAGTAACGAATATCATTATTTGTTATTCTATATTTCCTCTTATCGTTACAGCTGTGTCAAGGAATCGAACACCTGACAGGAGCAGCGTCTGTAGGGGACCTGGGGGCAGGCCTGGGGTGGTACGGCATGTGTCTGCTGCGCATGCAGGATACGCCCTTCCTCGTGTCCGAAAGCAACAAGAAGAAAATCATGACACACTACTGGAAAACCATGAACAGAACAAGCTATGCCACTGCACAAGTCATCGACTCATGGCAAGGTAGCTTTAGAAAAAACCTGTCTCTCGATCGTATATTACAATTATTATTGGGTGCACGTCACTATTATAAATGTCTTACTAGAAGTCATACAAATCCTCAGCTGATAAGTAAACTCTCCGCACGACAGCAATATGATATGTACTATGTGTAGTGTTTGATGCAACAAAGCATATAATTATATGTTGGTTTTTCGTGTCAATCTGCGAGAATTAGGCCAGGTTGGAAATATAGACGAAGGTGTCGCACTCTGATGATGATACGTGAACGGTGTCAAGTTGGAAACAACTTTAAAGAAAGATTTTTTTGTTAGCGAAAGTACATTTTGTTTTGTAAACTGATAAATTATCAAATTAAAATTAATGTAATGTAAAGTTAAACACCTCTAACCTGCATCATAAATGGCGAATTTCATTTTTTCATATCAGAAATCAGGCGTGGGCAATTGGACAGCAAAATTAAGCCTTTGGGCTTAACTTCTCCGAATATTCAAACAAGTGACTTGGTTTCGAAGTGTTGGTTCAAATTTCAGAGAATGGCTCTAAATCCGTTGCTTGTGAAACTTCAATCAACTTCCTCCGTAAAACGGAGATTTCATTTGGATGAACGTAACAAGGCTACTTCCAGCACCTATAGCCACACGGTTTAAGGTGCGGAAGCTAAAGTTCCTGTCTGCGCTTTCTGACGAGTAAGGTCATGTGGGCGTGGCTTAGATCGCCCGTGTCAACCCAATCAAACGTGTACTTAATTGCTCTAAGTTCAAAATGCTCTTTTTCAATATAAATGATACAGGAAAGCCACAAAGAAAACCGACAAGAAATTGCAGCAGAACCATGGATGCGAGTGAATAACGAGCCGAGGTTTTTTAACTAATGACTGCCAGCAAAGTACTCGCGTGAATTTCTTATTTTCAGACCAGCGGGTGACCGTTGTTCAAGGGGTAGAAGTGTGTCTTTGCATCCTGGACTTGACTGGTAGAGCACGTGAGAGCAAGCACTCAAATGATCAATCAATCAATGTTTTATTATTTTTTATGCCACACCTAGTCCACTGAGCTGGGATCGTGGGCTGGAAAATCCCGACGTGTTTACAACGTGGGCTTTAGATGTTTTTTAGCCCTTCATTCATGATGGTGCCGAGTTCTACAAAGTAATATAACATTAACTGTACCAGAAATCGGGCATCATGATAGTGGATGTTTCTGTATGATGAAAGCCTGGATCAGCTATGGCACTCCCTTATGTTTACCAGCTACAGTATATGAGCTCTCAAAATATTGCTATACTGCTTATTTGATGTAATGAAAGTTCATTTTTTTCTCCCCTTTTCCCCCAAAAGTGTCCATAGTTCTGAATTAATTAATGGTAAAAGCTCGTAGCGGGCTGCAGAGTAAGTCCCAGCTGTCCCTAGGGTTTAGGCCTGTTGGACCGTCAACTGCCTGATATTTATTCTACCGTGTTCTTTAGAGAAGTGCATTAGGCAATTGTATCTTTTAAGGACTAAACTTTCGAAGTGCAAGAAAAAAAGGGCAGGCCAGTATTGAGTACAGTAGAGTTATGTCACTAGGAGAAGAGGCAAATCCAAGTAGCCTCCTAAAAAAGTTTTAATCTGTTTAATCTGCATCGACATAAAAATATATCATTAATTTCAAAATAATCGATATTTTTCCTTAAATTTGTGTATTCGATCCTCGATCCTGCAGAGTTGTTATCACCCACAAACAAAGTGGGACTGGTGATATGTTTTCGTTGAATATTTAAATATACATATATATTTGTTTGTCCACTCAAAAAGAGGTTGACCTAGATGTGAAAAATGCCAAACCTTTCGAGTGAGCTGCCAAAACAAATGACTGCGTTGAAATTCAGCCCACCCCTACCGCGGGTAATGGTCTTACGCCTTTGGGTGTTCTAGTTTTAAAATGAAATAACCTTAATAGCTGTACAAAAGTTTGAAGCATTAAAAAACATATATATATCCCATGTCCCCTCCTTCTTCCTCATCGGGTGAAGAATACTCCCGTAAACTGGTCTAACTGGTCTGGGAGGAGGAGGAGGAGGAGGAGGAGGAGAAGGAGGAGGAGGAGGAGAAGGAGGAGGAGTAGGAGGAGGGGAGGTAAAAGAAAAGGTAAAGTCAACTTGACCGTACCCCTAACTGGAAATCCACATGCACTGGTTTGTGCTGTAGATATAGGCCAAGAGGTCCCAGAGGAGTATACAGCTGCAATTGACCAGAGATAGTCTAGAGCTATGGTGCCAGTGGCGGAAGGCTCTATACGACAGTCTGCGCCCCAACCCTCCCCATTGCTGGCAAAGGTCAGTGAACCCACAGCAGTACCCACACCGGATGCTCACTGATCACGTCAAGTGCCGCGAAGAACTTACCTAGCTGGAGGGCGAGGTTTGAACCAGCGGCCTTGAAAGTCAATGCCAGAAGCTTCATTCTGCTGCTACTGCGGAGGGAGTGAACTGCAACTGATCCCACCAATTTACCCCTAACACAATCTTTCAGACGCTGATTTGGCAACTGGGTCGGCCTAAAATTCTATTAAAGCAGCTGTTGTCGTGTCCTCCTTAATAATTTTTTGGCACATATACTGTAGTTGGCAATGCAGAACTGAGTGGCTCCTTCATCAGGTGGGTAAGCCTGCGTGAGCTATATAACTGCAACCATATTCTGTACTAAATAACGATTTTGACGCGACTGGCAGTGTGAAAAAATTCAGTGGTGGCTCCATCAAGTAGGTGGACTAGCATGAACCAGTAAGACTTAGACTATTTTCTGTGTTTTATCAAGGTTTTGATGGAGCTGGTAACGTGGAAGAACTCAGTGGCGGTTTCATCGAGAAGGTGGACTTAAGCAAGGTTGGCCTCGACTTGGGTAGGCGTTTCGACTGGGTTGTGAGTCTGGAGGTCGGCGAACACATCCCTGCTGAACATGAATCTACGTTTCTGAACAACCTTGTGCGCCATGCCTGCAAAGGTACAGTACTGGTCGGATGCAGAATGCTAGTGGGAAAAGATAATATTGATCTTGCGTACAGTAACGGTGAAGGCTCCTGGCAAATTCAAGCCACTGTACAGTGGCCGCAGAAACAAAGTTTACCTCCATGCTTCAAAAACAAAGTTATTGCATAATTCACCAATTTTTTTTTTTTTGCATTTCCTGACATATGAAATGAGAGAGATGGGTAGTATGAAGTGTATTGTTTCACCCCAGCGCCACACACAAATCTTGCAACACAGTCAGTCTGTGATCTAACATAACTCGAGCAGAGTACACGTATGTTACACTGGTCGAAGGGCCCCTTCTTTCCTATCTTTTCAATTTTTAAGCAAGGTACCCAAAAACCACCACGGCATCACAATTAGTCGGAAGAAGCTTACCATTGAAGAAAAGACTGGGACGCTGCCCTAATCAAGCTGGGAGTACCGATGAACAGCGTAGCTGTCCACCTGGACGTCAGTCGAGTGTCTCTCTTCAAGGCTAAAAAATTAACTGCCTCACTACCTGCCGGGACCATACCGCCACGCAAAATGGGATGTGGGCGCTGTGGGTGCAATAGGAAGACAACAGCAAGGAATGACAAGTTGTTATATTTCTCTTGCACCCACATCCCACTTTGCGTGGAGGTATGGTTCCGGCAGGAAGTTCTACAGCTGAATTTTTACGATTGAAGAGGGACACTCGGCTGACATTCAGTTACACCGCTACGCGGTTGACCGGCACTCCCGGCTCGATTAGGGTGACGGCCCAAATCTTTTCTTCAATGGTAAGCTTCTTAAGACCCACTGTGATGAAGTCGTAGTTTTTGGAACGGTGCCCAAAAAGTGAATAGATAGGAAAGAAGAGGCTCGTGGACTAGTGCAATTAACATACGTGTACTCTACTCGAGCTCTGATAGATCACAGACAGTGTTGCCGGGATTTGTGCGTGAGGCTGGGGTGAAGCAATACACGTCATACCGCCTTTCTGTTCCCTCTCATATGACGGGAAATGCAAAAATAAAATCATTGGCGAATTGTGCGATAACTTTGTCTATGAAGCACAGGAGTAAACTTTATTTTTGCGGCCACTGTATACTACACACAGCCCATTCGCTGGTGACTTCGTTTTGAAACGCCGAAATTAATCGATTTCTCCTCCTGTAGTCACTGCTGTAGTGAAAACATCAATTTTACCCTACGGGGGGGGGGGGGGAGG
>LQNS02278075.1:1753664-1768120 GCA_001587735.2 Parhyale hawaiensis
TATTATTGTTTGTATTAATTAAGATAATTATTATTATATTATTGTTTGTATTAATTAAGATAATTATTATTATATTATTGTTTGTATTAATTAAGATAATTATTATTATATTATTGTTTGTATTAATTAAGATGATTATTATTATATTATTGTTTGTATTATTAATTGCTGCACATCTCGGTCATATCATTTTCCAATAAAAAGTTCTCAAAGAAATAGAGAAAATTAAGATGATTCACTGTTCAACCGAGAGCTCAAAATCAGAAAGGAGTGTAATATTTTTACCTAAGCAAAGGAGGTTCTGATCTTGTCGAAGTTCGTAGTTTGCCTGTCACAAAGATAACTCAAATAGTTATGGATGGATCTATACAACATTTATAGGGATTGTTCAGCGGCTCGGCAAGGAGGAACAGGTGATTACCTTTTGGTGAATATCCGCTCTATCGTTTGTTTATTTGTTGGTATGCCCTTTTCTTTAACATTGCACAAAAAGATACACTCGAATGCTAAGGAAATTTGCACAAATTTTTAGATATGTTACCAAGAATAAATGACGAAATTTTTATAATGATCTGTTGGTTCGTTTTTTTTTTGTCCTTATGTTTGATAAACTTTTGTAAGCAACATAACTCAAAAAGTTATGAGCGATCTTTATGATATGTGCAGAAATCGTTAAAAATGTTAAAAGGCACCAATGACTAAAATTTGGTAATACACGGTTGGTACGTTTGTGTGTTCCACTACTATTTATCAGAGCCCAACTCAAAAAGCGTCGAGCGGATATTCAAGATATTGCAGAAGCGTTATTATCTTCAATTAAGAGGCACGAATAATAAATGTCGGGAGGTGATGAAAAAAGAAATGGGGACAGCTAGGGCCCTAAAGCAAGCCATGTCTACTTTTACCACTTGAGGACATCAGTCCAGAACAGTCAGTGGCTCCCACTCTTTTCTATGCCTATAGCACTCCTAGAAAACTTTTAATGTGTTCTCTCACCCCCTACATAGTTAACAACTTATCTCGTGATGGAGAATAATATTCATGCCTTCGAAAGTTGTGCAGCAAACTCAAGTTTACTGTTGAATGACATGGAAATGATTTGCTATTTCGCACCCTTGAAAGTTCATCTCGTACCTCCAGGGCGCGCGGACAACCCAGGATGAGAACACCCGGTACGTGTAGGTAGAAAGAGTATTACTTGAAGCGCACTTTTGGGTAGTATAAGATTGGCATGAAATTTCTAACTTTTTTTTCTAATTGCGATGATAACTGTAAGTCACGAGTACTAACTTTATAGTCAGGTAGTTAAAACGATTATATATTTAGACACCTGTTATTAGAAGAATATGTTTATTAAAAATGTATTAATGACTAATACATTTGACAAGAAGGTACAAGCACTAAACTGCATCAATTTAAAGACGGTGTGAGTAAAGTTTTGGACTTTCAGCTGGATGAGCTAAGTGATTTTATGAGGTAAAATTATTAATGTAAAAGAAAGGTTAACAGCACCAGGAAAAAAGCTAATTTAGATCACCAAATAACTTTGCTCTTTTTCGAGCTTTCACTGTACTCTGAAGAAAATCTTACCTTCTACTTTGTTGGTCATGTTGTCAATTTGTTGAGAACTCAAGACATATTAAGTTTAGACGTGAGAAGGTTAAACTAAAGAGTCATAGAAATGCTAAAAAATATTTCATATGTTTTCATGGAGTGGATCTCCAAACTGACGAAACAAGTGCATTTTACTATTTAAAACTCCCTTATTTATGCCATCATCTGCGAACTGGTTTGATTTACACTTATTGAGACTGTGGTGCCGTAACATAGCCTATTTTTTGCGTATCGATTTTCATCAGGCTGTAACGCGACATACAATACTACCTATACACTCGTTGGTGTTTATTACTGCGCTTTAATATACTGCATTAAAGGCAAGGTAGCCTTACCGAAAGAGTTAAAAAACAAACAGTGTGTCTGTACACGCGCCTGTTCCCCTATGTAGGTGTGTAGGGATAACTTAAAAACTATACCTAGAGCACTCTGAGAGCGCATACTTCCGCCAAGCAAAGCAACATGAACGAATTTCCGTTCTATCAACGCCATAATCAAACAATTTGTGTTTTTTGACAGTAATAACAGCTTCTCTAATTCTCTTGAAGGTCCGTTCATAACTTTTTGAGCAATGCTGATGAATATCATTCTGACAAACAGTGAAACACGCAAACAGATTAACCGATCATCACCAAAGCCTAATCATTTTTGTCTTTTTACATTTAACTTACAATTATTGTAAATTTCATGAAGAACCGTTGATAACTTTTTGAGTTGTTTTGCTAACAAGCATAAAATCAAACACGGAAACAGACGAATTGACAGATCGCCACAAAAATTTAGTCATTTGCTCTTTATGATAAACTTAAAAACTCATGCATATTTCATAAAATCCGTCCATAATTTTTTGAGTTATGGCATCAAGAAAAAAAGAGGCAGACGGACAAACAAAAAAACAAACAAAGAAACAAACGAATGAGCAGATCATAACCAAAAGTTGATTATCTGTTCCTCCTAACATACCTAACAATCCCTGTAACTTTCGTGAAGATCCGTCCATACCTTTTCAAGTTACCTTCTTGGCATACAGACAAACTTGCAAACAAATAGACAAACTCGACGAAAACCTAACCTCCTTGGAGGAGGTAATTATGGACAGATCTTTATGAAATTTCCAATGATAGTTACGTATGTTTTAGAAGTTACAGCTGATTTTCTTTTGTTTAGGATCTGTTCAACAGCGTGCTTGTTTGTATGCTTATTTGTCTCCTTGTTTTTTTCTTGGCAGCATAACTCTGAAAATTATAAACTAATTTTTATTAAATTTTCAGGGAAATATAGTACAGGAATATTACGAGGAGCAGAGGACCAAATTTTGTTATGGCGTTTGTCTGTTTGATTGTAAGTTTGGCTTACCGCTTGCCAGCAACATAATAATAAAAAAGTATTTGCAACAACTTTTAGAATAGTTAAAAAGCACGAGTTAAGAGGCACGAGTTCCCAAATTTCAATTATTAATTAATGTCCATTTTTTTGTGTTTCCTTCCGTGTTTCTCTTTTTGTTTATCTGAACGTTATTGACGCATTCGCATTATATTTACAGAAAATAATACAAATATAACAAGGAAAAAGAGACTTAATTTGGGTTGCGTTAAGAAAAAATATCCTGGGTTCAGAACCAATTTTGCTTCTTTTTCAATAACACTGTGTTACTTGGAGCAGGTATACGCCCTTGATCACAGTGTTTCGATCTCGATTTCATGTACGAGTCCACAGAAACAAAAACTTTCTTCCCTGTACAATCTATAAAAAACGTTCTTCCCTGTAGAATCTACAAGGAGTTCAGCCTTCGACCTTGAGTGTGACCACTTTTTGCTCGACTTCAGCTTGTGTTGCCTGCTGCAAGCCATGGTAGTCTAAACCAACCCTGAGGCACTTTGCCTGTTGAGTCTGGAGAGCGGAGTTAATGTATGTGCTCCATTCTGGCCAAAGCGTTGCGACCATGGACATGATGATCTGCTTGTCCTATTTTCAAGTGAAGAAAATTTAATTTTTTCGTTAGAATAGTAGCATTAGTGCTGTAATAAAATGGGTATATTAGCGTTAAACCTTCATCGCTGGACGGAGTAACGTTTTTGTAAGAAAAGTTGTATGAAAGTGGGCAAGTTTAATCAAAGGCCCGGTATAGGGTTAATATATTGAGGGTTATAACTATGCCACAATGTTCTTATAAAAAAATTAATTGTTCGAACTTACTAATATCCTATGATGCAACCTGGTGTCGAAAGCGTTTAATATAAAACTTCAGATTTTCTCGTGTCTAATGGCATCACTTGATATTGAAAACATTTAAAGAGCTCGTTCATATAATCTAATGCTTAAATTAAGCGATAAAATTTTATTCTAAATTAAGAAAAACTGGATAAATAATCTGATGTTGAAGTTTACTACAGCTTAAAGCGCGTCTCGAAAAACGGACGTTGGCCTGCATTGGATCAAGACCTTCACCCTATTCCAACTATAGGTTGTGTTATTTTGTTAAAAGGGTTCCTTATCTAATAGTATTCCTGTATAAGTAGCAACATAATATATAATGTTTATGTACCACAATCTCAAGGCATCTAATGCTTTATAGAAAAAAAATCAAATTAACTAAAAAAATAGCTTCTTATTATCCGGCCACAAGCCGAGCATACTAGCTGGCCTAAATAATTGTATTTGGTTGAATGATGCGTAAATATTTTATGTTTTCAACCAATAACAACAAAAGAATTTTAATCCACTTTTGCTCGCAATGCTAAAGGAATTATACGAAGGGATTAATATGCAATAAATAAATAATGCGATTAGTGTGGCCTGGATCGGTTAGTAAAATTCCAAGTACGAGCGTAGTGCTTTACGCTGCAGCCTCAATAGTCCTTACAATACAGCGCTGTGGGGAAACCTGCTCTTCAGAAGGCAACCTTTTCATGAATAATGAACCCTTTACTGAGCAAATGACCATATAGTTAACTTCTTTAACGCTATTTTTGCCAGGGCGTTTTTCTTTAGCCAGCCAGTACAACGTTCACCCTACTATAGGAGCTAGTAAAACGTTAGTGCCTCTTAGGAATAGTATTGTTTGAAACGATATAGCTATATGAAGTACGCTGATCTTTATAAGGTTACACCGTCTATGCTCCCACGGACAACACTATTTGGTACTTGCCGTTTATGCCCTTTTTTACTGTAAATGGTGAAGCTTTAAACCTTCTTCGGCCCTGTGCCTATATAAATGTCAAATGGAGGATTTGATCTTACGCGCGGCGTTGATTATTACGGTATATTTGAGGCAGATAGCATTCACTAAAACGCTAAATAATCGATTTGATTAGGGGAGACCGTTTTTTTCGGAAATGTCTGCTTTGAATACTTTGAGAGTCAACGGACTAGGTTCAGGTGACGTTCTGTACGTCACTTACGTGTGTAGAGTCACAGTGCTGGTTATCATCCGTTGGGTGGTGGGAGCTTGCACGCCCAATGGCTGAGCCAGCGGGAATGATATTATATTTTTTACGATCTCCACCGCAGCGTGAAGTTTTATATATTTTTTAATTATCCATCAAATGGTTTCTTCTCCTCCATCCTGGAATAAGAGATGTGACAATTCCATGAATGTCATGGCGATGATTTCATCAAGTATCAGGCAGTGTTATTCTTATACATATGAAATCTGATTTTCAATATTGATACTGCAGCTTTGACATAAAAAAACTCACATTTGTGAAAGCACGTGCCACTGGAACTGAAAACTATTACTTCAAGGGATACATTTTTCAACGAATAGGAGCGTAACACCTTACGAACATGATGCTAAAGACGTATAGTGCATCCAAACCTGGCGTGACAATCGCAGTGGCGATGGTACTGCTTACATTGACTTATATTGCTCTGAATTTGTTAAGCCAAGCCCTCTCGGCCAAAATGGATCTTGTTCTTCGGGACAGAGCACAGCACTTGTACAATGAGGTCCAGGCGTCTTCAGGAGCTCGGTCAACGGTAAGTAATTCACGATAATTATTGTACAATGAGATCCAAATGCCCTCAGGAAGTCGGTCAATGGTAAATAAATCATGGTACTTAGACAATGAAGTTCATAAGTCTTTAGAAGCTCGGTCAACGGTAAGTAATTCACGATAATTATTGTACATTGAGATCCAAAAGCCCTTAGGCAGTCGGTCAGAGTTAAGTTAATCATGGTACTTGTACAAAGAGATTTAAAAATATTCAAGAACTCTGTCACTGGACAAACATTCTTACTGCTAAAAATACACGGATCAAATGTTTCATTGGTTGATCACAGTTTATCTTATCTAAAACATTTTCAAGTTGTTTCATGCTGTAGTTATTTAAACTTAACGAGACTGATAAGAAGATTAACTGAATAACTTAGCTTAAGGACAGCAGTTACAGATATTGTTGATCTTTATCTCAAGCAACGGTGCCACTCAATGACAGTTCAGTTCTTATAGCCACGTGACAACATTGGTGCCATTTATGGGGAGTGTTTTGTAATAGTTTTTAGCAGCATATGCCATCTGAAGGACGAGACTAGAAGGACGAACTGTCTAGCGCGACAAAAAATAGGGATGCTGTCAGCTACACACGGAGCTCTGTGAATAATTAGCCATCCTAATATTTTAAAAAAGGCGGCGTCAAATTTTAAATCACGTTTGTTCTTTGTAGTTATTACCTCCGCCAAGGAGGTTATGTTTTCGTCGTGTTGGTCTTTCTAGTTGTCTGTCTGTCTGTCACCAAGATAATTCAAAAAGTTATGAACCGATTTGGACGAAATTTACAGGGATTCGTAGGTATGTTAGGAGGAACAGATGATTAACTTTTGGTGAAGATATGTCTATCCGTTTGTTTGTTTGTCTAGCTCATTTTTCTCAATACCATAACTCAAAAAGTTATGGATGGATTTTTATTAAATTAACATGAGTTGCTAGGTATATAACAAAGAGTAAATGACCAAATTTAGGTAATGATCCGTTTGTTCGTTCGTTTGTCACTGTTATTAATTTTATGCTTGTTAGCACAATAACTCAAAAAATAAAGAATGGATCTTTATGAAATTCGTAGGGGTTGTTAGTAATGTTGAAAGATAAATGAATAAATTTTGGTGCAGATCGGTTTGTTCGTTTGTATGCTTGACTCATGTTTGTCATAACGTTTGTTAGCAGTATAACTCAAAAAGTTATAAACGGATCTTCAAGAAAATTGCACAAGCTGTTATTACTATCAAAAGGCACAAATGATTAGATTTTGGAGTTTATNTGTATGCTTGACTCATGTTTGTCATAACGTTTGTTAGCAGTATAACTCAAAAAGTTATAAACGGATCTTCAAGAAAATTGCACAAGCTGTTATTACTATCAAAAGGCACAAATGATTAGATTTTGGAGTTTATATAAAGAAGATCATGGTTTCAGAGCCAATTTGAAGTTTTTGCTACCGTTCCATCTCTTGGCGGAGGTATGCGCTCTCAGATTGCTCTAGTTCACAGCTGTTTCGATATGCTACTATCAGAAAGATACATTGCAATGGATGAAAATGTCATTTGGAATACCAGTTCATGGCTTCCAATTTATTAGAAAAATTGACTGCATATAGAGTTTTTGGCGGCCTAGGCTTACTGGACACACAGCGTACCCCCCCCCCCCCTCCAATCAGTTCTGCAAATTCTTCTCTACCTTATCGTTACTACGTATTACAATACCCTGTCGGTAACATCCAACGTTACCTCCATCATGTCGGTTAATTGTTTAGCGAGTTGTAATTTATATTTTTTTCACCTATATTTGCACGTAAGAGGATACGGTCCTATCGATTGTACCTATAGTGTAATCCCGTAGGACTGTTTTTGTTAAAATTAATTTTTTTTATTTATTCAGGATACTTAGGAGTCATACTGAGAGAAAATGACTGGGTACGAATTTTCCAGCCTCTGAGCTCCCCCGTGGAGGGGGGGGGCGGCTCTGATTTGAAAATTCCACTGACAAATAAGCCTCTTTGTATAACTCTGGTATTAGTAGGGCTATACTCATGATGATATGGGTGCAGTTTTGGGGGTGATTTTTGATGGTGCTGAGTCCATTGATGACACCCCAGAGATGATCCAAAGTACCAGTCCCTGTATTTAGGTCATAAATTACATTTTAAACCGATTTTGAGACACAGAAAGATGGTCGCTCTTGTGTTGTCAGCGATAAGGTTAGTCCTGTTAGTAATTAAGAAACTCTGTACGACAGTTTTAATGAGAGAAAAAGTTGCAGGTGAAATTAACATTTACCACCTGCTCAAGTCACATGACCAGGTCTGATGATTTCCACACAAGCGTGAAGTGTTAACATCGTCTGCTGTGTTTTCTTCTCAGAATTCCTCTATAGGAATAATGGGGAAGGTTCAGTTTGTATACCTTCGATGTAGCTCATTCAAGTTATTATACTTTCAAAATTTTTAGAACTACATAGATTTGAATAAGTATCACCAGGATCATCACGCTGAAAGACTCAAGTCCTAATGCTATGCCCAGAGAGTTCTTCATAACTCATGTTTCTCAAATAAAAAATGCAAAACGATTCTTTAAATTCTAAGTAAACATATACTTACCCATCGCAGTTAACTGTGATACTGGAGTCATTATTATTAAACTATAAATGTAAGCACTGTGCTTACGTTCTCATTTCCATCAAAGTGTTATTACATTATTTTGCTAACAAGCCTAAATAAAACACAGAGACAAACAAACAAAACAACAGAGCATTACAAAAATTTGATATTTTATTTTTCGTAATATACTTAACAACTCCGGTAAATTTCATAAAAATCCGTCCATAACTTTTTTTGAGTTGCGGTACTAAAAAGGAATAGGCACACACAAACAAACGCCTGAGCCGATCGTCACCATTAGTTCATTATCTTTTACTGCTAACATTCCTAACAATCCCTGTAAATTTATAAAGATCCGTTCATAACTTTTTGAATTATCTTAGTGACAGACAAATAAGCAAACTGACAAACAAGAGCGGAAAAATATGAACTCCTTTGCGGAAGTAAAAGGGTTTCCTTGTTTGGTTCTTATGGAAGTTTGGGATATCAATATAAAGCTGAAAATATAATGAATATAGATATGCTTGTTGTCCTTGCATATTTAATATACACTGGTTGGAAAATAAAAAGAGGAAAGGTAAAATATTGTTGCAAACCTACTTACGTCAATCTGCAGTCTTGGCTTTTAGATATGTATCGTCCAGCAGTTAACGAAGCCATCAAATTTAGCCATTCTACATCACCGCCAATATAAAGTTTCAGTGTATTGCTTCGTACTTATTGTAATAAAAGTAATATGAAACTAGAGGGATCCTTGGAAATTATGCGGTTAGTCAATGTTCTCGCTTTCTAAAATGAAGCAATCCTAACCTACGATATTATAACTCACTTTAGTTGGATCTGATGCAGCTCATCAACTTGACTCTTTAAAGGCCACGTTTCCGTTTCTCTCAGATTTTTGGAGATATGTAGTCTTAAACTGTAGTCCTCCGACTACCGTCTCATAGTCGCGGCGCTCATAGGTCCAAAAATCACTAATCCCTCCTTTATTTAGAAACCTAAATTTTGCGAAACGGGACTCGTGAGGTTCAGTGGTCCCTAAAGGGTTAACCTACCTCATAAATAGCATCTGTCCCTTAGAAGGGGTCAACCCTTATTTTTCAAAAACTTTTTATTTGTGGACCGATTGTTCTGAAATTTGCACAGTATATGTAATTAAAAAAAAAAAACATTTTGCTCTAGTAACTTTTTAGATTTTGGGCTTAGTTTGTGAGAAAATTTGAATTTTATATTTTTATCATCATTTTTTGGAAATTTCAAGAGAATAGAAGTCGATGAGTCGAGGTAAAAAAATAAGACAGTTTTAGAACCCTTGAAACATTCCTAACAAAACAAATGCTCTAAAATTTCCCTTTTCGTTTTCTTTTAATCTGCGATTTTTCATCACTAACTCAAATATTCATGTATTCGTATAACACAATTTTTGGATTTGAAATGTTATAAAAAAAAAATTGAAAGTGCAAATGGAAATACCAGAGCATTTGTTTTGTTAGAAATTTTGCAAGGAGTCCAAAATTGTCTTTGTTTTTTCCTAGCATGAAAACTCATTGAGTTCTATTCTTTTTTAGACGGACAAAAAACGTTAAATATTGACTATTGAGGTAAAATGTCATATAATGCACTTCCTTGCACTATGAATGTAGTTTGAAGGCGGTATTTATGTTGTATGAGCATCTACAAATAATATGCTTGCATCATTACAGGATTTTTCATCCCCCATTGCCCTATTCCCGTTAGGACCCCTATTTGGGAGTCATATACAGTATATATATATATATATATATATATATTTACCGGTACATAGGTGAATATATACATATATTTCAAATTATCTCAAAAACTAAGGCATAAATTAGAAAAGATTTAGGAGTAAAATGTGTTTATTTTTCAAATATATGCAAATTTCGGAAGAATCGGTCCACAATTGACAATTTCGACCCCATGTCCCCCGCCCCTTTGGATCCCTCTTAGGGGGTTTCTAATGCCCCTAGTCCCATAAAATTTAAGGCACACTTTCCACCACCCAAGGACTCTTTTTCAGCATAAAAGAAGAATGGACAATTTTGACCATACGAACTGCGTCTAACATCAAGTGTATTGCACACGAAAGTTGAAACATGGGAAGGCTTATCCCTATCCTACCCATTACGCTGCTGTGTATTCAGCTTCTACTTGTCTAATATTATTATATGGAAAAAAACTGGTTAAACTTAGAGCCACAGCAGCTATTCCGCTATAGCAAGGGCCCCTTGCTCAGTTTTGACCCTCTCTTTGAATTTTTTTTGAGTTTCAATTCGCAACTGTACATTTTTACAATGTTGTGTCTTAACAGATGTAACCGTTATCCGTCGCACAGAAGCATCTTTTCCAAGAACGTGAAGCGCTTTCGTGTTTCGACTCGTGCGAGGTCCGTGTATGCCAAGTCTTAGCAAGTCCATCGTAAGTCATCGTACACAACATAGCTAGACACTATATCACCGGAGGATCTTGCAGATGTTTTACCAGAAAAAATTTCGCCCTAGTATATCATGATAGAGACATGAAGACTGCATAAAAACAAATGTATACCAATCTCGCTCTTCGGAGGTACTTTTCTCAACGCTTTTATTCTATATTTACACACGTTCGCTAACCTCTGTTTCTCATCGTCTGAAGAAAATTTAAGACACACTTTCCACCACCCAAGGACTCTTTTTCAGCATAAAAGAAGAATGGACAATTTTGACCATACGAACTGCGTCTAACATCAAGTGTATTGCACTTGCAGTTTTTCATTTTTAACATTACCATTTTTCGTCGGTGTATTTGATGATTTCAATTCTATACGGGACCATTGGCTGCTTTAAACTTTATGTGCGATAGCTTTCCCACAAAATAAAACACTCAGCCCATTTTTTTCAATAATCGATTCACGCCACAGAAAACACGTTTTCTGTGACTTTAAGTGATTTCTTTATTTATCACCCATTCACTTAAATGCTTTAGAATGAAGCAGTTCAGAACAGCTCATGATGCACCATATTCTGGTTACGAATTTTCCACACTTGGATCGTTATTTGACGCAAGTAACGTCAATATAACAAAACATGAAAATCGGTACGGTATATACAGTATGACACGTGTAGAATAAACTTCATATCTTTGCTTCGAAAGTGATTGAAAATCTCTTCAAGAGAAAGCGAAAGAAGGCATCTATGGTTGAACTTCCTTCTGGCAAAAATCAGAGTTTTTTTGCAATTTAAAGCTCCCGCTAACTAATACTGAAAGCGTAACGTGCAGATCCATGGACAGCCATACGGACGTACGGACTGAGTCTCAAACAGAATTATAATATAGATTGCTTCTCATTGCTTTCAACAGTTTCACTAAACTTATCCTATAGTACAGTTCAGTGTAAACAAACAAAGAAGTTTGCCATTGCAAGAAATTAATTCCAAGATTGATCAACAAAGTCTAGGCATACACGTAATCATTCTATTGTTCCAGAACTCCTAGTAGCCTCCAAGAGGGTTGAAAAAGAGCATTCTCATTGGACGTCATGTGGCATACATGTCAGTGATTTACTGAAAGTCCTAGTTGATATTTCGGTGAGCATACAGTCCATTTGAATCAGGGCATTTAGGCGAGGTTCTTTGATGCAACTAAGGTACCCAATGTTCACTTAGCGAAGTGAACTTGAAAGTAATATTGCCCCTTTCTGCAGTTGCACTTGATTTATCGATCAATAGGGTGCATAGAATTACCAGCACATTTTAGAACTGGTCTAATATCCATTATTGGTCAACATCTGGAAAGCTTCGTTTCTCTTAGTTTTGACGTTTGTACAGCCTTGATTCTTGAAAAAACGTTGACGGGCCGGGAAGGTTATCAATGAAATATGAACTCCAGTAGATCTTTTTTATCTTGAGGTGTCATTGTGCCTATGTTTGATTGGGGAGAAGCTTCACAGCTTCTATTGTTAAGGCATTTTTATCCTGAAACCTGTCCGCCAGTGGCTTGCAAGGTAATCAATGCCATGGAGAAAGATGGTCCTCCTCCAGTACTGACAGGATGACTGTCTTGCCACTACTAATTTTCCTGCATAAAAGGAGAGTTTATTATACATGCAAATGCATGTGTAAAGTGACTAACAGGATTCAGAAAGAAACGACTTTTTCATTTTCAAAATCGAACCGTAAAAAATAGGTAACTAATACAGGTTTTCGTCAAAGCCGGAATTGCGTCTACAAACGGTGATTACCACAGTTGGGAAAGATTTCGTTTCTGACTGCTTTTTAAACAGCTTTCAAAGTTTACCACGCTGAATTAATGCCTGATATATGAACATTTATTTATGATTCACACATTGTAACTACCAGTCCATACTTGCGCTATCACCGGCTAGCATGATCGGACTTAAATTACTAGTATACTCACCATATCCTGATCCAGGCATAACAAGACGAACTAAAATTGGCTCATGTAAACAAGCTGTTAAAATGACACCTCGCTGACAGATAACCAGGCCATTCGCACCTTCCCCAGTCTGATAATTTGCAGTCCGTGCAGCAATGCGTACACTTTATATATATGCTGGAATGTATAAAATTCAAAATAAACTCCAGTCCATGATGACCACTAGCTGGAGATCTCATGCATGACAACCTCTCCGTCTCAGGCATTGACAAGGTGTTGAAAGTTCGCTTGTCAGCCTAGCTGCCGCGCTCAAGATTTTAGATTATTAGATTAGATCGGCGGCAGAAGGCGATCCAATAGGCCGATTCCCAAAGAGACACCGGAACTTACGCCTCGGCTCTCTATGAGCTATTGCCATTATGTTAGTAGGATATAGAGGACTGGAGAAAAAAGAAAAAAAAGGGGGGGGAGAGTCCCTGCCAAAGAGACGATCATGAATGCACGCGAGCACGATCAAGAGCCGCTGATATGCGGAGCTTCGAGACGTCAAACTGCGTATTTGGAGCGGGAGAGAGAAGAAGACAGATAAAGTTGGAATCGGAAGCTTTGGCCGGTTAAGAGTTTGCGACTCCTGGAGGAGGAGCTCTTCGCTGTGGAGGATGTCTCTCCCAATGTATTTCAAGACGATTTTTAAACGCGTTTTCTGACTCAGCACTAACAGCATCGAAAGGGGTCTGTTCTAAATGCTGACTATGAAATACGGAAAGAACTGCTGACTTAAGGTCGTTATTCGAGGTTTCTGCTTGAGTTTTTGACTGTTGTTTCGCAAGCGATCATTGAGGTCTCCTTCAAAGAGCCCCGTTAGAGGTGCGTCGTTGAAGCCATTCAAATGCTTGAATGTTCCTATTAGTTGCCCCCTGAGTCGTCTTTGCTCAAGAGAGATCAGACCCTGTTGTTTTAGGCGATATTCACACGGCTTATTTCGCAGCTGAGGTATCAATTTCGTTGCCCTGTGTTGGACTCTTTCCATGTTATCGATATCTTTACATAGATGTGGCGACCAGAATTGATAAGTAATTAAAGTGTGGCCACACTAACTCTTTGTACAAGGGAAGGGAAGGATGATGTCCTTGGAGTTGTATTCAAAATTTCTGGTGATGGATCCCAGTATACTGCTTGCCATTTTCACACTCTTGTCAACTTGCTGACTGTGTTGTAGCTTGTTTGTAATAGTGATTCCTAAGTCACGTTGTTGGGTGACAGCAGCCAATACCGTCCCGTTGATTTGCAATGGGGGTGAAGACTTCATCAGCCCTATATGCATTACTGAGCATTTGTCGACATTAAAGCTCATCTGCTACTTTGTGCTCCATTCCATGAGGCGGTCAAGGTCTTGTTGAGGTCGGCTCTTTTCGTGGCAGGATGGCATAGTTTTGTATCATCCGTATATTTACTGATTATACTACGAATGTTGAGATCGAGATTTTTGATTCATTATATTGTAATTGAACTGCGTGGACAAGTCAGAGCTAAAACTGCTAATATTTTATAAATTATCTCTTTGCTGCCAGGCTAGACGCTGCAATCGTAAAATTTGACTATAACTTTTGAAGTATCATTCCTCTGCCTAAAGCTTGTCGCACACTGTGTCAGACCGGAACCGCCGCCGAACCTTCCGACGCCTCAGAACCGATCAGAACCGACGCGCTACCCGCACACTGTCCCAGACGCTTCAGTCCGGAACCGAAGTGGTTAGTGTTCCGTTAGCCTTTGCAGCAGAAAGACGTGAAGGTAAATGCAGTAGTTACATTTTGATTTTGTGAAAGGACTTGTTACGTAAAACATCGATTAAAATG
>LQNS02278075.1:1824537-1835569 GCA_001587735.2 Parhyale hawaiensis
TTTTCAATGGCTTTCTTTTCTTTTTCTTGTTTTTCTTCATCGTGTGATCTTGCAAGCTGACGTTCTATCTCATCTAGCTTCCTTTTGCACTCGGATTTGCGTTGCATTAATTTCGTCGATCGGGAATGATGATCTGATTGTCCTATTTTCAAGTGAAGAAAATTTCATTTTTTCGTTAGAATAGTAACATTAGTGCTCTAATAAAATGGGTATGTTAGCGTTAAACCCTCACCTCTGGATGAAGTAACGTTTTTGTAACGTTTTGTAAGAAAAGTTGTATGAAAGCGCCCAAGTTTAATCAAAGGCCCGGTATAGGGTTAATATATTGAGGGTTATAGCTACTCCACAAGGTTCTTATAAAATATTAATTTTTCGAACTTACTAATATCCTATGATACAACCTGGTGTCGAAAGCGTTTAATACAGAACTTTAGATTTTAAAGTGTTTAATGGCATCACCTGATATTGAAAACATTTAAAAAGCTCGTTCATATAATCTCATGCTTAAATTGAGCAATAAAATTTTATTCTAAATTAAGAAAAACTGGATAAATAATCTGATGTTGAAGTTTACTACAGCTTAAAGCGCGTCTCGAAAAGCGGACGTTGGCCTGCATTGGATCAAGACCTTCACCCTATTCCTACTATAGGTTGTGTTATTTTGTTAAAAGGGCTCTTTATCTAATAGTATTCCTGTATAAGTAGCAACATAATACATAATGTTTATATACCACAATCTCAAGGCATCTAATGCTTTATAGAAAAAAAAATCAAATTAACTAAAAAAATAGCTTCTTATTATCCGGCCACAAGCCGAGCATACTAGCTGGCCTTAATCATTGTATTTGGTTGAATGATGCGTAAATATTTTATGTTTTCAACCAATAACAACAAAAGAATTTTAATCCACTTTTGCTCGCAATGCTAAAGGAATTATGCGATGGGATTAATATGTAATAAATAAATAATGCGATTAGTTTGGCCTGGATCGGTTAGTAAAATTCCAAGTACGAGCGTAGTGCTTTAGGCTGCAGCCTCAATAGCCCTTACAATAAATATGCATGAGTTGTTAAGTATATCACAAAGAGTAAATGACCAAATTTTTGTGGCGATCTGTCAATTCGTTTGTTTCTGTGTTTGATTTTATGCTTCTTAACAAACAAAACAACTCAAAAAGTCATCAACGGTTCTTCACGAAATTTACAATAATTTTAAGTAATGTTAAAAGACTTAAATGATTAGGTTTTGGTGATGATCAGTTCATATGTTTGCGAGTTGTTTGACTGTTTCTCAGAATGATTGTCAGCAGCATTACTCAAAAAGTTACGAACGGATCCTAAAGAGAATTATAGAAGCTGTTATTACTGTCAAAAATCACGAATGGTTAGACTATGGCGTTGATAGAATGGAAATCATTTGAATTTTTCGTTGATGTTGCTTTGCTTGGCGGAAGTATGCTCTCTCAGAGTGATCTAAGTTAAGTTTTTAAGTTATTCCTACACACATACATAGGGGAACATACGCATTTGCAAACAGATGAATAGACTAAGATACAAACCGACAGACAAAGTCCAACAACAAGGTACCCAACGTGACGAAGATAATGACTCGAATTGGTCCTTCCCCTATGCAATAATTATATTATTGGGGGTCATGACTGACGTAGTATACACGTGCGTATAGCAGTATGCACGTATAGTCGACGTATACTAATCCCACATAAATTATTGTTTGATTTTCAACTCTTTCGGTAAGGCTACCTTGCCCTTAATGCAGTATATTAAAGCACAATAATAAACACCAGCGTGTGTATAGTTATGTGTGTCGTGTCACAGCCTCATGAAAATCGATACGCAAAAAATAGGCTATGTTACGACACCAATGTCTCACTAGGTTGCATATCAATAAGCGTAAGTCAAACCAGTTCGCAGATGATGGCATAAATAAGGAAGTTTTAAATTGTAAAATGCACTTCTTGTTTCATCAGTTTGTAGATCCACTCCATGAAAACATATGACGTTTTTGTTAGCATTTCTATGAATCATAAGTTTAACCTTCTCACGTCAAAACTTAATATACCTTGAGTTCTCAGAATATAAATTGACAAAATTACCAACAAAGTAGAAGGTAAAATTTTCTTCAGCGTACAGTCAAAGCACGAGAAGGAGCAAAGTTATTTGATGATCTAAAACAGCTTTTTTTCCTGGTGTTGTTAACCTTTCTTTTACAATAATAATTTTGCCTCATAAAATCTCTTAGCTCATCTAGCTGAAAGACCAGAACTTTACCCTCACCGTCCTTCAACTGTCGTACCTTTAGCACTGTCCACTTTTTCCTTCTAGTATTTGAGACTGGAATATCACCGTTTTTAAATTGATGTACTTTAGTGCTTGTATCTTCTTGTTATTATTATTAATAATAAAATTTCACCCTTGAGCTCCCAAGGACAGGTAATACAACTCAAGTGAAGTGTGAAGCCCAAAACCCTGCTAAAGGAAATCCAGCAAAAAACCATTGACAGCTGACTTAAACGCCTGCAGGCCAATACAACAAGAAGCCGATGCCGGCAACAAATTCCAAATCTTAGCCGACCAGGGCACGAAGCGCCAACAGAACAGACTAGTTCGACATTATGACAGCCTCCAAAGTGAAAGAGTGCGCTCCGCACGCAGCACGAGTCCCTCTTCCAAAAACCTTGAGGGCAGGGAGAGAAGAATACAACCAATTCGTCTCATTATTGTACACTTTATAAAACATACATAGCTCTGCGACTCTTCTCCTGTGGGACTGGTTCACTAGATCATTAACAGCGCACAGCCTGCTGTCTGAACTAACAAATCGGTCTAACAGATGCAAGTGAGTGCCCAGACCGGTGAGCAATACTCCAACACAGGCAGCAAAAACGCATAAAAACATCTGCGGGCAACCTGACTATCACCAAACACGGCACTCACCTTACGCAGGAGTCCAATCTCAGGGGAAGCGCATGGCACCAACCTCCCAATATGCGGTTCAAAAGTAAGCTTCTCATCAAAGACAACACCAAGAATCTCCAAGGAGCTAGACTCCTGAAGCAAAGTGTCATCAATCTCTAGTTGGGGCTATCGCGGTACAAGTGTTCGAGACCAACTGATAATCATCGACTTGGTCTTACTAGCATTCAGCTTCATACTCCAGGCCGAGCACAATGCACTAGCCTAATGCGGGACAAATCCTTATTCAGAGACTGAGCTACAGCATCACGCAGGCGAGGAGCAGGTATCACTGCCATCAGAGTGGAATCATCGGCATAGTTGATCAACGTGTTGTCAAGCGAAGAGAACATGTCACTAGTATAGAGAACGAATAACAGTGGGCCAACCACACTACCCTGAGGGACGCCAGACACCACCCCAACTGAGGCGCTCAAAACGCCGTCAACAGACACACTCTGCGTCCGCTCAGAAACAAAATCACCAATGATTGACAAAACCCTACTACCCACACCAAAGGACTCTAGCTTGTATAATAGATCTCTGTGGTTAACCCTGTCAAACGGAGCGCTAAAGTCCAACTGAACAAGGCGTGCCTCCGACCTACAATCCAGTGCAGACTATATATGGTGTGACACCGACAAGAGACCGTCACAACAACCCAAGCCAATTCTGTACGCAAACTGACCAGTAGGCAGCAACCCCGTAACCTCAGTGAAACGACCAGGCTTACCAGCGATCAACTTCTCGAACACCTTCGACAAAATAGGCGTCAATGTGATGGGTCGATGGTTAGCCACATAGGCCGACACCGGACCCTTGGGTATAGGCGTAATATTCCCTGTTCGCCAGCAACGACGAAAATTTCTTAACCGTATTAGGCGCCGTAAGATCACTGCAAGCTTGGGGGCAAGAACATCAGCCAGCTGCTTATAAAACAAAAGAAACATGCCCACCGGATCCACACCTCTGAACGAATCAAGGCCTTGAAGCAGCATCTTGATTGCACCAGATCTGAAAGCCAAAAAGGTCAAGCGAGGTTCAAAATGGCATCCATGAGGCAATGCGATAACATCTCTGCTCTGCTTCTTGTCGAAGTTAGCCGACAAAAGCTCCGCCCTTGCCAAGGGATCAGTCATGATCGATGCCCCACCTGGACCAACAAGGGGCGGCAACGAAGCTTCAGCACCGAACACTGAACCCTTTAGCTCACTCCACCAACGATGTGGATGGTCAATACTCGGCAGAGACTCTGTGGAACGCTGCCAATGACAACGCTGTGCCTGCTCATACACAAGCTTAGCCTCGGCCCTACGATCAACATAGGACAATCACAACGTTCGGTCCCGCGAACGTCGCCATGCCCGATAAGGCTCTTGTTTAGCTTCGAAAGCTAACCGACACTGGTCATCAAACCACGGCTTATCTCGAAACCTTACAAGCATAGTCCTTTTAGGGAAAACCTCTCCAAATGGACACAGTCAAGTCGTTAAGCTCAGAGAAAGGATCCTCACTATGAATAATATGGCGCTATGGTAACGTTGTTACTGCCTGCGTAATAGCCACCCAATTAGCCCTGCTCTTAACAAATACCACTCTCCTGGTGTCTAGCACAGGAACGATCAGATTAAGGTCCAAGGACAAAACTAGGTATGAGTGGTCTGAAGAGCCAATTGGGAGGCCAACTGTCCCCGTCATCAAGTCCAGGACATCAGTCATATCGAGGTCGAGACAGTTACCAGCAATATGCGTGGACCCGCGAACTAGCTGCACACAACTAGACAAGGTGCTAACGTCCAACGCAGCCACACCATGACAATCAGTCGGTGATGCAGATCCCAACCAGTGCATTAACATCACCAGCAAAAGCAAAAGCTGACTTGAGATCCGTGCTCTGGATCGAGGCCATCGCCGTCAATAAACAGTCATAAAGAGAATCATCAGTTGCAGGGCTCAGAAATATAAGGAGAATAAATAATAATTATTCAGTCGGCCACACACCCTTACAGCGATGATCTCATGACAGGCGCATTCGTGCACTGACTGCCGATAAGGACAGAATCCGCTCCGTATACAAACGGCCATTCCACGGAATCCAGGCCCCAATCCACACAGCCTTCGAATAGGGGACTGGAAACTCGCCAAGGCAAGCTCAGCGTCGTGCCTCCTGCCAGTCACCAAAGTCTCAGAGCCGCACACAACATCCATACCACGGGACACAAAGTCGAGCTCCGCACGGGTCGCATACAGTCCTTTTTAATATTACAATAGAGGAGACGATACCTCCGAGCCCGACCCGGTCCCGGGTTGCTTTCTACATTCCCACAAAGTAAGAGAAAAAGAGAAAAAATAAAAGAACAGAAATATACAGTAATGTACAAACAAATACAGAAACATATAAAGGAGAAGAAACAAAGAATCCCATAAACAAAGAAGATGGTATAAAGCATAATAAAGAAAAAACAAACCGACAGTAACGATAGCTACGAAAGCGGCCAGCTATCTACGCGCCCCAGACCCTGCCACCACGAGTACGGGCTTCAGCTGAAAAGAAGAAGAAAAGAAAGAAAAGGAGAAGATCATCAGGTGATACTACCTGATGGAAGAAAGAAAGGAGCAGACTGCGGAAGACTGAGTACCCAGCTGTGGCACCAGCCTGTTCATCTCCTCTCAGATATGCCGTTGGACCAAAGCGGTCTTATCAGCCTTTAGAGTGACATTTCCTCCAACTCAGGGGCTATCCAGAGCCCTAAACCCAAAGCCAGCTCATACGAACAAAGAGGCGTCCGGTGGCCGGACAATGGGGGCGGCGCAGATGTATTAGTCATTAATACATTATTAATATTCTTCTGTAATATTTGTCTAAATATATTATCGTTTTAACTAACTAACCATCAAGTCAGTACTTGTGACTTACAGTTATCATCGTAATTCCAAAAAAGTTTGAAATTTCCTGCCAAACATTTACTACCCAAAAGTGCGCTTCAAGTAATACTCTTTCTACCTATACCGGGGTTTCTCATTCTGGGTTGTCCTCGCACCCTGGAGGTACGAGATGAACTTTCGAGGGTGCGAAATAGTCAATCATTTCCATGTCATGCAACAGTAAACTTGAATTTGCTGCACAACCTTGGTAGGTATGAATTTTATTCTCTATCTACAAATAAGTCACTAATTATGTAGGGGGGTAAAAGAACACGTTAAAATTTTCTAGGAGTGCCAGGCATAGAAAAGGGTGGGAGCCACTGCTCTGTACTGTTGCTTAATCACGTTAAGTGGTGGATGTCCTTAAGTGGCAAGAGCAGATATCGCTTGCTTTAGGCCCCTAGCTGTGCTCATTTCTTTTTGCATCAATCACTACCTGAATTTAGTTATTCGTGCCTCTTAATTGAAGGTAATAAACGTTTCTGCAATTTCTTGAAGATCCGTTCGAAGGCTGTTGAGTTGGGCTCTGATAAAAAGTAGTGAAACACACAAACGTACCAACCGTGTATTACCAAATTTTAGTCATTTGTGCTTTTTAACATTTCTAACGATTTCTGCACATAACATAAAGATAGCAAATAACTTTTTGAGTCATGTTCTTAGTATCATTTTAAAAATTTGAGCAGATTTTGTTAAAATTCATCCGTAACTTTTTGTGTCATGTTACAAAAAAAGGCATACCAACAAATAAATAAACGATGGACTTGATCTTCGCCAAAGGGTAAGCACTTGCTCCTCCTTGCCTAGCTGCCTAGATCCGTCCATAACTCTTTGAGTTATGTTAGTGACAGGCAAACTTTGAAATTCGACAAGATCATAACCTCCTTTGCTTAGGTAAAAAATAATTCGTTCCCTTCTGATCGTGAGCTATCGATTCAACAGTGAATCCTCTTAACTTTCTCTATTTCTCTGAGAACTTCTTATTGGAAAATGATTCGACTGAGATGTGCGGCAATTAAAGACATTATACAAACAACTGGAGCACTCTGAGAGCGCATACCTCCGCCAAGCGAGGCAACTGTAATAAAAAATTTAATTTAGCTCTGAAACTATAATTTTCTCTATATAGACTCCAAAATTAAATCATTTGTGCCTTTTGATGGTAATAACAGCTTGTGCAATTTTCTTGAATATCCGTTCATAATTTTTTGAGTTATACTGCTAACAAACGTTATGACAAACATGAGTCAAACATGCAAGATCCGTTCAATATTTTTTGAGTTATTGTGCTAACAAGGATATAATTAAAAACAGTGACAAATGAACGAAAAAACAAACGAATCATTACCAAAATTTGATCATATACTCTTTGTTATATACCTAACAACTCATGTTAATTTCATCAAAATCCATCCATAAATTTTTGAGTTATGGCATTGAGAAAAAATGAGGTAGACAAACAAATATACGGATGGAAATATCTTCAACAAAAGTTAATAATCTTTTCCCCCTAACATACTTAACAATTCCTGTAAATTTCATCCAAATCGGTTCAAACCTTTTTGAGTTATCTTGGTGACAGACAGACAAACAAACAGGCAAGCCGACAGACAGACAAACACGACGTAAACATAACTTCATTGGCGGAGGTAAAAATATAAAGGGCACGTAGAGAGGCTTAGGACTTTTTCTAAAATTATAGAAACATAAAAAAAACCGAACTAACAGATCATTACAAAATTTTCGTCATTTATTTTTTTCGTAACATTTCTAAAAATTTGTGCAAATTTCGTTAAAATTCGTCCGTAACTTTTTATGCAATGTTACAAAAAAGGGCATATCAACAAATAAACAAACGATAGAGCCGATCTTCAACAAAAGGTAATCAACTGTTCCTGCTTGCCTAGCCGCCGAACAATCCCTTGAAATGTTGTAAAAATTCATCCATAACTATTTGAGTTATCTTTGTGAAAGGCAAACTACGAACTTCGACAAGATCAGAACCTCCTTTGCTTAGGTAATAAATATTACATTCCCTTCTGATTTTGAGCTCTCGGTTCAACAGTGAATCATCTTAATTTTCTCTATTTCTTTGAGAACTTCTTATTGGAAAATGATATGACCGAGATGTGCGGCAATTAATAATACAAACAATAATATAATAATTATTATAATTAATACAAACAATAATATAAAGGGTGCGTAGAACGGCTTTGCCATTTTTTTTAAAATTATAGAAACAAAAATAACACTTTTTCTAGCTAAGACAACTAAGCCTATTAATATATTCACAATTTAACTACAATTTTAAGATACATTATTAAATTTTACAACTTGTTGCTCAAATATGAATAAACAAGAAGCTATTCTCGAGCTCCTTTACGAGGAAACAACCTATTTCGAAATCAATCAGCTCTTGAACACTTCCAAATCGACAGCTTACAACGTTTTCAAGAGATTTACTGAACTTGGCACTTCTGAGCAGCACCAAGAAAATTGGAGGAGCGTGAGAGGGTGAGCAGACACCGTGAGAGGGTGAGCAGACACCGTGAGAGGGTGAGCAGACACCGTGAGAGGGTGAGCAGACACCGAAAGAGATCGAATAGAAAGTTGGCAAACCTGATGAATGTGAGCAACACGTAATTGAGAAACGTCGGTAAAAAGTAATCTCAATGAGCTGAAGAAGGGCACGCGTACATGGGAGATAATTTTTTCCGACGAAAGTATCTTCACAGCTTAGGGTAATTTACAGAATGACAGTGTTAACAAAGAGTTCGAAGGACGTTATAGATTTTGTGACCGCTGTATATCGCCATCAAAAACCGACTTCTCCCGTGGTGCTAGTTACAATCTCAATGACTTGGAATTCGTCCCTGATTTTCGTGAAAAGGGTGTGAAGTTCAACAGGAACTGCTGCATTGAGGATATTGTGGTTCCAGTGCTTGGTTAGAAAGGAACACCTCAAAGATCAGCTTTTCATTTTCTAACAAGGTGGTACGCCTTTTGATACAAAAAATAGGAATTGTGTTCTGGTTATTTTCAGGTTTTAGATCACCGAAATGTTGCCTTTTTTATGACCAGATTTGGACTCTGTGGATTTCAATGTGTGGTCGATGCATGAAGACACAGGATGTGCTGTGATCATCAAACAGGTTTAGATGCTCTGAAGCTGACTCTTCAAAGAGAATGGGCCAAATTACCCCAGCAAAGGCTCAAAGTCTGTGGAAGGCATCTGAAGAGGACTTGACCATTAAATTCGAGTTATGGATGGCCATATTAAAAAGGTTTGTAAAGCGATTTTCACGTTAACGAATTTGTATTCTGACTAGTTTTTGGTTTCATTCTTGTCATAATAAATGACTTTCCATTTAGTCCATGGACGTTCTGCGCACTTTGTACTTTCTCTAGTGCACCGAACAGAGAACTTCTTCTTGGGAAATCTTTAGAATGACAGTCGCTGTAACTCAAGACATGTTATAAAAATAATATCCTTCCTTCGCATTTCGAGCTTCTAATTCCACAGTGGATCATTTCATTTCCCAAGATGAAGTTCTCGGTTCAGAAAACAGGAGCAACTGAAAATGATTCTCTGTTAAATCGAAACCGGTCAATCAGAAGAAAGCATTTAGAAATTGCACATCACATCATGAAGACCTTCGTCTGTCGTGTGGCGAATTTTGTCTGCAAGTAATTTTGCTCAGAACAGGCGCAGCTTCTTTTATTTGAGCCATGAATCAGCGGCGCTTGGGCGAGTGTACTTGGGCTTTACTTGACATAAGAACTCGTCCCTGTACTTTTAGCCAGGGTACCGCTTTAATACGCTTCATTTGGTGCAAGAATTATTTTCGGTTGCTCTATTCCTTTGCTATCAACGTTATCGCTTAAGCCCCAATAGTATATATTTGTAGAAACTTTACTTATAGTTTTGTTGAAAACATTCTATATTCAATTTATTCAATATAATATTTAGGATGAAGAACCAGCTTTCACATGCATTAATATTACCAAATAATGCGGACTCACACTGCCCTTTTGGACTCTAAATGATTAACCATCGAACGTCCATACAGACTAATTGCAATTAATTATACGCACATATTTCAAAAACCGCCGTTACTGTAAAAAAAATTAATTTCGGACTTTGAGGTTCAGAAGATGAAGAGCGTCATCCATTGGCCGATGGAATTAGGCCAAAAAGTTCGAATTGCCGGAACTTTACAGGCTAGTCTCAAGCAGTCAGACTACCGACGATCGAATTTTCAGGAAATGGCAACTGAAATAGACACAACTGACTTCGTAACCCCCATGAGAGACGCCAGTGTTGAACAATGCTCACATAATTTGAAGACGAGCATCCTGTGTGCAGCTGAACAATACATAACAAATAAACGAGTTCATATCAGTAATGATCCTCTCTGGATGAATCGAACAGTGAAATGCTGCATTGCAAAACGACCAGTGCGTTACAAAGCCTGGAAGCGTAATCCAACGGAGGAGAACAGGTCCAGTCACATAAGGGTATGTCGGGAGGCAAAGCAAATAGTCAGGACCACAAAAAGGAAAAAAGAAGTTTCCGTAGCCGCTATGGCAAAACGCAATCCAAAAGCATTCTATAAATATGCAAATGGAAGAAGACTAAAGAAAGAATCCATAGGTCCGCTCAAAAATCCTGACGGAGCAATCACCAATGACCTAAGAGACAAAGCCACAATCTTGAACGACTATTTCACCTCTGTATTTACTGTTGAAAATGTTGCGAATATTCCTGAACCAGCACCGATGCAAGTTGCTCTCCTAAACACATGTTTTTTCACGGAGATTGAGGTTCTTCGAGAACTAACCCACCTAAATGTGTACAAATCCACTGGCCCTGATAATCTTACTCCCCGTGTACTACGAGAAATGGCTCCAGTCATCGTGAAACCGCTGCTCGAAATATTTAATCGCTCTCTAAGAACAGGAAAAGTTCGGCAGGATTGGAAACTAGCTAACGTGATATCGATAAATAAAAATGGGGATAAGAAAAGCCCCAACAACTATCGACCAATCAGTCTTACATCGGTCGTCAGCAAAACCATCGAACGCCTATTGAAAAAGCGCATCACTGATCACCTGAGGATGCAGCATCTCATAGC
>LQNS02278075.1:1836231-1846664 GCA_001587735.2 Parhyale hawaiensis
AAGAACTTGGTCTGATCTCTCTCGAGCAATGACGTCTCAGGGGGCAACTAATAGAAACATTCAAGTATTTGAACGGCTTCAACGATGTACCTACAACGGGGCTCTTTGAAAGAGACATCAATGATCGCTTGCGAAACAACGGTCAATAACTCAAGCATAAAGCTCGAAGAACGACCTTAAGTCAGCAGTTCTTTCCGTATTTCATAGTCAGCATTTGGAACAGACTTCCTTCCAACGTTGTTAGTGCGGAGTCAGTCAACACGTTTAGAATTAGTCTTGACATATATTGGGAGAGACATCCCCCGCGACTAAGAACTCCTCTTCCAAGAGTTGCAAACTCCTAACGGCCAAAGCATCCGAGGCCCCTTTAATCCGTCTCCTTCTCTCTCCCGCTCCAACTACACAGTTTGTTGTCTCTAAGCTCCGCATGTCAGCGGCTTTTGATCGTGCTTGCGTGCAATCAAGATCGTCTCTTGGGCATGGACTCTTCACCTCCTTTTTTTCTCTTTTCTCCTCTCGGTGGTGAAGTGACAACGGTTCGGCATCGCATCAACGGAGGCCCGAGTTCGATTCCGCGGACGGTACCCTACGGATTTACACTGCGTGGAGCACTCCAGCATCGAAAGGCCGCGATGCACGATGAGGGATTCTAAATTGACTATAGCACGGACTGCTTCTCCTGCTCTACACACTATTGGATCTTCAAAATTCTAGAATTAAGGCAAAAAGAAAACCTCGATAGGTGTATTCATTGTACCCTGTATACGAGATAATAAATAATATTCGTTTGTTTTGTTTTGTCCTCTATATCCTACTAACACAATGGCAATAGCTCATAGAGTGCCGGGGCGTATGTTCGGGTGTCTCTTTGTGAATGGGCATATTGGTTCGTTTACTGCCGCCTACCTAATCTAATCTAATATAGTGCCAAAAAAGATTTATTGACCTGTACCTCGAAAACTCAAATCTGTTCAGTAAATTTGATTTTCACCCGTTACACTCATTACAGAGTTACTGCTAATGCCTGCAAAATGATTCAAACTGACGAAGCTAACGCTCCTGTCTAAAATTCCCGACGTGTTAATCTTATAGGGTTTAATTTTGAAGGCCAAGCAATGGCGGCCTTGGATATCTGCCTGCCGGCCTTTCAGAGCCGCAACAGCACGCTGAGGGCTGAGATAAGGACCATACATCTCCGGTGGATATCCATTATAAAAAGAAAAGAAGGTTAGAGACAGTAGGCTATTTCTTTCTCTCACAATACCTACATCTTTTTCCAAATATTTCATCAGTTCTTGTTGATATGAAACCTTACTGAGTTACCACGACTGATGAAATACTTTTTCCTTTGAGCGTACGAAATTCACTGCTCTGCAGGTGAAATATTACTTAGTTATTACGACTAATCAGAAGCGTTATCGAAGACCTTATAAAGTTCACTGTTTTGTAGGTAAAATATTTACATGAGTTATGCGTGACCAGTCATAAGCATTTTACATGAGCGGATGAAAATATACTCTTGCAATACGAGAAGTACAGAGTGCCCGAACTGGTGACCCTAACATAGAAGAATTATTTCTGTCTTAGAAAATTAGATTCCGGCATCATAAAATGACGTCATTAGGGCCATCAGGGAAACAGGCGCAAAAAACCCAGACGTGCATTTACCATCGCTTTCAAGCAGTTATAATATTTATATAAATGGGATACTAAGACCTCATAAGATTAGCAGAGTGAGAGGTAGAGGAAAGTTCTTAGAATGATTTTCGATACATCAGTAATGCGGAAAAAACATATTTAGATGTCCATGTTGTTGTGCCATATTTTGTACCGCATTTCATCTGTGACAGGCAGAGTTCCGTGCACGATACTGTGTTTTTCTGACTATTTATAGTCGTAGTGAATGCCTTTCAAAGGAAAAGCGTATTTTTGGTTTCCCTTACTTCCTTCTAAACCAAAGGTTTGGGTCCTTTCTACAGGCGCTGGATGCTTTTGACATGAATTCAACGTGCGTTTTCCAAAAGAGGGCTGTCTTTTGTAAGCTAGTTTTTCCCAAATTGAGTCGTTGGAGAAAGATTTTTCCATGAATGTAAGCTGACAAAATGTATAATTCCTACATTACTTTTTCCGCATCTCTAGTGTAAAACTGTTCCACAGGACGCTTTGCACCCAACATTTTTCATACAGCATCCGCATGAGAAATATGTAGGTTTCTCTTACCTTCGCCGAGGAGATTATGTTTTTGTCTGTCTGTTATTCTCTTTGTTTATCACCAAGATTACTCAAAAGTGGTGGACGGTTCTTTACAAAATTTGCAGGGATTGACAGGCATTATAACAGTAACAGATGATTAATTAACTTTTGGTGAAAATCTGTTCATGTGTTTGCTTGTTTATCGGCCTATTTTCTCAAAGTGCCATAACTCAAAAAGTTATAGACAGATTTTCATGAAATTGACAAGAGAAAATAAGTTTATTATGAAGCGTAAATGATGAAATTTTTGTGATGAGCTGTTTGTTTGTCGCTGTGATTGATTTTATGCTTGTTAGCACAGTGACTGGAAAAGTTCTGAATGGATCTCTATGAAATATACATTTATTTTCAGCAATGTTAAAGGATATAAATGATTCAATTTTGGTGCAGATCGGTAGGTCCGTAGGGCAAAAATTGTTTGATTTAGGTGTTGATGCAAAGAAAATCATGGTTTCAGAGCCAATTTGAATTATTATTCGTTGCCGTTGTCTTGACTGGCGGAGGTATGCGCTCTCAGAGTGCTGTATTTCATTACTTCAATGTAGCACTTAGTTAAGAAAATCGGTCTCAATGGCTAGGGTACATTGCAAACTGAGATGGAGACAAAAACTATTCGAAACACCTATTCTTGACTTAAATACGACACGGACAACAAGCAAGCTAATTTGGTCTAGCTTACCGAATGGTGTTCTTATACGCATCCTGGAGCAAAGTTCCCTTTGCGAAATAATAATGCGATTATATTCATACAATAGTTTCTCAGCACCATCTATTTTATTCATTTGTTTCCCCTACTAAAGCGGTTCCATTTACCTGATATGTAAATATTTTAAAGTAAATCTAGGAAATTATTTTTACTGTAAAATGAAACTAGTGGATCATTTCCGCTATTGTTCTTACAGAAAGTGGAAGAACACAGATCTCATATCATAATGAGAAATAAAAAGGCAAGAGACAAAACTCGCAGGGAGATAATTTTTGATAAAACCTAAGTTGAATGAATAAAAGCTTAGGATCGTCGAAATATTCATTACCTGGTATATTTCTCAGTGTTTCAACGATAACCATATAAATGAACAATGGTTTTTTGAGAGCTGGACATTCAATAATTAGACAGCTTACAATGTCCGATCATGTCGTTGGAATTTCATGCAGGTGCCGACCGAAACTGAAGTCATCTCTAAAATTACCTTCAAGGAATGCGTGAAAGAGTTAGGCAGCATGCACACTATCTCGCTCTAACCCTACAACCCTAACAGAAGTCTTGGATGCCTCAGAAGCTATGCTCTTCTAGCAGCTTCTTGGGCCGCCAAAAATGCTGTTAGGAAATAAACATCGAACCCTACGTTAGATACATAACGGCATGCTGCTACCTCAAGCTTGATCAGGAATAAACAAATTGTATTTTCGCTGAATTCCCTTTTTCAGTTTAATTTTATTTCGTAAAATTTCTTTGTACGTGCAGCAAGACGTAAAAATGAAGCAAAATCATCTGAAGTGTACGAAAGACATCAGCAATTGGGACGATTTTTCTTCCTGATATATATTTATACCACGAACAACTTTGCCAATTCATTGGGATTCAAAATTTAGACTGAATAGTTTATTTATTTGTTGTTTGTTTTAACGTTTCAATGAAGTGCAATTTTGTTTCAAATACTAGATACATAAAATGTTACAACCAAAATTTTAAAATTATTATTTCATTTTCACTACCTATACTTATTTCTTTCTCCGAGAAGATTAACTGTTCATCGTGTCTGTCTATCTCTCTTGTTGTTTGGTTGTTTGTCACCAAGACAACTCAAAAAGTTAACGACAGATTGTTACAAAATTTGCAGGGATGCTAGTCATGTTAGGAGTAACAGATGATACACTTTTAATGAAGATTCGTTCACCTGTTTGTTTATCTACCTCTAGTGTTCTAGTGTTCCTTCTGAAGATGGGATTTTTCATCCTGAAACGTTAAGTTTTAAGCCAGTCGACTCCTATTTAATATTAAACACTCTCAGAGTGCTAAACCTGGCTCCAAATGCAGCTTCAACAGTTCTCAGGTGGTAAACTTCACTTCTTTGAATTATGCATGATTTTTTATACTAAACTCTAGCTGTTCTGAATAACAAAAAAAATCAGTTTTAGAAAACTGAACGTCGCCTGTTACAAGTAAAATTACCGGTATTCTGAAATGAGTTTTAATGTTTCATATGTAGCTACAGTTAGTATAAATTAAATAAAATTTATTTGTTTTCATAATTTTTTTGCAGGGAGTTTGGAGAGTTGCCATCGATTTGACCCATTCCAAAAAACTAGGATTGGCTGGTAATCAAAATTGATGGACATGAAATTTGCTCCCACCGCAAGCGATGGTCTTGCACCACGTAACGTTCTAATTTCATAATATATTCAATCTTGCTAAATTTAACTCCAATTCCTCTAGAAAACGGGTTCTATTATTCAAGACGAACTAACAAATTTCAAAGTTTCAAAATAAATTTGAGTTTTTTAAACTTAACCCTCTTCCTCATGCTATTATTATCATTATCATCATTTATTATAATTATTAAGACTTCACATTTGAGAATCAAAGGACGGGAATAACCCAAATGAAGCACAAAGAAACCTTGTCTCGCCAGAGGCGCTGCTGGGACGAATTCATCAATAACATTATCAGTCTGAGAGTGTATATTTACGCCAAGCTTAAAGCAACGATTGCAAAAAATTCAAATTGGCACTGAAACTATCATTCCTTTTTAATAAGCACCAAATCTGAATATTTATTCCTTTTGAAAGAAATGGCAGCTTCAGCTTCTGGAATTTTCTTGAAGATCAGTTGATAAATTTTGCGTTATGCTGCTGAAAAACAATTAATTGTCAAAGAGACAAACCGATCATCAAAATTTGACTATTTATGTCTTTAGACATTACTTAAAATTTTTGTAAATTTCGTAGAAATCCGTTCATATCTTTTGTGTATTCCTAAAATCAAACACAAAGACAAGCAAACGAACAATCTAACGGATCATCACAACTAGAACGCCTCGGTGGCGTAAGACCATTACCCGGGAAAGGGGGCAACTTCAACGAATTTATTTTGATGAACGAGGCTAGGGCACAGCCCCATTTCTTCATGGAGATTAGCTCTTCAATAATAACGTAGGAAAAAAAGAATGCCCCGTTCTCCAGACAATCTGCCGCGGTGGAGACAAATGCACCGCGGTGGAGAAAGTCCAACGGTCATTTTTATGGCCAGCTAAGTCCAGTTTTTCGCATGGGTCATATCTAGGCCATTCCACCAATCTCCCTACAAAAATTATGAAGATTTCTCAGCTCCTTCGACCACTTTTTGGGTTGGCAGAAAAATATATGCATAAACTAAACCACTCTGAGAGCTCATACCTCCGCCAAGAGAGGCAACGGTAACAAAAAATTCAAACTGACTCTGAAACCATTATTTTCTTTGTATAAATTCCAAAATCTAACCATTTGTGCCTTTGGATAGTAATAACAGCTTGTGCAATTTTCTTGAAGATCCGTTCGTAATTTTTTGAGTTATGCTGCTAACAAACGTTAAGACAAACATGAGTCAAACATACAAACGAACAAACCGATCTGCACCAAAATATAATGAATTATGTCTTTTAACATTACTAACAACCCCTATAAATTTCATAAAGATCTATTCATTATTTTTTTAGTTATTGTGCTAAAAAGCATATAATTAAAAACAGTGAGAAACGAACAAAGGGATCACTACAAACATTTGGTCATTTACTCTTTGTTATATACCTAACAACTCATGGCAATTTCATAAAAATCCATCAATAACTTTTTGAGTTATGTCATTGAGAAAAATGAGGCAGGCAAACAAACCAACGGATGGACATATCTTCACCAAAAGTTAATCATCTATTTCTCTTAACATACTTAACAATCCCTGCAAATTTCGTCAAAATCGGTTCATAACTTTTTGAGCTATCTTGGTGACAAACAGACAAACAGATGATAGAAGTTTAGGCATTTACTGTTTGTGATGTACCTACCAACTCATGCAAATTCCCCCTCCCCCCTCCCCCCAATAAAAAAACCTACAACTTTTTGAGTTATTGGACTAAAAGAAGAAGCACACCAACAAACAAACGGTTGAACGAATCATTCTTCGCCGAAAGTTAATCATCTGTTACTCCAAACATACCTTCAATCCCAGTAAATTTTCAAAATATCAGTCTATACCTTTTTGAATTATCTTAGCGACAGAGAAAAAGACACACAGTCAAACTCGACAAAATCCTAACGTCCTTAATGGGGTGAGGTAAATATTCATAATCGAATTGAACGGTTGCAGGTCGGCACTGCTAAACATGGATTGCGGAATGCATTTCATTCCATTACAGTTCCGGAAATGAAACATCGACCGACCGACAGAAGAGAGGAGTTTGGCATAGCGACAAAGTTTCCAGTACAGTAAGTACTATGAGAAAGATAGACTAGTTCATGAGAGTAAAGGTGCACATTTCAGTCTTTCTGAAATAAAAATTGAAATTATTCTAGATTGTTTTATTTTTTCTATAATGAACTTTTTCTTTTTTATCATTTTAACTATTTTATTCTGTTTTTTTTTTCTAACAGATTAGATAACTACGGTTAATTTTATTCAGCTCACTCCCGGTTAAACATCAGGTTTTCTCAGTTAATTTGCAGTTTTTGCTTAATTAGTTCGTGTTTTAATTTATCTCCTGATTTAACCGCAATTCTTCTATACTTCGGCTTTTCCAAAATGAAAACAAAAACAAACAAAACACATTTATTTCTCATATGGAAACTGTGTTCAACAACATTAGGAAACAGCATCCTGAGGTTTTCATGCTAATAACATAAGCGACAATTGGCAAAGATTTACTAGTGCAATGCCAGCATCTTAATAAGGAGTTGATGATATCCGTTGAAAGGAGCGTTGGTTACACAGAGCTGGGATGAAAATGTTTTTTATTTTATTTTCTTTTTAGAGTATGAAATACAGTATGTAGTAGCCTAAAGTGGGCTAGGTACGTTTACAGCGATTAAAAAAAAAAAAAAAAGAGGAGAAAAGAGCGATTGGCAATTTAGAATAAATAGACCAGCTAACCATACTCAGGAGTGAATGTGAAACGGACATGTATTACAAGAATAATAATAAACAAATTGAGATAAAATAGAATAGATAAATTATATTGCAGTGAAAGAGAAGCTGCACATTTCCAATTTAATTCATTATGTAACCGTGATTTCCCTATTTGTGATAGAGAAAAAATCCAAATTTAAGCTTGGTGTTTTTTTTAGATTTATCTTCCATTCTTCCAGATTCTTCATTTATTTTTCAAAATGAAATTTTAAATTCACTAATTTAAATGTAATTTTTTTTTAATTTGAATTCAGTTGGTCAAAATTTTGCAACATTAACTACAATTTCAGGGAAGCAATATTGCGCCGCAGACCATACGTACGGGACACCCGCGCTTTATACGAACAGCGCTACTACTCATCTGCTCGCAGCATGCACATGTTGAACTACTGCTGCACTACCACAGACTGGCACTACCGATTGATATCAGTGCAGTACTGCAGAGACGCCTAACCTCAGCACCATGACTATCGTTGCCTGGCTATCGTCTGCACGGTGCAGGTCAAACCTAGAGAGACTTGACGCCCAGCCGGTCAATGCGGTACAGGTGAAATCTTATACATAGCAGCTTTCTTTCTAATGTGTAATAGATTTGGATTGGGAATAATACGGTGCAATGGATGAACCAAGTAGCCTTTTACATGAGAGGATATGATGTCTAGGGCCACTAGTACTGTGTTCAATGCAATGAATATCTCCGTGGATTTGTACTGAAAATAGCTGGTCATAAATTCCACTACTCTGCTTGCCATTTGATACGGTAAACAGTCAGCAAATCTGTGATAGGATAAATCATCGTCGTAGCTGCCGGCATCACCCAAAAGAACTAGAATTGAGGAAGGTACTAATTAATCTTCACGCACTTAGTAATACCAGTTTGTGCCCCTTAATTTAATCATCTGAGTTAGTTACTTACTGGTGCTGTACAATATATTGGCTGCAGTAGCACATTTCCTTTTACCGATTTAAAACAAATATGCGATGAAAAGTTCTTGTTTTAACCATAAAGCGGTGCTTTGTCAGATCTACGTATGAGACTAAAATGCTGAACTAAAGAGGAAACCTACCAAACATTTGTAACTACATAATACATTGAGGCATTACCTGCTTCAGTTGTACACGGAATGGCTACCATATCCTTATTTTTAGGAAGTGTTCTCTGCAGCAAGATCCAAGAGGCCATTGCGACTAGAGGTCCATGCGCAGTTATAGCAAGCAGGAATAACTTTCTTTCTGCATGTACAAGTGGCTTTGAATTCCAGCTCGTCGCTCAGGATTAGACTTAGTTTTCATGTTCTCTTTCATGTGTGGGCATAGTTAATGAAATTCCAAAAAATTTACTTTGATCGCCTCAATGATGAAATACCCATACTAATGCATCTTTAAGCTTTGATTGCAATTTGCAAATTTTTGTACAAAAACAACAGAAGTTGGAACTTTTACGTAGCGACTGCTCCACTATGTATACAAAATGTTCTGTTTCCTTGCAGTATATCGTCTGTCAATCTGTCACTGACGTCACTGCAAGTTTTGCACTGCTTTCCATCATTTGTCAATCTGTTCTGCTCCGCATACGTGCCGTTAGAACTCTTCTCGCACCTGCAATTACAATGACTGTTGGTCATCAGGTGTATTCAGCAAAGTGAATGCAAAGCGTTCCCTAAGAATGACATGTGGACGTCCTATGACGAGTTCCTTTATGATCATTTTTATTGAGGAATGAAATTTACATCTACGGTGTGTGAAAAGAGCATCTGCAACTCTTTTATTGTATTTTTTATTTATTCTTTTTTTTAACGTCGTGACAGCTTGACTCTCGGCAGTATGGAGTTGAGTTATTCAGTGATATGCTGTTCCACAATGCCATCATATCGTAATTCAACTCCTTCTCCAGTATAAAATTAGACTAGATTATATTATTCTACGCCCCACTGGATATGATATAGATAGTGGAGAGTAAAAGGTAAAGAGGCCCAGTCAGTAGCCAAAGCCTAAGCTCACTCAGAGATGGTTGCCCATGCATTTATACCACCAATAAGAACAATGGAGTACCCCAGCTAGGGGGATGAATGTGCAAATTGTTCAATTTTTACTAACTAATAATCATATTGATGCGTTACTTTCGCTTTATTGATTTACTGTGAAAGACGATGGCACAAAACCCGCCTCCGGAAAAAGATACAAGTGAAGGATACTGCTCTCAGGAGTAGTGTATAGTATACTGAAATATCACTTTTTGAGGGTAGGTTCCCCTCGCGCTGCCGGGCCACCGCGCGCGCTCCCCCACCCTACCCCACCCCTCCCTCGGTTACCTTCGCAGTCGGTACACCTGTCACGTGTGATTAATGTGTTTAGGTTTTCTATTATGTGTTTATTTACCTATCACATTTGATTGATGTTAATAAGATCTCCCAACAGCCCTGCATTTCACTAATTTTTAATTGCGTCTTTTATTGTTTCATTTGATATGTTTTACTTACATAGAGCTCACCAGACTTTCCATTGTAATTAGTCTTTATTATAGCAAGGTTGTTATAAATAATTTTGCCCATAACTCTTTTACTAGGTTACCCTCGCGGTTGGTACACATGTCACGTTAGATCTCCCAACCGTCCTACATTCCATATAGGATTAACTCCCTCCCACCCTTTAAGTTGGCTGACAACCCTTCATTAGATTAGATTATATTAGATTAGATAGGCGGAAGTAGACAAACCAATAGGCCCATTCCCAAAGAGACACCGGAACATACGCCCGGCACTCTATGAGCTATTGCCATTATGTTAGTAGGGTATAGAGGACAGGAGAAAAGAGAGAGAGAGAGAAAAAAAGAGGGGGGTGAAGAGTCCATGCCCAAGAGACGATCTTGACGAACGCAAACACGTTCAAGAGCCGCTGACGCGTGGAGCTTATAGACATCAAACTGTGTAGTTGGAGCGGGAGAGAGAAGGAGATGGATTAAGGTTGCCTCGGAAGCTTTGGCCGTTAAGTGTTTGCAACTCCCGGAGGAGGAGTTCTTAGT
>LQNS02278075.1:1870254-1895277 GCA_001587735.2 Parhyale hawaiensis
GACAGTCAGTATACTTATGAGCAAATATCACACTAGCACTATGCGACCTAGGTACATTCATAAGCCGGCGAAATATGTCATTATAAGCCACACGTAGGCGCCCAATGGTCTTCTGTTTAAAGTTCGAGCAAAGCAAGTTACAGTACATAGGGTAACATAGTGTAATTTTTTTAAATTAAAAGAGCACTTCTTAGAAGCTGCCAGGTTTTCTGAAGTCTATGCGGTGGAAAATAATTTTTGTTCAGTAAAAGGTAGCACACCTGAAATATTTCTCAATCGTATGTAAATGCGCATCATGTGATCTCGTGCTATGCTCATGAAACATTAATGTCCAGCAGATACACTTACGATAAGATTAAAAAGGCATAGAATAATTACTATGGAAAGAATTAATTATATCCGTTTGTTGACTGCCACAATGTCGTATTGTAAATGAAGCTCATACAAAAAGCACTAAACTAACTAACTAAATGTTTACGAGCGAGAATATTTTTATAGCCTTATAGCCAGTACAGCATGTACAGAAAATATTCTGACTCGGGTGATATCACCTAGTATGTACGTGATGATTTTATTACCTCTACCAAAGAGGTTATATATGTTTTCGTCGAGTGTGTCTATCTGTCTGTCTTTTTGTCTGTCAATCACCAAGATAACTCAAAGAGTTTTGGACGGATTTCAACAAAATATACAGGGATTGATAGGCATGTTAGGAAGAACAGATGATCAATTTTTGGTGAAAATCCGTTCATCAATTTAATTGTCTACCTCATTTTTCTTATTGCCATAATTTAAAAAGTTATGGACGGATTTTTATGAAGTTTGCATGAGTTGTTAGGTATATGTCCAAATTTTGTCCAAATGTCCAAATTTTTTTTGCTGATTTGTGTGTTTGTCGCTGTGTTTGATTTTTAGCTCGTTAGCACAATAACTCAAATAGTTATGAATGGATCTTTATGAAATTTACAGGCGTTGTGAGTAATGTTTGAAGACATACTTGATTAAATTTTGGAGATGATCCAATGGTTCCTTTGTGTTTTGGCTTATGTTTGTCATAATATTTGTGAGCACCATAACTCAAAAAGTTAAGAACGAATCTTCAAGAAAATTACAGAAACTCCTATTCCTGCTAAAAGGCACAAATGATTAGCCTTTGGTGTGGATGCTAGTAAAATCATGGCTTCAGAACCAATTTTAATTCTTTGTTATGCGCTTTCAGAGTGAATTAGTTTATAGTACAACGCAACGAGCAATACAGCCCATCACGAACATACGCACACATGGAGAGCGATTTACATAGATACATTGATGATGCTCAGTTGTACAAAAGAATAAACTCACAATGTCTGTTCAGTTTGTGAGCGGCGTTTGTGTTTTGAGTTGTGTTTGTATTTAGACTCTCAGAGATGAAACTTTTAGCGGTACTTTCCACTCTTACCTTAGCAGCTTGGATCAGGTGAAAAATATTTTATACGGCATGTTGTAAAGTCTTTTCAGCTCAGACAATGGATACTTTTTAGCCTTTACATTACGTTTCGGGTGGAACTGAACTTTTCTTGATTTCTCACATCCTCCATAATGTCGTTTGGGTTAAGGAAGACAAAAGAAAGGAGCTGGACCATCAAAGACGAATTGGCAACTGTAAACTAGAGGATGAAAAATGTGGAGTTTCTTGTTTTATTATATCTGCCGAAGAAAATGGAAACATACTCTTATACGATTGGCTATTTATCACACGCGAGCGATGCGAAGAGAGGTGATAATGTCTTCGTTCAAGATATAAGTATATATAAATATATATATATATATATATTAGCAGGTAGATACACTCATCAAAGCATGGCCGAAAATGCGAAAGAAAGAACTGTTTTCTTCAAATGTTCACAGCTACAACAAATAATTTATATCTCCTTAACAACTGAGTCTTTACTTGAAGATGCATCGCTTTTATCTTCGAACTGTAGATTTGTGGGGTTTGTAGTTCTGTAACGGCGTGGGATTGGAATAGTCTTCGTATCCAGCTGCATTCTAAAGTGCACTTTTCACTAGTGCGTGGTGTGCTTTCGCCTATTGTAGCTTTTATAACTATTATTACAGTCTACCATAGTGATTTGCCAACCTTGCTCCGTCATCTAATGCAGTCTACAAATCAACTTGCCCTTTTATTTGGAAGCATGTACAGTTCCAGGGCCAGTACTACACTGGAGCAACGAGCCTTTGGCGGCGTATCGTATATAATATGTATACGTATCTGTTCAGTAATTGGAGCCAGCTAGAGCGACGGTTTATAGCTCAATTAGACGAAACATATACATGATTCAAGATGTCATTCATTCTTTTGGATAATTCTGCACCATACTTACACTTTTCCATGATAACCTCTCAAAATATGGAGGAATCTCAAGAATTAAATTTTCCGACTTTGAGCCTTCCACAAGATGAGCTGAAGAACAGCAAAAACGCGGGTCATGAATATAAAACTTTCTTCTACTGCTTCTCATCGTATTTTTACCTCCGCCAAGTAGGTTATGTTTTCATCGTGTTTGTCTGTCTGTCTGTCACCAAGATAACTCAAAAAGTCATGAACCGATTTGGATGAAATTTACAGGGATTGTTAGGTATGTTAGGAGGAACAGATGATAACCTTTTGGTGAAGATATGTCCATCCGTTGTTTTTTTTTTGTATGTTTGTCTGCGTCATTTTTCTCGACGCCATAACTCAAAAAGTTATGGATGGATTTTGATGAAATTAACATGAGTTGTTAGGTATATAACAAAAAGTAGATAACCAAATTTTGGTAATGGTCCGTTGGTTCGCTCGTTCGTTTGTCACTGTTTTTAATTTTCTGCTTGTTAGCACAATAACTCAAAAAATAACGAATGGATCTTTATGAAATTTATAGGAGTTGTTAGTAATGGTAAAAGACATAAATGATCAAATTTTGATGCAGATCGGTTGGTTCGTTTGTATGTTTGACTAATATTTGTCATAATATTTGTTAACAGTATAACTCAAAAAGTTATGAACGGATCTTCAAAAAAATTGAACAAGCGATTATTAATATAAAAAGGCACAAATGACTAGATTTTGGAGTTCATGCAGAGAAAATTATGGTTTCAGAGCCAATTTGAATTTTTGCTACCGTTGGCTCACTTGGCGGAGGTATGCGCTCTCAGAGTGCACTAGTTTTATTATTATTATCATCATCCAAAATGAGCGTAAAGCCACGAGGGTGAAGGGCAAGAGCCATAGAACACAAGGTTCCCACGCCACTCAACGCCCGAAATGTGAAACAGAAGCACGCGACATAGAAAAAAGAAGAAATTATATAAGAAAATCAATCACGGGAGAGGAAACGATTGACTCTGCGCTTAAAAACATCCAGATTCCCATCCACGAACACCGAGCCATCCAGTGCGTTCCTTTGCTGACCACAACGATACATAAATGACCGCTGGTACTGGGTAATGCGCGCGGCAGCTGATCAGCGAACTCGAGAAGTGAGAGAGCTCCGAGTGCGCCGCTGGAGCACATGGAGACTGGCAGCGAGGGCACAAGAGGGTGCTTATCGTCGTGAAAGATTTTGTAGAACATACACAACGAAGCAACGTCGCGCCGGTGTTCAAGATTACAATTAAAACGCCCATGGTACAAATCAGAAACGCGAGATTTTACTCTGCCAAGAAGCCGCAGATCGGACGTAGCAGCCGAGGTCCACACCGGAGAGCAATATTCTACTATAGGTAACAGGAAACTCCAAGAACACTTACTCACAAGGCCAGGTTCCTCATAAACCCTCGATGCTTTCCTAATAAAATCCAACCTCTGTGAAGAGGAGTCATCAACATTTCGAACGTGGGGCTCAATTGTCAGCTTCCAATCAATCCCAACTACCAAGACCTGCATACTCTGAATCCCTTCGACGACAACACCATCAAGAGTGAATGGTAAAAAGCAGGTAGCGCCGTTCTCGATCTTGAAAGGACAATGGAATTGATCTTGGAAGGACTAACTTTCATATCCCAGGAGAGACAACAGGGTGATATCAACTGCAAGTCTCTGTTAATGGATGCAGAAATTACTGGTCTGCCCTCAGGCGCTGGCACCAAGGCCATCAAGATGGTGTCATCAGCATAACTGATGGAAGGGTTGGCGACAGTGGAGCTCCGTTCCGCTGTATATAAAAGAAATAGGAGAGGTCCCAACACGCTCCCCTGAGGAACACCCGAAACCACCCGGGTAACTGCACTGCAGTACCCATCTAAGACAACCTTCTGCTCTCTATTTGAGAAGAAATCACTGATGATGCGCAAAAATCGGCCACCAACACCAACCAGCTCGAGTTTACGAATAATGCCTCGGTGGGATACCCTATCGAACGCTGCACTGAAGTCAAACTGGACAAGACACAGCTCCTGACCGGCCTCAAGTGTACTTTGACCAGCGCACACTGTGTCAAGGAAGGCATCGCAAGTACTGACACGCTTACGATATGCATACTGCCTACTAGGTAGCACATCATCCTCAAGGAACCGCGCAATCTACGCACTACTAATCTCTCAAAGACTTTGGAGACAACAGGCGTTATTGAAATTGGGCGATAATCAGAAGCCCATGCAGATAAGGGACCATTTGGAATTGGCACCACGTCAACATATCTCCACGAGGCAGGAAATCAGCCCTCCCTCACTAAACGCCGAAACACACGACTGAGTTTCGGCGCCAAAACTCCAGATAACTCTTTAAAAAGCAAGGGAAAAAGCCAAGAGGGTCCAAATTAGCAAGGAGAGATCTCACTTCTCTAGATGTAAGGGAAAATGCTGTAAGCACTAGACGACAGGCACACGACGCAGCCGGAGTGATATCATCCCTGACCTGCTTCAAGTCAAAGTGGGCATTCAGAAGTTCAGCCTTCTCTCTCGCATGGGAGACTATCCTACTCCCCTCACCGCACAACGGCGAAATAGCAGAATCGGCTTCAAATTCGTATTACTTTAATGTCCTCCACCAAGCATGGGAGGAAGAGGATGAAGCCAGATTCTCGCGACAGCGAATTAGAAACTCCCGCTTCGCCTCTTCATAGCACAAACCTGCTGCACGTTGAGCGTACGTCACGGAACTTCTGCCACTCTCTACGGGTCCCTCCTCGCCTCCAAGCAAGATAGGCAGTCTGTTTAGCATCAATAGCCGCCCTGCAGTCGTCATTAAACCATGGCTCATCCCCACTGCGACGGCGAATCGTCACCCTAGTAACACGGCGATGAATGATGCCAAGCAAGCCACGGTATTCATTCTTGGCCATATCAGGGCTTCCACAATATGCTCCCCAAGGCAGAGCTTCGGCCTCACTCCCGACAAGGTCCCCGTTACAGCGAGACTTGAGATACACACTACGGTTAGCACAGCATACTGGAGCTCGAACAGAAGTCTTCAAAGTGACAGATACAAGACAATGATCAGACTTTGTATGTAACGCCGCCTCGACCTCGTCCGAAGAATCATCAAAGGCATCAAAGGCATCAACAGGAGCACCTACGGACACGTGCGTCAGGTCAGGCAGATCCGTTATCACCAGGTCCAGAACGCCTCCATCTCTGTGTGTCGGCCCAACCACCATCTGCCGACAGTCTCCAAGTGTGGAGAACTCCCGAGCAGCTACAACATGGGCGTCAGTGCGAGGCGACCCAAGCCAATCTGTGTGATGGCAATTAAAGTCGCCAATAAAACAGAACACTGCGCGACGATCAACAGATTGGATGCGGCCAATAGCCTGCAAAAGACAGTCGTAGACTCTGTTATTCGTGCTCGGACTCCGGTACACACAAGCAATATAGAAATTCTGCCTAGAGCCACACACCCTGGCAATAATAAATTCACAACACTGGCATTCTTAGCTACGGCATCTTGCCGCGGAGAAGCCCTCACGATTGTACAGAGCAACGCTGAGGCCATTGGGACGCGCACCCCGACGCAGCAAAATGGGTACCGAGAAACCAGGCAACCTATGCTTAGAACAATGACGTCTGTCGGTAACTTTGCTCTCGACGCACAGAAGAATATCCGAACGAGACGCGGGGATAAAAGCTTGGATAGATTGCCATAGAGTCAATTAATATTCATGTACCCCACCGTACACTTGTTGGCTGCATTCCGCCTCATGTCTAAATATCACCAGCGCAACAGAAATAAATTGTACAGCAAGAAAGGAGAGAACAAGAACCAGAAATGAGAGCAGGGAGATACACGACGATGCACACCACAGGAAAGTGTGAGGAGCCGATGAAGGCCCTATAGCTATGGCTCCACTCCCGAACCACTCATCCCCAGGATCACAAGGTCGCCTAACTAAAAAAGGGCCAAATCATACACAGTGGCCACGCAGCACTATCGTCGTTCACGCCGACTTTGCGTTCACGTAAGCTTTCCTGCGCCCGCCATCTCTAAAATAAACACTACCTAGGCTAATCTAACTTCCTTACCTAACTTTCAAACCTAACCTAACCCAACTTAACCCAACTTAACCTTTTTAACCTTACTTAACATTACCTAACATTACCTAACCTTACCTAACCTAACCGTACTTAACCTAACCTAACTTACTCAGCGATACAGCGAGCAGCGCGGTGCACCTACATGAACGCCGCTCACACGCACACGATCTGCGTACACAAACACGCACACGAAGTGGTCGCGAACGACGATAGCGCTACCCGGGCCCGCCGATGCCGTGACGCGCAGTAGCAGGAAACTCCAGCGACGTCCGGACGCAGCAGAACCACAGCAGATATGTGGTGCCCAGGCACAGCGGTTGCCACGCACATTTAACTACTCATCTTTCAAGTTCCATTGCACTGTTCCCCTATCACGATGTTGGTATTGCACCAGATCAACGTATGTTGTCCTTAGTATTGCGCATGGGTATCAACTGGTTGTTCCAACACTGGCCTTACACTTACGATACACAGATCATTAAACGTCCTTGAACAAAAAATGGGCAGTTTTAGGTCTCAGTGCTAATACGGGACCAGCTCATAGAACTGTAGAATGATCAGTAAAACTTGGTAAAGGGACGTATGCAAATTTTACAATATAGCTATGCTATTTCAAAATGCTTTATATACAGTTAAAATAACATATAGTTAAGTTAAATATAATAGTTAATATATATACATGATTATAATTTGTTTAAAGTTATAAAGTTCAGTAAGGAGGTACAGTGGTTAAAAATTATGTATGATTTCCATTTTCCGTAATACCATACGGTAAAACAATACCTTGGTAGACTACAGAAGATTCGGTTACAGTGTTCCGAAGCCGAGTAGAGCTATACATGATTTTTGCTATATATAACATTTTATTTCAACTGGTTATGCGTTGTTGTAATTGAAGAGTGTTTAATTAAATGAAAAAATGACTGAAAATCACAAATAGAGACTCGTGATGACGTCACAACTGGCTAGCAAGCAAGGAAGGCGGAGTTGAATATGTATGAACCATGACAATTATATAGGTTTATGCTCATAATTTGTCATAAAGAATGAGTCGGTTTTACGTCACGATCTCCCGCACCTCCCAAGTAAGGATTACGGGCTTGGACAGTGCCCAGCTAATGCCAGAACTTTCACTGGTGCTTAGGAGGCCCTTTCTGCCGTGAATTAGTGACGCTTACAGGATTAGAACCCGAGACCTGCTGATCAAGAGGCGGGAACTTTACCATTATGCCACGGCGGCCCAATTTGTCATTTATCTTAAAGGTTATACAATATAATTATTCGTACATTTTATTCAGGTTAGGTACTACCTGCCAGACACATCACGTGACTTAGCATTTATACTGAATAATATTGTATGGGAGGTTGGATGTTCCCAGTTCGAGTCCGTAACTGGAGTTTCAATAATTTCTGGACTGCTCGCGACCGGCTGGGTCACTATCACCATCCTCCTAGTTTCTCAAAGGATCATTCAACACGTTGCCTGTAAGCAAGGATAAATAAATATATGGCGCAATCCGGTTGTATTTCCCAAATTACATTTGCATTTAGCGTACACGTTAATGCAGCCGACCTCAGGCACGCGCCCGTTGATATAGACTCATTAATTTTAAATGAGCTAACTCTTCACCTATGTTGACAGGGTGGGACCTCAGAGGCAAATGACCATAGTGCGCTATGGGGGTCCTTATATAAGCGTCGGAGTGTAAATGAAATGGAGGAAAACGAGCAAGTGCAGTCGGAGGAAAAAGTGTCAATCATTGGTTGGGACGAGTGGTACTGTTGCAGTCAATTACATTGGGTCTAGGTTTTGTTCTATGTATATATAGTGATTCTAGAGCGGAGAGAAAAGAACATGTACAGTCGGAGGAAAATTGTGTCATGGGCTATATTCTAAAAAGCGAATGAACAGAGCTGTGAGAAGGGGCTGGGTGTCAGCTCCTGTACAGTCGGCAGAGGTGGAGCTAGTTAGTCGTGGATGGTGTGAAGAGGTACAGCCCCTTCTCTTTATATCCATAGAACAAGACCTAGCCTGAACATAACGACCTCAGCTGTACACTATCCACGACTAACTAGCTCCACATCTGCAGACTGTACAAGAGCTGACACCCGGCCCCTTCTCACAGCTCAGTTCATTCGCTTCTCAGATTATAGCCCATGACCGACAATTTTCCTCCGACTGTACATGTTCTTTTCTCCCCGCTCTAGAATCATTATCTATCCATAGAACAAAACCTAGACCCAAAGTAATGACTGCAACAGTACCACTCGTCCCAACCAATGACTGACACTTTTTCCTCCGACTGCACTTGCCCGTTTTCCTCCGTTTCATTTACCGTCCCCCATAGCGCACTATGGCCATTTGCCTTTGAGGTCCCACCCTGTCAACCGGTGCTACGCCGGTGACCCAGCCAGTCGCAACTCGTGTTGCAATCATAGCTCAAATGACGACTGCGACACGGATTACGCTGATGCAGGTCACCGAGCACGAGGTATAGTTTGAATAAAAGGAGCACGAAGTTCATTCAAATACGCGACATATAAACTCCGTACACCAGAATTAGTAAATAGGATTAGTTACTTGGAAATTATTTTGACAAAATTTCAATGTAAACAGAATTTCAATGTCGTTGAGCTTGCTCCGCTTCTCGCTAGATGGCGCTCTCACAACCAGTTTTCGGGTTACGGTAACCTCTATTCAGGTTGCGGCAGCCCGGATTTGGAGTGATTGCGACACACCCCAGATCTCAGAAAAGGCATGTATAAATGTAGGAGAACAATGCAAGAAGTATCGTTCTATGCAAAATTCACAGGTGAGAGAGGCAAGGGTCCGGTAGACGGAGCTCGTTTGTCATCCTTTATAGTTTTTAGTCTCATCAAATGTTTGCTAGCGCAAAGACAGGTGTTCTTAAGCTGGTGACAGACCATGCGAGACTTGAGAGTGCACTCTCAAATTTTCAACGCTCAAATTTCTTCCTATCTTATTGCGACGATTCTATTTTAGAAGAATGTATATAGATAAATAATATAAAATATCAAAAGTAATTTTCTATTTTACGACACTGCGAATGCAAAGTGCGGGAAACTCATTTAATGAAAGTCTTCAGGAAGATCCCCCAAAATTCAAAAATTGAGAAATGAGGAACTACTGGGCTCCAGGTGGTGCAAATTTGACATACTATGCCTTTTCATGACTGTTTTTTTCAACAGATACTTTTTTAGGGCGTCAAAGAAACGCTCACAAGTCAAAATGTTTTTGAAACACTATTGGAACCCCAAACGCAGGTATGCATCCATGATGTTAGCCTTACTGACGGTGCTGATTATCTTGGGAATACCAAGCCTCATAGCTATATTTGAGAGGATAATCAATCAGAAAGAGAACCAATACAATAAAGAAAGGCCTTCAAGTGACACTTCGCAGCTCATGGTGAGTTGCCTGAACTATAAATGTTCAATTTATATCTTTGCTATGAAAAGTTAGAAAGGAATACGTAATTATTCGTGACCGTGAACGAAACTTATTTGATTATTTCATCTCGTATTATCTTCTAAAGTCAAAAAAAGAAAACGATTATGTATATACTGTACTAGATGTGGACCGACTGTCTGTTTTTTTTTAACATTCGCGAATATTTTGCTTTGCGAATGCTATTGTTTACTCAAGTTTAATTTCTCAAGTAATATGGAATTTAATTGAATTATACTCTGGAGAGGACTGTTCGAAATTCGAATTCATTGTAAGAGGGTAGCCATAGAAATTTGAATAGCTAATTCAATCTATTATATTTTCGTTGTTTCCAGGATGCGGGACAAGGATCCACTCTTCCATGCATCCTACCAACCTCTTTCCACAACCACTCCATCTGAAAGAGGATTATTTACCTCATAGGAGATTGACTAGATTCACTAGATTGTATGAAAGCCATTATTGCTGTAGCTAGTACAAGTATAAACTCAAAGTTTCTAATAGTTAAATTCTATTATTGGTAAGCTGAACTTCAAAAAAGATTATTTTTCTGCTATTTCGCCAGTTACGTTACTTCGTTTTTCTCCGTATACTAGGCCGGCACCTCTGAAAAGACGCTCTCTCGCAACACTAGTTGGCCGACAAGCAAGATAAAACTTCGCTAACTGAGATAGATTAGGACAATCGCGTGCATCTTCCAACAATTCAGAGGATTATCATTGGTGGATGTGCTTAGATAGTCGCAAAATATTCGCATGTCTACATGCTAATGCGAATATTGGAAGTCATGCGAATATCGGAAACCATGCGAATATTCGAGAACGTGATCGCGAATATTCGGTCCACCTCTGGTATATATATATATATATATGTTGTGCGCGTTTGGTGGATTTGCGCGATCGATCGATCGCGCTGCGCGTTTGGTGGATCGTTCATATTTTAAAATGGAAAACAAAAAAACCAATCCTTGCCTCCCCTAACCTACCCGACACTAAACCCGAATATAGTCCAACTTACCTGAAATTACGGCCTAATACCTACAACATCCACCAAACGCGTAGCGCGATCGATCGATCGCGCAAATCCACCAAACGCGCGCAACATATATAAGCAAAAATGACTTCTCAATCATTGATTCTGCTAATCCAATCGAACTCACAACATTAGAATCCCTTTATATCCATAGAACAAGACCTAGCCTCAACATAATGACCTCAGCTGTACCTCTCCACACTATTGAAAGTCTTGAGGGCTTTTCATTTATTTAACCCCAAGCTTTCGAGCTATTAAGCATAGCCCGTCTTCAGGTGAACCAAGGAGCTTTAATATTAATTCTGCTTGAAGGGACAGATACCAAATAACGTAAGAAGCCCCGCAACTTCGTAAAGCTATAGATATGTTACAAATTTTCTTGCTGGGTCATACTTTAGTTAAATAGAGATAGTGTAGACTGTAGTTGTATTATGCTCACTTTACTAAGATGTAATAGAGATATGAGAATCGTCTTTAAACACTGCACTTCTCAGTGAAAAAGATTACAAAAAGTTATCAACTCTGACTCTTTACGTCAATAAGTTTAGTTTAGATCTTAACTGCGATCATTTCATACTTCCAGGGGATGACGGATGAGGCGGAAGTTCTGCAAACGCTGCAGACGCTTGCGAACAAGGTGCGACAGCTCCAAAAGTCCCTCGACAAGCTATGGTGCGAAACCAAGAATATTCTCAGTTCTGGAGGATTTTGTCTAACACAAGAAAAACTATTCGAAGGTGGCAATAAGAATTTTGACGCGACGGTAAGCAATAGCTAGAGATGAAGCCAAGCTGGTTATTGCGGAATTAGATTTTCTATTCTTGAGCCTTTCATCTCTGGTGGCATTGCGTAAACAATCTGAAGCTGACTGCAGCTAGAATGAAGAAGGGAAAAAATCACGTTAGGTGTATCCAGTGCATGCCAGATAATAAATCAAGATTATTATCTATTTAATAATTCTGCTTTAGGTGTCATCTGTCGGTCCACGTGTCTGCACGTTACGCTTTTCACTATAGGGTAGGAAGAACTAACTTTGACTTGCGAGAAACTCTGAATATTACTAGAGCGAAGTTCAACCATAGCTGTCTTCTTTAGCACTGATTGAAAGTATTTTCAGTCACTTTCAAGGCAAAGACATAATAATTTCAACCGTATTTTATCTACCGCCGGTCATTTCACATTATATTATGTTCGCTAGGCTTGTGGTGCTCGACGTTCTTGATAGGGCCAGCCAAATATGTAGTTAGGATATATTGCAAGAAAATACAGCGGACAGTGTTGGACATGACTAAGACAGTGATTCTTAATCTTTTTTCTCCAGTTTCCCATTTTTTAGTGAGCCAGCTCTCCAGTCCCCACCACAACATCGTCTTTCACCTATGCAGTCTTTAGCACGTAGATATACGTTTTGCTTTTTGTGCCCTTTTACTGCCTTTAATATTAGTTTTCATCCTAATATTATAAAACATTTCTTTAATTAATTTATTTTGTGTCCGCTCCTTAAGAAAATAGGCGATAAATAAGCCAGATTCCAGATTTTGTAATTAAGTTACGCTTTCATGGAGATCGATGACCGGGCTGCAGAAGATGGCGAGAGTGCGCTCTTTATCCCTGTATCTAAAAGCACTTCTTGCTTGAAACACTTCTTGACATATAAACGAAGATAATTGCAGATAATGGAGTCTGATTTATAACTTTTTTGTCTCAAGTCACTTCGTATAATTGCAGTAGATGATCAACAAAGCATTCATGAAGTGATGATTTTTCATGAAGCAGTAGACAATTATTTCTTCTAGCTTGCCGTCTTTTTATGAAGGAACGGTTTTCGCTTCACAGGTCAGAATTCCAGGATTTGAATGAGATAGTTGAGTTTGAAAGACAGTATCATGGCTACGGTACGCTCACATTGCATGCAAGCTGACTGGAGTTGTATTCAAGTTTTTGCAGTGTTTTACTCAAGATATTACTTCTCGCTGTCAATATGGAAGGCGAACGTGAAAGATGGAGGAGAATGGAGAAGAGAGAACTTAAGGATGAGAGAACGACAACGGATCAATAAAAAAAATCAAGAAGCAAGTCAGAGAAGAGGAGATTCCCCACCGGTCTATATTACGCAACCATATCGATTATTGAGTGATTTTTTCCTGCAGAAGTCCACTAGAATATTAGATTTATTACTGACAGTAAGAGAAAATCTCTTGTATTTCAGGAATGAATGTTTTCAAATAGCTTTAGCCTGGGATTCTGTTTTATAGGTGTATAATTGCAGTGGACATAATATTTCTGTTTGAATTAAAATTGATTTGGGGATTATTTCATCTTTTTCATTGCATACGTTAACATGCATGTGATATCAAAGCAATAAATTGAAATTTAACACCGCAGTAAGGGAGAAGGATGTTATTATTATTATTAAAACAGTCTGTAAATGGTTGTGATTTGTAAAGCAGGTAAGTCCACATTTGGATGCAATGTACTAGATTTTGAAATACTATCGATTTTTGTAGGTGGTAACAAATGCACTAAGTTACCCACCAGGTAATTGCGCCACTCTCCACAGGTTAAGAACCACTGGTCTAAGGTATTCTTTCAAGCGAATGCGCGATGTCTAAGGAAATACAATGACATCTTGAGAGCAGACGCTTAGTCGAGATCTGCTCTCACTGGAGTAATTGGCCGAATCTGTTTGCTGCACAACTATTGCATCAAAGAGAACTGGAAAATGATGGGCTACTGATCAATATCCAGGGGCCCCGTAGTCGTGAAAAAATCGGACACCGTGACAAAAAAAATTGGAACTTGTAAGATTATTATCGGCTAAATTATCTGTAGACAGTGGACAACAGGGGTGTGTCGCAATCAGCATTGTTGGGTTACCGGTGCTACACCTGTGACCCAGCCAGTCACAACCCGTGTCGCAATCATAGCTCAAATGACTAATGCGACACGGATTACGCTGATGCAGGTCACCGAGGACAAGGTATAGTTTGGATAAAAGGAGCACTAACTTCATTCAAATACGCGACATATAAACTCCGTACACTAGAATTAGTAAATAGGATTAGTTACTTAGAAATTATATTGACAAAATTTAAATTTAAACAGAATTTCAATGTCGTTGAGCTTGCTCCGCTTCTCGCTAGATGGCGCTCTCACAACCAGTTTCCGGGTTACGGTAACCTTTATTCAGGTTGCGGCAGCCCGGATTTGGAGTGATTTCGACACACCCCAGATCTCAGAAAAGGCATGTATAAATGTAGGAGAACAATGCAAGAAGTATCGTTCTATGTAAGATTCACAGGTGAGAGAGGCTAGAGTCCAGTAGACGAGGTGTGTTAAGGTAGACGCGACTCGTCTGTCATCTGGACGCTTTTATTTCTGGAAGCCAGAAAGTCATTTTAATTTTCCTCAGTTGTACCTACAATATTGCAGTCACACTCAACTTATAATAACTGAGCAACGCTCATTCAAATAAATATTTTAAATATTTGTATTATTGTCAGTAATTTTCATCAATGAAGAAAATTGTAAATTGTTAATAGTTTTACTTTAACTATAGTTTTCTGCGAATCTTTCTCAAAGAAAACGTGAAAGCTTGCCTAACTAGCTTAAGAAATTCAATTGCTTGAGTCTCTTGTAACTGCTATTTTTTTTACTCACGCACTCCCGCCGTAATGCATCTCTATCTGTAGTGCAATGAATATGTTTATTTCTGTTCACCCATGATTTAGTGCCAGAGTAGACTGTGAGCATCAAACCAAAATACAGTAATTTGTAAGTTACATCTGTACATTTTTAATCACAGTGTTTACGGTGTACCATTATGGAACCATAGCTCGGAGTGGGCGGAAGTTTGGGTCTCGGCTTTTCTCTAGCATTGAACCTCTTGCCTGTTGGTCCGTCTCCTGTCAGCTTTCTAGTCTAATCTCGTATACCAAATATTGTATATCACCGAGTAATTATGAACTATGGAGATATTTTTTGACATATCTTCTGAGTTTTCAGAGGAGGAGGAGCGTCTAGCATTTATATCAAAATGCAGATCATGCAACTTTATCTTCATCTATTCGCAATCGACATTTGCTCTCTTTCATAGTTCTTTGAGTTTCGTGATACGACTCATTCTGTTTAAAATTTATCTTGTTCTGATTATTTCATAAGGCGGAGTCAGCACTCAGCAATAAATCGTGAGACATCCATAAAAATTTTGATGGTATGAATTAACGAGACTCTAAATCATACGGTAAAGCTTTTCTTGGGGCTACTTGACTTTTAAATATTTCACGTTTGAGAATTTACATGTAGGAGGGAAATTATTCCACTACCATACTGGATTCTCATTGATGAAGAGTACCAGATAGACCAGCGATCAGCGGTTACGTGCACGGCACTGGCTCTCTCTTTGGTCACTAACTGCGGCCCCACAGATAACACCCTGACCCAGCATCGTGACTCCACACACGTGGTGGGATGTCAAGGAGGTTTAATAAAATGAGGGAGCTAGGAGCCTCGTCCGTGAAGCTCAATTTTAATGAGTGGTTCTGTCAGTCGCCGTATACACCAATCGCTTATTAGTTCATTTCTATGTTCGTTTCTCCCACGTCACCTCCACCAATGGGATTAATATGTGTCCGTTCGCTACAGTCGCCGGGTGCCAGAGGCATTTACTTTCAGGGGAGATCTGATTTTTTCTCATAGGATTCATACAATAATACAATTACAATACATCGTGTCATATAGCCACACCGGTAAGGCTGGAACGCTAGCTGGTCTAACTTAAGGCGGCAGGGCTACCTCCTCTCTTTTAAAACTCCTTGGGTGATGAGAGGAACGTAACTTGGACTTCGTCTGAAGATCCACAAAGTATGAACTTATAGGTAGGCATAATTCACAAGTTTGGTTGAACTAATAGAATAACGAGTCTGCAGGTACAATGCATCTTTTGCATCAAAATCCTGTCCACACGCTACAACAACAGCAAGCAGACTCATAAAAAAATCATTGTCCTCATTTTATACGGACGGCCACGCTAGCACTAATGAAAATTCAATCCACAGCTGTGCATCGCCATCGAGCAACTGACCGGCGAAGCATCTGTAGGAGACCTGGGAGCAGGACTGCGATGGTACGGCATGTGTCTGCTGCGCATGCAGGATACGCCCTTCGTAGTACCTGAAGAAACAAAAAGGAAACTTATGGAAAATTACAGGAAACTTCAGAAAAACATCGCAATTCCTAACCAAAAAGTGATTCACTCGTGGCACGGTAAGCGAGGGAACCATCGCACGAACGAAAGACAGAAACTGATCCACGAAACGTAATGGGTTTAACTAGTACTCCGCATTATGACCCTGTCCGAAGATCGTAGGCTTTATAAGTGTCGGTGCTTGCTTGTGCGGACGGTCCCTAATGGCTCTCGCGGGCCGCCCGGTTTGTGCTGACAGGCATTATTAGGATAGTGTATTGTATTAATGCGTTCTGAAACAAGCTATTATATGCACTGCAGTCCAAATTCAAATCTTCCTGCTATAACAGCGATACCACAATTCAGATGATTCTTCCTTACAGTAGGAAATGAATATCAATTGAGACAGAGATTGTGTTTTTACATGTGGTAGCGTGACATAAATATCTTACACGGTGTATCCTACCGTTAAAAGAAATGAAGGTGACTCACCTGCATTGTCAGTTCAGAGTGTTTTTGTTACTCATTCCTGTAGTTGTGATTCCATTATAGAGTGACAAACGGTGTATGGATACTCGGGAAACGTGCTTCATTAGGTAAGCTAAATAATTAAGTGCCGAATTTCAAGAAGGCATTGATGCAACTGTGATTAGTATCTCCTTTTTCGAAGTGAATATACCATCTTAGCCCTACTCATTGGATTGGGATACGCAAAAAAGTACTTGCAGTAAGTTCAGCTGCAGGCTTTAAATGCACACGAGAACTGAACTTAAAGAGCATTCAAAGGAGAGTGAAATTTAAGAAAGCTTACACTCACCAGATCAGCCCCGGATGCAAAATGCTTGTATCGCATCAAGTTAAAAATGAATCTTGTTTCATGTGCCATTATAGCTGTAAGCATAATTTTTACCATTTGTATGTCTATGCAATAGGCCCTTAGCTAATTTGCATCGACTCGACCATGGATTCTACGCAGTGCTTACTATGCCAAGATCTCGGAGAAAGAATAGAGATTAAGAGATATAATAGACCTAAGCTTCGTTAAACAGTGGCCCATTTTCATGATACGAACTGGCTGACTGGCTGGTTGGCTGACTGGAACGGGTGGCGTAGATACGATATTCCTATTAGCTTAAAAATGCACCCTCATGCGTTTCTTCAAATATCTTAGATGCAGATACTGTTCACATGACTGTAGATTCTGATTTTTCAGTGTGCTCAATGCACAGCAACGAGCATAAGGATCAGAACGTTGCTTATGAAGTGATGAAAGCATGCATTACTTTTTATAGAGCACAGAGGAAGGAGACATCAAACTTGAAACACATCTACTAGATTTTGTGTTGAATGAAGAATGATAGTTCATTGAATAAAATAATGCTTAGGTAAAGTGGGCGATCAAAAAAATTAGAACGCTTAATGAAATTATAAAATTATCACGGATACATCATATCCAAATAGAACTAGAGTAAAAATTTATTATTACTTGGTATGTAGGCCTTTGCCATCAATAACAGCTGGACGTCTGCTGCTACAGGAGTGAATTAATATCTTGACTCCTCAACAGATATTTTCTTTTATTTATATTTCGAATTACCCTGAAATTCATCGATATAACTTGGCTTATTTTTCTTAGTTCTTTCATTTAAAAATTTCCATGCTTTCTCAATTAGATTCATTTCGGGCCTCTGAACTAGTCAAATCCATTTGCCTTAGATTCTTTACCATTCCATCTATCTCGTAATAATTAAAACACCAATCCATCTGTCTTCAGTTCAAAGTAGGAAAGCCAAAGCTTCTGCTTCAAGTTCCTAACAAGTAGAGTCTCCAAGATTTAATTTAACACCCAACCGAACGCACCCTTAACTCATTTTTGGGCCAAGGCTTCGACGGCGCGGGTAACATCGAGGACCTCAGTGGCGGCTTCATCAAGTCTGTAGACTTGAGCACACTTGGACTTGGGCCGGCGTTTCGACTGGGTGCTGAGCCTGGAGGTCGGGGAGCACATTCCAGAAACCGGAGAAAAGGCTTTCCTGGATAATGTCGTGCGCCATGCGTGCAAAGGTAAGGCCACAAATGAGACAAAATGATAGGAAATGTGTGTCACCACTCACCAGAAAGTGAGAAAGATATATGCTCTTTTTGCTGGGCTAGCAAGGGTTAATTCATCCCTTCACGTACTTATCTGGGAAACCTCTTGATTTATTTCTAAAAAGTGCAAATTTCTGCAATATACGGTACTGGAAAAATATTCTTATAATAATACTGTGAACAATAAGTTAAATAAACGTTATTCGTAATATGCACATTTTCAGTGCACTTCCCGTTCCCGTTAGAACGGTACAATGGCAGCCTGATTATGACGTACAGCATATCGAACCCAGACATCAAGGTGTGAGCAACTAACTGCTGAGATTTAAACTTCGAATCCCAACTTGTCCGGAACTTACGGCAGATGAATTGAGGTCCAGGCATTCACCATTAACCGGTTGCCACTGAAACTTCCAAAAGAGCAATCTTGCTCCCCAAAATCTATTTTCAGTCGACTCAACGTAATCTGGTTGCTTCCAGTACAATTGCAACACGACTCAAAGAGACAGTGCCAAGGTTCCTGTCTGAAGGCCCGGACAAGTCAGGTCTCGAATGTTAAATTCTCCAGCCATGCGAGCGCTTCCTTATGTCGGGGCACGCAGTACATTCGCACGCACAGCAGCACATTGCGAGGATGTGCAGCTCGCACATCATTCACGCCACTGTACCGTATATACCTATGGTTCGGTTTGTAAATGTGTATCGGAACAATATGCGAACTGCTCTTATTCGCATAAGAAACTCCAACCCCCAACACTTGGTTCGTTTCATGCGCCTTTCTTGTGCATGAGTTTTAACGGTGACCGGACATATCCGCACACGACAAATGCTCACAGTGACAAAGGCCCACAAGACAAATGCCCACAAAACAAATGCGCACCTACTACTTTTTCATTCTACTGCTTCTTAGATGGCGATGCCCTGCTAATTGAAATACTACGAATACAAAGAATCTTCTCCAGAGATTCTAGAACTAAAAGGCCCAGCGCACACGGATGCAACTATAGCTGCAAACCAGTCGAAACCTCGGATACACGGTTGCAAAAACCACTTCCCAACGGTTGCAAACTAGTCTCAAACCGATCGCTACAGTTGCGTTGCAAACCAGTTTCAGTTTGCAACCGATTTGCAACGCTTGTTCGCACACGGTACCTTGTCTGGTTGCAAATCAGTGCAAGTGGAGATATCAACTCACAGACATGTCGGATTCAGACGAGGAAGATATAATTGATTATTATCAATACCGTGGAAGACGCACCAAAAAAAGGAAGCATTGGGTTCATCCTTATTTAAAGAATAATGCAAATGTACGGCTAATTGTGGCGACAAAAGAGCTTTCTGAGCCCGATAGGAAGTTTATAGCTTTCTACAGAACGTCAAAATAATCTTAGCTTGAGTTGACTGAGTTGGTCAGCCCTTCAATGAAAAAGATGGACACAAACATGAGGGACTGAGTACCTGCACAGGAAAGAATACTGATAACTTTGAGGTAAGCTTTACAATTATTTTATTATGATATTAAAACACAATATATATATAAACAAGGCTGCCGTGGCGCAGTGGTTAGAGCGCTCGCTCCTGCATCAGCAGGTTGAACGAGGTCCCACACTCAAATACTTCGACTCGTCGATGTGATGCAAATTAGCTACGTGCGGTCACGGCTAAGTTTTATTTTAGTTCTATTGAGCCCTCCAGTTGCATTCTTTGCTTCCTGTAGAAAACTATAAATCCGCACAGATAGTATGCTGATCTACTGACGTTGAAACACATTTTTAACTACCAAACCATATTTATTTCGATGAAGATATCTTGATGAAAAATACGATTAATATATTATATTTGAGTTCAACGAATACACTTTTATTGCCACCTACTGTTGAGAAATGGTACTTTTATTATGTATATATATTTCTTATATTTTATTTACTATTCATCGTATGCATTCTATCATGCTTTATATCGAAATCTTTTCATCTTTTGTCGAATAAAGCGCAAAAAAAATACAAAACAATCGTAAAAATCACCAGTACGCCACAACACAACACTGCAACTCAAATGCGACGCAACTGAAACCTCGGAGACACGGTTGCACGAAACTACTTCCGAAGGGTTGCAAACTGGTCTCGAACCAATCGCTGCGACTGGTTTACAACTACAGTTGCATCCGTGTGCGCTGGGCCTTACCCTGCGCTAGAGGTCGCGTGGCCGGCTGCGGGGAATTGAATAGGCCAAAGACCAACATACATTCTAAGTATATGTATTGTGTTGTTGATCCTGTCAATTAGTGTATTCGATTGAAGGGTTTAGCAATTTCGACAAACGGTTACCCAAGCAAAATTGTTTGAATTCCAGGTTAAAAGATTTTTAAACAGCATGAATGATAACAGTGATAAATTGCCTCAGGAGCGTACAAAGTTTTATATGGTTTTACTTATTTTGGAAAGTAGTCTGAGAAACTTAATGTGACCTTTCATTTATATTTCACAAACACCGCGCTGAAATAGATTTTGGAATCATTCTCAGCGATGATTTCACTCTAACCTAATTGTTCATGTTTAAGCTTGTTCTTATCAAGCCTTTAAACCCTACAGTTGTAGAGTTGTTGAGTACACTGGAAAGAGCATTCTTACTAATTCTCTCTTAGCTCATCCATCTCAATCTGCTGTTTGCATACACGCTGAATCTTGCAATGTCCCTGTAAAGCTGTATGATATGAAAGTGTAGGGGGAGCGCATCTGAGCAAGTTACACAGCGCATTTTAGGGTTATTATGCATTCTTAAATTGAAACTTCGGTTGAACGCTAGCCAGGCAGCTTTCCCATTGAATATTGTAAAATGAATGTATGTTCGTTTAACAGTACGGTTTCCTTATATCGTAATATGTTTTGTTTTTCGGTCATTATTTTTGTATTTTGATTTTCTGGTAACTCGTATATAGGCTTTTATTATTAAATGTTTATATATTACACCCACACAGCTAGCTTAGGTTTGAAAATTTAGTTTCATCAATAAACTAGAGGTAAAGCCTGATAATAAGCAACGATTAATTGCTTATATATTTTAGCGTGGTTGGTTGTAAAATCGCCAGCAACAGCGGCTACAGAGATGGACTGTTTCGTATATTTTATTTTGTTTTTGTATCGTCTATTAGTTAGGCTTGTTTTTACTTTGTTTTTGTGCCGTGAGGAGGTAGCTGTTCTCCTTTTCAGGTCATTTCTTTCATTTACTACCGGTAGAAACAGTAAAGATAATCCTTAAGGCCGGTTCCCACTTGATGAGCTGGAATACAAAAATGTGGCTGGCAGCCAGTCTCCACGCCTTGCAAGCAAGCATACCTGATCGGCTTGCAAGCTTAGCTTGTAGCTTGGCTCGCAAGCCAGTTGTGGTTATGCTTGCATCTCAGTTCCCAGTTGACTGTATGGACGAAGGCGAACCGCCGGACACTTGCTGCTGCCAGGCTATTGCTCAGGCGAAGGCGCCAAAAACCAAGCGTGTTTATTGGCTGCCAGCCACATTTTTGGCTTTCAGGTCATCAAGTGGGAACCGGCCTTTACTTATGCTAGGAAGTGCTACCAAATAACTTCTCTAAATAGACTCGGCCTAAATATAGGTGGTAAAACATTAACTAAAGATAATGAAAGTTATAAAAGTTAACGAAAAGCTAGATACTAAAACGAATTTCACGAAATCTTACATACGCCGTCAAACGATAGAATAGTAGGTGCGCATTTGTCTGTGTGAGCATTTGTCGTGTGCGGTTCTGTCAATGTGGGTATTTGTCCGTGTGCGGTTTTGTCGAGTGGGCATTTGTCGTGTGGGCATATGACGTGTGTGCTTTTGTTATTGTGAGCATTTGTCGTGTGCGCTTTTGTCATGGAACCAGTTTTAACTTGTCCATAATTTTAATCATGAGCTTGCAATTCATCACAATTAGCGCCGGAAACTTGCAGCTCAGCGGCAAATTGAACTTTCAACAGTGGAAACATATCAACTACTAATTTTACCAGTCAGAAACGTGAACATACTTTTCTTACAAATGAACAGATATAGTGTGTGCTCGTGAACTAGAGAATAATAGATTGTTTGCAAGTCTTCTTTATTGACGTGCAGGGATCATCTTGTCTTGGGCTATAGAGAATCAACCCGGTCATCACCACGTCAATACGCGCAACAACGACTACATCAAGAGCAAGATGGCAGAGAGAGGTCTTATAAATGATGAAGCAGCAGAAAAGAAACTGCGCAAAGCAGCTACACTTAAATATTTAAAAAAGACTATAATGGTTTTCCGGCTGAAGAATCCACAAGACTGCCTGTCAGCTTAGCGACCGCCAACATGTAGCCTAATTAACTTACATAGGTATTAATTACCTCCGCCAATGAGGTTATGTTTTTGTCATGTTTGACAATCTGTCACCAAGATAACTCAAAAAGTTATGAACGGATTTTGACGAAATTTACAGAGATTGTTAGATATGTTAGAAGGAAGTGATGATCTACTTTTGGTGAAGATCCGTCCATCCGTTTGCTTGTTTGTCTGACTCATTTCTCTCAATGCCATAACTCGAAAAGTTATGGATGGATTTTTATCAAATTTACATAAGGTGTTAGGTACATCACGAAAAGTAGAGGATCAAATTTTTGTAATGATCCGTTTGTTCGTTCGTTTGTCACTGTTTTAATTTTATGCTTGTTAGCACAATAACTCAAAAAATAATGAATGAATCGAACGAATGAATAAACGACATAATGATTAAATTTTTGTGCAGAACCGTTGGTTCGTTTGTATGTTTGACTCATGTTTGTCATAATGTTTGTTGGCAGCATAACTCAAAAAGCTATGAAGGGATCTTCAAAAAAATTTTACAAACTGTTATTACTATCAAAAGGCACAAATGATTAAATTTTAGAGTTGATACAAAGAAAATCATGATTTCAAAGCCAATTTAAATGTTTCCTTACCGTTTCCTCGCTTGGCGGAGGTATGCGCTGTACTCGAATATTGTATACTCACATAATAATAAAGTTAGTTTCGTAATATAGTTGGTTTCACATTATTATTTAGTATTATTCAGTATTATAAAAAGACAATAACCACTAGACTGAGAGCCAAGTTATATCAATGTTCAAATATTCTGAATGTCGATATCGGATGTGTATATTTAATATTGATGAAATATTCTCTTCACCTGTCAAAACTCGTTCTACCCTGTGTTCTGTTCTTACAATCTGATAACGTTTCGTGCCTGAGCTTCAACTGAACTTCTTTTATACTATTTTATAAATCATGCATTTATTGTTCGAGTTCGAATAGGCTTATGAAATATCGTATATGCAAGTTTTACCAATATAAGATAAGATATAGGTGTTATTTCCTAAAGTCCAGCAAAAAGAAGTAAATGAGGACAATAATACCCTGCATAGGGTTGGAAATTTGATGAACAATGACATCGAAACTATACCATGATTAGAAACTTGTAGGAACGGCAATTAAGGTCCCCTAATGATGAGAATAATAAAAAGTAATTGCACGAGCCAGACCACAATGGAAACCTTTGTTATAATCTCATGGCGCCACTTTAGATGAGCTAAGCTCGTCTCGCAGACGAAATATCTCATCGCTGATTGGTTCAAAGCGATTTAATCTTATAAGATGCATTTTGATTGGTCGAGCTAATCGATAAGCATTCCCTGCGGAAGCGATGACACATACACATGGCGTGATATCACTAGCATTTAAAGACCAGAATATGATAGAGATTTGGATTCACTCCCCTGAGACTCTCCGCATCTCTCTGTAGTCAGGTGCTCGCCAAAGTATCTCCAGTCGGTGATGTATTACAACGTAGTTGTATTTGATTCTCGAACTAGTCGGATTGATTATAGTTACATTCATTGTGTTTGTTCTAGTGTGGTTTGATTAGTATTATTATTATTTGTCTCTAGTTTGAGTTCTGTTGTACTGGAACAGAATATAGATTGCCCAGTCGTGGGAAGAACTGCTTGTCAGTTCTGGCGTTATACGGTTGCCTGCTTTAACTAAGTTAAGCAGATGTATTGTTCGTTTATTGTTCGCTCGTTTTAACGCTACTTCAGTGTATACACAGTTTAACCATTGTGCTGATATTCGAATATACTGTAGATTACCAGTGAATTATTGTGCTAACTTCGTAGTTCAAGAATAACTAGTTCATATTTAACAGTTAAAACACGAGTACTGATTGTAACAAGTTTCATTCCAAATTGTATGACATTTCCCGTGCTAAGAGTTTGAATAATTAAGGTTGAAAACAATAATACGGTGTTATGATTTAATCCTCCCCACGGAGTGGAACCTCGCGAAGACACGAACCTAACTGAAATTGAGTAAAAGGAAATTAGAGGAAAATAATACTGAAGAAATCAATTTGGAATATATAGAAAACTCGACTACATTTTGTTCCCGTTTTGTCAAAGACCGTCTACGTTAACCAGCCATTTAAAAGACCTATCAAGGTTTCTGTAGTTAACTACAGCCTCGCCTACATCAGGGGAACTTGCTTAGAGCGAATGTAAGAATTTCCAATCAGTTATGCTTCGCACACCACAAGAGTCACTTAACTGCTCGTCGTTCTGAGTTTATTCCAGCCGCAGCCCTTCTTACTCCAAGGCCGCAGCCCTTCTTACTCCGAGGCCGCAGCCCTTCTTACTCCGAGGCCGCAGCCCTTCTTACTCCGAGGCCGCAGCCCTTCTTACTCCGAAGCTGCAGCCCTTT
>LQNS02278075.1:1895814-1918677 GCA_001587735.2 Parhyale hawaiensis
CCGCAGCCCTTCTTACTCCGAGGCCGCAGCCCTTTTTACTCCAAGGCCGCAGCCCTTCTTACTCCAAGGCCGCAGCCCTTCTTACTCCGAGGCCGCAGCCCTTCTTACTCCGAGGCCGCAGCCCTTTTTACTCCGAGGCCGCAGCCCTTCTTACTGCAAGGCCGCAGCCCTTCTTACTCCAAGGCCGCAGCCCTTCTTACTGCAAGGCCGCAGCCCATTTTACTCCGAGGCCGCAGCCCTTCTTACTCCGAGGCCGCAGCCCTTTTTACTCCGAGGCCGCAGTCCTTCTTACTCCGAGGCCGCAGCCCTTTTTACTCCGAGGCCGCAGCCCTTCTTACTCCGAGGCAGCACGTTGGGGCAATGATGGAGTAAATTCGTCCTACTAGCCCACTGCTCACTCTTCTACCGGAAAAGCACCGGAGCTCTTCGGAGGTGAGTCAGTTTTAGAATCCTGATATGGTCAAAATTGGTCTTTTCGAGGAGCTGGGCCATGGTGCGGTGCTCCCCCTTCTTTATAGTAGTTAACTGAATTTGTATTACGGTGCATTTTTTCTTCAGGTTGGTTACGTGTGGTAACCAAGTTCATGATTTGTCTAGGGTACACCCTAGCTATTTATGTTGTTCTACATTCAATATAGCGTCATTGTCGTATGTTATGTTGTGAGCTGTCTTAAGGCATTTAGGATATTTACATACATGAAGGCTCAGCTCTGTAACAAACCTCTGCAGCCCCCAAAGCCCAGGCCGGCCCAGAGCAGGACAGCCAGACTAGGGAGGCAAGCACGGCCCCGCGCGCCGGCACCAGCATGGGAACGTACACGCACGCACCGCCAACGAGCCGGAGAAGTGCGCGGTCGGCCATCAGAAAGCCGTCAACAACCAATACCTAGGTAGGTACTCATAAGGATTTGAGTGCAAAAGGGGCAACACCGCCATAGCAGCGATCCAAGCACCACCAGCACAGCAGCTCCCCTACACTACAGAACACCCAAAAACCTCATCACAAACAGCAAGACCACCCACACTCACGCAACATGCAGCATCAGGTAAGCACCACCACCGCTGAGAGCCAAGCATAATTAGAATATAGGGGCGTCAGGCGCATTTCCCACAGTGGAGCCCAAGTAAGTTAGGTAACTCCTTAATGGGAAGACACAAACATCAATAACAGCAGGGGTGGCACCACAAAGATCCCAACAGCAGCAACACAAATCAAAACGAACAAGAACCTCTATGCTTATACAGCCAGTCAACCAAACTGCAGCTTCAGTCCCCATACTTTCCTCTACCACTACCCCGCAAAACAACCAACTCTTCAGGTATGCAAGGCTAACAAACCCGAAAAATCTGCAGCTGGCCAACGGGAAGCCAACAAATACTGACGAGGTTAGGGGTTTTGGTTTCGTTACGGTAGGTAAAGGCAGTACAGTATAATTCAACTTATTTTAATATAACATGTTTCAAAATAGCTAAGTATGGGCAATAAATGTACATTAGGACCTTGGCGGGGGCTTTTTTCATCCCGGGGCTCTTTTCCGGGTGGCTTTTTCCACCGCAGCTTTTTTCCTACCGGGGCTTTTTCCCTTCCGGGGCTCTTTTCCGGGTGGCTTTTGCCATCGCGGCTTTTTTCCTACCGGGGCTTTTTCCATCCCGAGGCTCTTTTCCGGGTGGCTTTTTTTCCACCGGGGCGTTTTTCGTGCCAGGGCTTTTTCCAACCCGGGGCTCTTTTCCGGGTGGCTTTTTTCCACCGGGGCGTTATTCGTGCCGGGGCTTTTTCCCTACCGGGGCTCTTTTCCGGGTGGCTTTTTTCCACCGGGGCGTTTTTCGTGCCGGGGCTTTTTCCATCTCGGGGCTCTTTTCCGGGTGGCTTTTTTCCACCGGGGCGTTTTTCGTGCCGGCTTTTTCCCTACCGGGGCTCTTTTCCGGGTGGCTTTTTTTCCACCGTGGCTTTTTTCCACCGGGGTTTTTTCCATCCCGGGGCTTTTTTCCTACACCCGTGCCAGGCGCAGCCCTATGAACATGATGGGGTTTAGGTTTTCGAAAGCGAATATGATTGCACCCAAAGAAATGGTAGGACAGGACGTTACCAGTGCCTCCCACGCCACTGTGTGCGGTTGTTGCGGGCAATGTGTATTAATTTAATAAAAGGTTTGTATAGGTACCGGGTGCTGCAAAAAAAAACTCTGCCAAACTTTCACAGGTGATAGGGATACTCAAAACAAACACTTTTTTAACGAATATCAAATATTCCAAAACTTTATTCGTTTCTGAGATATTGACATGTGTAATTTGTAACTAAACCTTATCTAGAACTGCAACTAAATGAAGGCCTACCTACATACAACTCCAGTTGCATATAAACAGTAGAGTGGAAACTGAAAGAATATTGTGTAAAGAAATGTAATACATTAATTCTACAGCCATTTACATTAACTGTTCAAAATGTCCACCATTTACTTCAGTGCAGGCGTGACACCTCCTATTGAACACGAGATAACATTTGTCGATCTTTAGCGATGTTGCCTGCTGCGACCGCGATCCTGGCAACAAGATCAAATTCTGACTGCAGAGGAGTGCCGTACACCAAAGTTTTCATGTGGCCACAGATAAAGAAATCCAGTGGATTGAGGTCGGGAGATCTAGCAGGCCATGTTACTGGACCATTTCGCCGGTCTGGTGAAGTAATTTGTAAACACAGTGTTGCCATAACGTAGGCAACTGCTGTATTGCCAGATTGAAAGGTATAACTAGGATTAACGTAGAGACTTATTTACTATTTGTAAGATTACCCTAAACGTTACAAATGTCAATAACTCGAAAACGAACAAGTTTTGGAATTTTTGGTATTCGTGAAAAAGTATTTGTTTTGAGTGTCCCTATCACCTGTGAAAGTTTGGCAGAGTTTTTTTTTGCAACACCCGGTATATAGAAAAGATGTTTTATGCATGATGTCATAACAATGAAAATAAAAAAAATGAATAAGATAATTATACTAAACATGGATAACTGGTGACACTAAATAAATAATATATAATGTCAAGGAAGAGAGCTATATAGGCGTCCAGCTACCAATTATGACATTTATTGTTTGGAGATTCAAGGAACAGCAAAGACGGAAAGAAAAATGCATGTTCAAATAGCCGCAACTTTTACTGGAAGAGTCAAGAGCATTATAACAACAGGAGATGCATTTTAAGACAAAGAAAAATTACATTCTTCACCAGAGAAATATTCATTCTTTGGTGTAACGACTGTCTTACTTTCCCTATAAAGCTTAATTAGCTCCTGTTTAAATACACCTTCAATATGTACCCCAGACATAATAGATATCAGCAACGAGGGATTAGTGGTGTGATGACACTGCGAACAAACAGATTGTAACGGAAATATGTATTAAATATCACACTGGAAAATTAGAATGGGGGAATAGAACTAATATAATGGGTTGGAAGATGTAAGGAAAAAAGAAGGAAACAGGGTGTGCTCCGAAAGAGATATTCAGGTCTACCTAAAGGTTCTGAAAGCTAAAGTTACACATGAGCTGCCTTGAAGTCGCAGTTCTGCTCATCATGAGAAAGGCAGAAGCCAGATTATGCAAGCACTTCAGGAAAGTATAATGTTATCGTCGTCAGTAACTCTGTGTAAAAATAGCTGCTCCAATTCAGTGTTTTCACTGTTCCTAAATATTCAAGTAATTTCGTGTCCAAGAATGAAACAGTAATTTCAAGAAATGATTGAAATTTTCAGAGATTTAACTATATTACTGGTTTGGCACTTGCACTGTAGCATATATCTGTAAGTAGTGTGAAATTCCGATTTTCTGTTTAACCACACCCAGTATACAAAGTGTGAAGCTGACTGCATGAACTGCTTCATAGAGATCTCCCAAAATTTTAGAATTGACGAACCATCTGGCTGAAGGAGATAGAAATTTCATTCACACGGTCTTTCCTGTCAGTGTTTAATCTACAGGAGATACATTTTTAGGCTGCCAGGAGACACACGGGGCGAGCCCAAATGTTTTTGAAACAGTATAGTCACCCCAAGCGCGAGTATGCACTCTTGATGTCAGTAGTACTGACGGTACTGATTTTCGCTGGAGTGCATGTCCTTATCCTCTCCGAATAAGCAAAATTTGAGAGAATACTCCACGGTAAAGTAAACGAATTCATCAAAGAGAAGCTGTCTGGGGATACTTCACGCTCAATGGTGAGTTGATTGAAATATAAAGGTCGATTCATGATTCTTTATATCAGTTACACCAGCAGGGAATAGCGATGTTATCGGTGGAAGTTATAAAATGCGAATGACCGAGGTAAGCTTGAAAGGTCTACTGTCAATGCTTGTAAAGTCGGACGATTTGTAAGCAGCAGTCATGGCACAGTTATTGTGCAGCGAGATCACAGCTTGTACAGTCGAAGGAAAAAAATTGTTTATATTTATTTATATCTTGTTAAGAAATAATGAAATGGAATATGCAACCATTCACGAGTGTAACAGAAACTTTTTGGAAGCCTTATCTTCCTTTGTCGAATCTGAGAAACGAGTATGTAAATATTTTTGCGAGGTACCAAATAATACATGGTAGAAGCCTCGATAACTTCTTAAAGCTATAAACATCTCCCCATATGTCTACTGATATAGTACTTGTAGCCGTAGAGATAGCTGTTATGCTCACTTTACTGAGATGTAAGTGAGATAAAATAATACTCTCTAAACACTGCCCTTCCCACAGTCCACAGTCATCCACAGTCCAGTTAACTGCGATCATTTCATACTTCCAGGGGATGACAGACGAGGCGGAAGCTCTGCAGAAGCTGGCGAGCAACGTACGACAGCTCCAGAAGTCCCTCGACAAGCTATGGTGCGAAACCAAGAATATCCTCAGTTCTGGAGGATTTTGTCTAACACAAGAGAAACTATTCGAAGGTGGCAATCAGTACTTTGACCCAAGGGTAAGCTGTAGTTAAGGCCGGTGATGCCATACTCGTTGTCACGCTACTGGATCTTCTATTCTGAAGTCAAGCTAGGAGGAAAGTCTAGATGCTCGGTGACACTGTTTCAACCTTACTGCTATTTTCAGCCTACTGGGGGTGGGAGGGGGGATGTTACAGGCCATACAGCCGGGAGAGGAGTTAGTGTATTAGCCTTCTATAAAGTCCGCTGCTGACGAGAGTCGAAACACAGAAACGTTTCTCCTTACTCATCCGATTTTGTCGCTACGGGACACAACTCCGGCTCGGCTAGATTTCAACTGTCCAAAATGGCCTACGATCTAAGCTGGCATTGCCAAACATTCTTTTATATGTGTACGGCAAGTACCAACTGCGCAATTTTTGAATATCTCTCTGAATTCCAAGGGAGTTTGAGCTCGCAATAACGTACATTTTATTGCGATGTTGAATCACGTCAATATGTAGTCACGGTCAGAGAAACTTTTGTTTCAGGAAAGTGAAACGTTTTTGTTTTTCGACTTTTGTGTGCAGCAGGCTTCATGGCACCATTGCTCGAACAATCTGAACTTGACAGCAGCCCTATACTGCTTCGGGTCGCAAGAGGACTTTATTGCAGTACGAGCCAGTGCAAGAGGTTTCCTAGCTGGGGTGTAGTATGGTTAAGGTGACTACCTCAACATAGCCTTAACCGAGGACGCAGATCACGCGTGAGTACTTTTGAATAAAATCCTTATATAATAAAGCGCTTGGTGTATTTATTTATTTATTTCGCGTCCGCTTTAAAGGATGTAGGCAAAAAATAAGCCAGGTTGCAGATTTTGTAAATCGATGACCAGGTTGCAAAAGATGGCGAAGGCTGATCTTCATTCCTTTATCTGAAGACACTTCTTGCTTGAAATACTTCTTGAAACCGGGACAATATGCATGCAGCTTCTGGAGTCCGATTTTATAACTTTCTTTTCTCAGATCACGACGTATAAATTCGGCAGATGACTAACGGAGCACTCACGAGATGATTCTTCATGGGTGGTAGACAACAATTTCTTCTAGCTTACTGTTTTTCTATTCTTCTTCTACAGCAGTATTATTCCCATTCAAAGGGGGGTCGCTGAAGCAGATCTTGCTATTCCATGTATTTCTGACCATTACCATGAGCTCTTTTAGCTCTATACCACGTATATCATCCCTCACATTGTCGTTCTCTGAAGGGGCAAATTTTGTTTCGTAGCCCAAATTTCAGCGTTTCAGCGAACCAGATGTTTAGGTTCGCAAGACCGTATCTTGGCTACAGAGCGCTCACATGCTTACAAACTGGCTGGAGTTACATTCAAGTTTATTGCAGTATTATACTAAAGATTTATTTCTGCCTCTTACTATTGAAGGCGCACGCCTAATCAAGAAGGAAGATTGGGAACGTATCAGTAGTACGAGACTACTACACTCTCAAGATCGAAGACGTGCTACGAATGCACGGAGAGAGATGAATCGTCTATGCGATGCAGTGAAGAAAGACTTGAAGCAGAAAGTTTAATGAAGCGAATGAGAGCTGCTGATAAGCGTGAACGGGAAAATGAGGAAACGATATGTCATAGAAAAAAGCCCTAAGGTTGTAAGCACGACAAAGGGTCAATGGAAATGAAGCATGTCAGAGAAGAGAAGATTCCGCAACGGCCTGTATTAATAAAACATATCGATTATTGCTTGTTTTTTTTTCACGGGCGGGTCCACTAGTCCTGCAATAATACTTCTTCTCTTCCCTATGAGTTTCGAGAATCCCATGAGCTATTAATTGCGTTTTCGAACGCTGGTTACCGACACTTATGCAACATAAATGTAGACGTCAGGTGAAAGGTGAGGTCCTGTGCTTTTGATTTTGACAATTATTATCATCCACGAATAAAGTGAGAGTGAGTTTTCGTTGGAGATTTAAGTATATATATATATATAATATATGTTTGTCTGTCCACCCAAAAAGTTGTATAAAGAGTTGAGCAATGTCCATGATTTTTGCAGGGAGTCTGGGGGTTGCCCTTGATGCGACCCAAGCAAAAAAAAAAAAAAGAAGAAGAAAAAAAAAAAATAGGATTATCTGGCTGCAGAAAATGACGGCGATGAAATTTGCTGTCCACCCATAAGTGATGCCGCCTTTCATGATGCCGTAGGGAAAAAAGTCACGGCATGATATTCTTAGAAAATATCTTCAATTTAGCACTTAAAATCTATTTGCTACGGCGTGAATTGTTTATTTATTTGCTAACAATATCCTCTCTCACCGCACGTCCTAAATTGCTAAGCTTATAAGTATCGATTCATAGAAAACTTATCCTGGAAATAGAGGAGAGACTTAGGTAAACTTACGCTACAAAGTGAATTCAAGGTGATATAATTCGATGCTCTGGAACTAAATAACCCCGCTAGTATAAAGACGTGCAGTATGAAGTGAGGATCGCCTTTAATATATTTGTATACGTCCAGCTTTTATACCAAAGTATAGATCATGAGACTGTATGCTCATCTTTCCGTTGTCGACACTGGCGTGCTTTCACAGTTCTTAAATTTTGTGATTCAACTCCTTAGGTTTAAAACTGCATTCTGTTCTGACAAATTTTGAACTTCTAATTTTAAAACCTCATGATCTCAACAAAACCTTGAGAGATTAAAAAAAACACGATCACTTGATTTTTTAATATTTCATGTTCGGGAATGTACTAGCAGGAGGGAAATTTGGCTGCTTCGGACTTAGGTTGGCATCGATCACCAACTGGGCTGAACTTAGGCACTTTCGATTGGACGGCGAAATTAATCCTTCAAGGCTTCACTTGTCTGCACTTCAGACAGGAGCTTTGGCTTTGAATCGTGTTGCAAGTGTTAGAACCAACGCTAATACATTATACCTGCTGAAAATTCCATCTTGCGGGGAAAGCTTGAGTTTTTTGAAATCTCAACGGAAGTCGATTGAGAGTCGATGCCTGAAATTCATTCTAGTGGGTTGAAGCCAGCGCACCTGCGTAGTGTTACGAATAAGTCAAGCATCGAAGGCTTAATTTTGGCCTCTATCGAACATGCCTGCATGTAATAAAAATTAAAGCGTGCAGGTAACAAACAAATTTTGTAGCAAAATCCGCACCACAAGCAAGAACAATAACAAACCTCGTCGCAAAAAAAAAAAAAAAAAAAATCCTTGCCGTCATTTTAGACGGTTGAGTACACTAGAATTAATCAAACTTCATTCCACAGCTGTGCGGCAGCATTGAGAAATTGACAGGAGCAGCATCTGTGGGAGACCTGGGGGCAGGCCTGGGTTTTTACGGCATGTGCATGCTGCGTATGCAGGACACGCCCTTCTTGGTACCTGAGGAAACAAAGAAGAAATACATGGAAATTGTCAGAAAATTTCCGGAACGCAGCCCAATCCGCAACCAAAAAGTGGTTTACTCGTGGCACGGTAAGTGAATCCCAAACAAAAATAATAAAACCCCAAAAAAACCCACTACCCTGTGTTTTTTTTTACACTGGGTTTTTTCCAGCCCTGATCTTGAAGCATCTCTCTGGCCAAAGTTGCGTCATGTTTTCTGTTGAAGTGGAATTTTGATCCTCGATCCTGAAGGCTAATGACTCGTTAACCTACGACGTCTTCGAGTTGTTGTTGTCAAACCAGTGAAATATTTGCAACCTTCATTCGGGCAAGAAAAGCAGTCCGCAACTTTTTGGTTAGCTGAATATCCCTAAGGACTTTAGCGTTATTTACCATAATAATGTTAGAAGACTTTATTGCCTGCTCAAACACAATATACATAAATATATAAACATGGACTTAATTATCGTATTTTTTGATCACAAAATCAAGGTTTGGTCGGATAGGGAAATATAGAGCAAGTACGTACGCCTGCAGCAACGATGCATGTATTTTCAAGAGGTAAAAATCCCTAATAGCAGAATTTGCTCTGTGTAAAGTTAAGGAAAAGTTACCTTGACCCTACATCCCCAATTAGGAAATCTTACATGCACTGGTTCCTGCCATAGATAAATCTCGAGGGCCCAATGTAGTGTATAGCTACAATTTATCACAGATTATCTGAGCCTTTGACGAAGGCTTATGTCAGGGCCACACTAGGCATTCGTAGGAACCAAAGAGATTCTAATGGGAGGAACAAGCCCAAGCATTCTCTGGGCGAGTAAACACAAGGCTTTGTCACGTGACTGAAGCTGGAGTTTGGAGTCCTTGACGTCGCTGAACTGCCATGCAGTGGGACGAAGGCAGTGGTCAGCACATATAATTAAGGAAGATGCAGACAAGACAAGCAGTTCTTCAATATTTTTGCAAGAAAATCGTGCCTGAAGGTTTATATCCCAGTGATCACCCTGTTACTTTCATCATAAGATGGTATACAGGATACAAATTTCCTTTACATATTTCCGTCCGTTCGGAATTTCGTCGATGGTCAATGGCTATAAAAATTTGGGCTCAGGGCCCCTTCCTATACAGTCTGCCTGAGGCAATGCCGCTCTCCGACTGGATATGCCACTCCGCCAATTCAAGGGGAAAGTTTATTCGAAACGTTCCGTAGGGTAAATAGAGAGGGTGCGCTCCTCAATAATAGAACCTCCTTGGTAGGAACATGATGACTGGATGAACATGTCGCATGTCGTTCATACTGCGGTACCTGTGCTACGGAAGTTATATATGTATGCATATCTTTAAGCGACGAGTTGCCCATCCTCGCTTTCAGTTGTTCCTGGGAACTCATATGTGGCCTCGGCATAGTATGACAACTGCGCTCAACGATCAGTATCCTCAGCAGGCTATGGGCAGTATAAGTGACGACGCTGCTTTGCCGAAAAGCGAAACGGCTGTGGGACCGCCAAGCCACGTTCTACAGTAGTGCTAGTATAACTGAGGGTGCATTCGATTAGGAGCTGAAATTGGACTTTTGATCCTTGAGCTATCCGAAACAATAGGTAGGTGCTCTGGTAGCGATCTGTTTTAAGTGAGCTTTACGCATTGAATCTTACTATATAGGTTACCTTTGAGACTTCCGAGAAACTCGCGTTAATTCTAACATATGCAATATGATTCAGAACGGCAAAACCTAGGCTTCTGTGTGAAGTTTCCGTCAAGAAAAGTCTCGAAAGTTGAATTTTGCAGCTTAGTCCAACGCGCCCTAACTCATTACCGCCCAAGGTTTCGACGGAGTTAGCAACATCGAGGAACTCAGTGGCGGCTTCATCAAGTCTGTAGACTTGAGCACACCGGACTTGGACTTGGGCAGGCGCTTCGACTGGGTGATGAGCCTGGAGGTCGGGGAGCACATTCCAGCAACTGGAGAAAAGGCTTTCCTGGATAATATCGTGCGCCATGCGTGCAAAGGTAAGTCCACAAATGAGATAAAATCACAGGAAAGCGAGAAATATGTATGTGCTTCTTGCTAGTCTCGCAAAAGTTAATTCATCTCTTCACATAGTTGGGTCTTTGAATAGGGGCGTTAGAATTCTACACAAGTCCTGCAAGTGGCATAAGAGGCAACCAATGCAGGGGCGATTTAAAGCGATTAAACTTTTATCCCTTCCCATTGGCCACCGACTGCCGCTTCAAATTCCAAGGAGTCAACGGCAACCAAAGAGGAAATCACCTGGCTGTTGCTATAGACGTGCGCACTGCATTCCACGGTCAGCTCACGTCCCTACCTATCAACGGTACAATCAGGTTTGCTACTGCAGACCCGCAGTAGCAGCAGACTAGAGCGTCTGACATTTGACTCTCAAGGCCGCAGGCTCGAACCTCGCTCCAAGCTGGGCAACTTCTTTGCGGCGCTTGCTGTGATCAGTCAGCATCCTGTCTGCGTACTGCTGTGGGTTTACTGACCTTCTCCAGCAATGGGGAGGGTTGGGGGTCACAGATATTGGAGTCTTCCGCCACTGGCGCCGCGGCTCTAGCGGCCGTATACTCATATGGAGTCAGTTGGACTATATCTGCAGCACAAACAAGTGCATGCGGGTTTCTCAGTTGGGGTAAGGTCAAGCTGATTTTACCTTTACTTTTCTTCCTGAGTTTTTGTGTTAATCCCGTGTAGCTAGCGGCAGGGCCATGGGAGGTTGATGGGAGCACCCAATTGTCCGAGGCGGCTGTCCGCCCTGTCGTCCCCCTCAGTCAGGCGAACATGGGGTTGCATTAATTTTGCCCGGCACCGCCGCTGTGCCGAGTGGATCGTTTACTTCTGCTTGGTAATCATATGTTCAAAGGATTTTATTTATTACCTCATTGTCTTTAACTGTTCTTATCGTTATTTCTGTTACTAGAGGGCCCAGCCGTCAAAAATGACCGCAAAAATTTTGTGATTGAGCTTCTTATTGTTCCGGTTCCCAGTATAGGTTTTGCTGTATTACAGGTCTCATCCCTGCAGGCCTGATCTTCCGTTAGTGAAACGCAAGCTGTACAACCATGAGTGTTGCGATACCAAAATATCCCCCAGCAAGATAAGGAGTGAATATCAGCTTGGAATAGATTAAGCGTTAAGCTGCAATGAGGAAAATATAGTTCAGTCAAAAGAATTCGCTAGAAATACCAGGGCTCACCGTATTGTGGATACCAACCATACCACCAACACACCTATTAGATCCTATGTCTAATGATGCCTTTAAAAAGCGGTATAAGGATTATGTTATGCAATTGTATTGGTTTAATTATTACTACTTGTTACCCAAAAAAGTTCTACAACTTTTCTATGGGTTATGCAGATATATTACTGTACGAATATTGTACTCAGAAAATTTTCATTATTGTAATGTTTATCTGTGTGTAATAAGCCTATCAAAACTATCAAACCAACTGATAGTTAAACCTCCGGCGTCGAAATTTGGCTGCGATGCAAATTCAATATAAAAAGGCGTCTGCTCAGGGTGAAGATTCAACTACTACGATATCGGTCAGCAATGAAAGCGGGGATCCAGAGGCCGGAGATCCGCGGTAGAAGCATACTTCCGTTCTAAGCTCTAACACCTTGTATCGCTCGCCGGTTCGATGTCCAGCCAGGCAGCGAGCTCTGTGCAGATCTTGGTGTGCTGACTTGGCAGTTGTGTGTGCATGCACGGCGCTGTAGCGGAACTGCCTTCCTCAGAGATGAGGGGGGTGGGGGTCTCGGGTCATTTGTTCCTTCCGTCAAATTGGCGTCATAGTTCTTGGTGACCCGGGGTCAACTGCATCTACACTTACTCATCTGGGGCCAGTGGGCATATACCCGCAGCACAAACCAGCATATGTGGGTTTCCCAGGTGAGGGTGTAGTCTAAGTTGACTCTACCTTTACTTTATATTTGTCACCGGTACCCCAGGCGCTGAAATTGTATGGTATCTCAATTTGTTTTACAGTACATGAATTTTCTCCTTTTAAACTCTTAACTACGTGACGGAGAGACGGACCAACACTGGAGCAAGCAAGAGAGCAAGCAAGGGAGCAAGAGAGCAAGCAAGGGAGCGACCAACAACTGTGTTTTATTATATAAGTGGATACTTCTATGTGGTGATGTAAAAAGACACCAACCCGGGACAGAGTCGGATTCATAGGTGTCGTCTCTTTCATTGCAAAATTAAAAGGTTGAATGTAAACCTAACGGAGCTCGGCTCTGGCGAGGTTTGCGTCAGAGAGCGATATGCTTGGCTAAGGAAACGCTTGGCAGGTTTACAAGCAGGTCATAGGCGTGGGCCCGGCAACAAAGCCATCACTGAAAAAGTTCTTTGTTTGCAAGAGCATGATATGAACATTGTATTGGTATTGACTGTGCTAAAGTGATTTGGTGAGATGAAAGCAACTTTGAAGCTAGTCTTGTGATCATTCTCTAAACCAAATGTGCACATTCACTTTGGATAATTTCAAACAAATTTGCAGACTTAGTTATGCGAACAATGCATTAAAAATCCTTTTAAGCCAGATATTTGGAACACCCGGAGCTGTTTATGCGCGTCGAAGAGCTGGAGAAGCTTATCACCCGCAAAGCGTTGTACTCACGGTGAAATTTGGGGATGGCCTCGTTATGGCTCGGGGCTGCATGGGATCGTCTGGGACCGAAACGCTGTACAAATGCGAGGGCAGAATGAAATCAGCAACGTACACCAGCATGTTGGACAGAGTGTACTGCTACCCATTGGAGGAAATATTCAATATTTACATACCTTAAGGCATTATCTTACAATAAGACAACGTTCTATGTCACATATCAAGAGTTTCGAGGGGTTGGTTTGAGAAATAGCATACGAGAGTAATGGACTGGCCCCCTCAATTCCCCCGATTTAAATCAAAACCAGCGTTTGTGGTCAGATTAATAAAAAAGAATTAGATGCATGAATGTTCCTCAAAACAGCAATTAAAAGCCAAATTTCATGACGAATGACTTAGATTAATTGAGTCACTTATGCTAGTTTAGTCTCTTGCATGACAAAACATATAAAACCTGTGATAAATTCCAAACAAGACCATACTAAGTATTAGATGCTATCATACTTAATACTGTAACTCAGTGCGTTATCATTGTATCAATAAAGTACGTTTAAACAGTTTTTTCTGACTTTTTAGAGGGCCTCATTATTTTGTTCATGGCTGTATTTTGTTAGAGGGTTTTTGTTCTGTTTTAGGCTGTATACATATTATGTCTGCTATCACACAACAAGTTAAATACTGGCAAATTGTCCGTTTATTATTACTTGACATGACACGGCCTAGTTTTCAACCATTTAAGTCCGTAAAATAAGAATTTTCTATCTCTCAGCTAACTTATTGCTATGATCAATAAGCAGAGATTTTCAGATTTAAGTCTTGAACGCGGCTCAGGAAAGACGTTTACATGGAAACGAGTGGATACTATATAGCCACGTATATGTAGGGATTATGAGTTCGCTGTTCTCACGTATGATGTATGTAATTCTTACAAATAATAAGTTCAATCTTCTGACGTATATGTACGACCTACGTATTATCAATTAGAATTCCTCGCGTCTCATACAACTCAAGGGTTTGAGTTGACACCAAGTTCATGATTAGATTAGTCTTCTAATCGCTGCATAATTATGTTTGCTACTTACTGCCGCACCTGTTTGTACGGAGTTAAGGGCAATTCCTATTCGTTTGCACTGAGCTAGGTAACCTAACCACTTGAACTCTAACTTGTATGGCTCTTCAATCTTGAAATTTCGATCTTTCACGATTGGCATTTGAAATTCGATGCCCAGCAGTAAATCGAACTTTCAACGCTGAAAACATAGCAACTACGAAGTTTTCCAAAGAGAGTTAGGAATTTTGCTCTATAAAATGGACAGATACCTGCAGTATGGGAACGAGAGAATAACAGTTTGTTAACATTTCTTCTTTCTTGACGGGCAGGGATTATCTTGTCTTGGGCTGTAGAGAATCAACCCGGTCATCACCACGTCAATACGCGCAACAACGACTACATCAAGAGCAAGATGGCGGAGCGAGGTCTTATAAATGACGAAGAAGCAGAACGAAAATTGCGCAACGGAGTTTCATTAAGGCATTTTCGAAAGACTGTAATGGTTTTCCGGCAGAAAAATACACAAGATTGTCGCTTAGCTTAGCTACAAACCAATAAATGCAAACAGGTTTTTGATATCTCCAGCAGCTATGCTCACCATTAAGATGACATAACAGTACTCATTTATTTGTACAACATACGAGTGAAATTATATTCGTAAACGGGATACTGTATTATAGTTTTCTGCGGATAGCTGTAGCTCAGGCAAATTTCGTTGATGTCGCACAACGGTGTTCTAAACTACAGCAGTATTCCGAGAGCGTAGGCCACCGCCAAGTGTGCCGCTCGGGTTTGGGGTGTTACCCGAATTGCTGTATGGTTAAAAAATGTCTCATGGACAATATATTTATAAGAAGCTGGTTCAGAGCTCGATGCTTCTACTGCTCGTAGACTCACAAGTAAATGGTACCATCGCCTCTATGACGGCACCTGTAGGTTGTTGTAGGTGACTTGATACATGACATGATATACTCGAGAGTAGTGGGTAATGCGACGATATACTACCTCGTGACCTTTGACCTCTGGACCCCGCCTGCTTCCGATTTCCTAGGCCCCGCCCACTTTCGGTTCGCGCCCCTTAACCCCCGCTACACCAGAAGTGCATTGGCTTCCCTAAACTGGAAGGTCAAGGTCACGCGCAAGATCGCGAGGGTGAAAGGTCACGAGGTAGTATCCCGTCGCCTTTCCCACTACTAGTAGTGGGTAATGATGCGAGATACCCCCTCGTGACCTTTGACCTCTGGACCCCGCCTGCTTCCGGTTTCCCAGGCCCCGCCTACTTTCGGTCCGCGCCCCCCTAACCCCCGCTATACCGGAAGTGCATTGACTGTCCTAAACCGGAAGGTCAAGGTCACGCGCAAGATGCAAGGGTGAAAGGTCACTAGGGGGTATCTCGCATCATTACCCACTGTTTTCGAGGATGAGTTCTGAGTTCTACCGAAAGCTTCAACGTGGTAGTCAATACGAATGGAAAGATATACTACCAGTGATTCTCTTGTAGTTGATATTCAATCAAAAAGAGCACACAGTAAGTCCAGGTGTCTGTATACTTGCATAAGCACCAATCTAGGTAAATCAATCGACGCAGAGCTCGAAGTCTATCTCTTGAAGGTGTGCTACGGACAAGAGCTTTTAACGGTTAGGTGGATGTGTGACTGGTGTTGCTACTGAAGATGATCTGACACCCGCTCTAGCTACGCAGCGGCTTATATAGCATTCTAGGGTGCAGTGCATCACGCACACTAGCAACGCAAGGCTAAGAGATAGCGACAGATGGACTGACAAACTCCGACAAAACCATAATCTTCTTGGCGGAGGTAATGCATGATGACTTCCTGGAGATCTACGTCTGAGTGCTCTGAATTCTTTCTACCGGTGTCTTTTCCGGTCAATACCCCCGTGGACACTTATTCTCATTGGACACGTACATACTGGGATAGTTACCCCCTTGGGCCATAGTTCCTTATATAAATACCTATAACCGGAACACTCGCGCCACTGAGGGTAAATTGCACAAAGGGCTGGGGTTACCGTTGGGTAAGCAAGCGAAGGCTACTGCGTCTAAACTGCGTTTACCTTGATTATGCGAACTTGATTTTTGATATATTCTCTTTTTTAGGTGATAATTTGTAAAAAAATATCTATGCTAATATGTTACATTTATGCAACTAAGCATACATTCATTTAAAAATGAACAAGCGAATAGATTATTTCGACTCTATTTTAGATTATTCATTTTCAAAGGATTAAGTATACTCACTCTGATTATGCTAAAGGTGATAAGAGAGAGATTTTGTGGTGTTTGAAATTACTTTGATGTACAAACAAAAAACCACAGTTAGGACCTAATATCAGCTGTTTACGTGAACAAAAATTTAAATTATTTCTTCTATGACCCCACACAGCCTGCTCCACTTTTTCAGATCTTCACGAATCGTTGGTCAGCAGCAGAGGTTACAAGCCAAATTTCAAAAGGTCTAATAGAATTACAAACTCCAACAATTGCCTCCCAAAGAGCATCTAAACTGTTAAACTAGTTTTCATCAATATAAACTTGTGTTTTGAGGATAAACCACAGGTTTTGTATCAGATATATATCTGGACTGTTTGGTGGCCAAACCATTACGTTGCCTTCTTTGAAGCCACAATTTGACAGCCATTACATTGTGTGCTGAGACTACTGCACAAGCGCATTATCCTGCTGAAACACATAAGATTTCCATTCAACAAAGGTTTGTCGTCCAACCAACGATAGATAAAATCCTCCAAGCAGCTTACAGTGATCCTTAGAATCTGGCTTGACTTTTTCTTTTATTCTGTAATGGCCAATTATTTTATTTCTAACGATCCCAGCCCCAAACGCTGCTCCTCCACTACTTTGCTGGCGGCATATCCACGTTCTCTCTGAGTGACAGTACAACATCCAGCCAGTCGACCATCCGTCAGGTCCATCTATGGTGGCTCGTCGCTCATCAGTGAAAATTACATTCATAAAATTTATTTTCATGTACTTTTCTGCCCAATCAACTCTCTTAGTCTCTTGAATTTTGCTCAGAGGAGGCTTTTTTTTCGTATGACTCTTAACCTTACCGTGGGTATTCATTAAGAGTCTTGCACCTCGGAATTTTTCCCGCTGCTTCGCAGATTCGTTTGTTAGGAATAAGGTTTTCTGACCAACTCACTTGAAATTTCACTAATGTTCCTCTAAATTAATCTTTCCAAATGCAATCTTTAGGGTGTTTTCCTGCTTGTCTTACCACATGCCACACTTGTTACCTCCGCCAAGGAGGTTATGTTTTCGTCGTGTTTGTCTCTCTGCCTGTTTGTCTGTCACCAAGATAACCCAAAAAGTTATGAACCGATTTGGAAAAAATTTACAGGGATTGTTAGGTATGTTAGGAAGAACAGATGATTAACTTTTGGTGAAAATATGTCTATCCCTTTGTTTGTCCGCCTCATTTTTCTCAATGCCATAACCAAAAAAGTTACGAATGGATTTTGATGAAATTAACATGAGTTGTTAGGTATATGACAAAAAGTAAATGACCAAATTTTGGTAATAATTCGTTTGTTTGTTCGTTCGTTTGTCACGGTTTTTAACTTAATGCTTGTTAGCACAATAACTAAAAAAATGAATAAATCTTTATGAAATTTATAGGGGTTTTTAATAATGTTAAAAGACATAAAGGATTAAGTTTTGGTGCAGTTCGGTTTGCTCGTTTGTATGTTTGACTCATGTTTGTCGTAACTTTCTTAGCAGTATAATACAAAAAGTTAGCAACGGATCTTCAAGAATATTTCACAAGCTGTTATTTCTTTCGAAAGGCACAAATGATTAGATTTTGGAGTTTATACCAAGCAAATTATGGTTTCTGAGCCAATTTGAATTTTTTGCTACCGTTGCCTCGCTTGGCGGAGGTATGCGCTCTCAGAGTGCTCTAGTTTTTATTGTATACGATGATATCTATGCATTTCCTTTGATATTGTAAGTGTAGACATGCCCCTACCAAGCAATGAAGTGATTTTTAAGCGTTTAGGATTGGTAAAAGTAGCTTTTCTCCCGTTGTTTTGTTAAAATTTAATCTTGCCAAATCAAGTTGAATGGTTTCTGATCATCACTTTTTTATAAATCACTAATATATTAAATAATTTTATTTCTATTTCCTATTTACATCACAGCAAGAGAAAGAAATAATGTATGAGCAAAATGCATACGAAATTCAGACAGAAATTTGGAAAAATTTGCTGTTTTGCTTCGAGAAAAACACTTTGCATAATCAAGGGGAAGCCATTGTTTTTCACTTCAGTTCAATGCTGCTAGTTCTGACAAGCACATCTCTTGGAATAACCATTTACCGACTACATATTAGCGCATTATGATTGGGAAAAGAGGTGCTTGTTGTACCTGCAGCTAGCCTTGTCTTCACTCAAAATTTGTACCTCCTTGCAACACTTAGAGCTAACTTAACTACGAGATATGTAACAGGAGTTTACAAATACGCATTATTATTACTATTATAATTGTTTATTGAAGAATATGAATAGAAGCACAAATTAGAAATTCGTTACCCACGACGTACGTTTCGCTGTCCTCAGATTTCTACTTTGTGCTTCTCTTCATATTCTTCAGCATTTAATATAATACCATCTCAAGACATCTATCATTATTGTTATTATTACCTCTACCAAGAAGGTTATGCTTTCGTCGGGGTTGTCTGTCTGTCGTCTGCCTGTCTTTCTGTCTGTCATCAAGATAACGCAAAAAGTTATGGACAGATTTGGATGAAATTTACAGGGATTCTTAGGTATGTTAAGAACAGATGTTTAACTTTTAGTGAAGATCCGTCCACCCGTTTGTTTGTTTGTCTGAAACATGAGTTGTAAGGTATATTATGAAAAGAAAATGACTGAGTTTTTGTAATGATTCGTCTGTTCGTTCGTTTGTTTGTCACTGTTTTTAATTTTATACATGTTAGCACAATAACTCAAAAAATAATGAATCTATTTTTGTGAAAGTTATAGAAGATGTTAGTGCTGTTGAAAGACATAATGCCTAAATTTGGTGCAGATCGGTTTGTTCGTTTATTTGTTCGACTCATGTTTGTCATAATGCTTGTTAGCAGCATAACTCAAAATGGTATGAACAGATCTTGAGAAAAAAAAAAACTGAAGCTGTTAACACTATTGAAGGGCACAAATGATTAGTTTTGGTGTTGATACAAAGAAAATCATGGTCTCAATCAATTTTAAAGTTTCGTAACCGTTGCATTGCTTGACGGAGGTATGCGCTCTCAGAGTGCTCTAGTTATAATTATTATATTTCAATAAATAAAATAGCTGTATTGCAAGCATTTAACTTAATTTGTATTTTCTCCATAGAACGCACTAGCTTCTTTTCTTCATGCGGCAGGTGTTAGATGAATTCACCAAAGTTTGACATTTTTTTACATTCTCTGAATAGTTACATTATTTATAACATTTCGATCGATTTCTTCTTTAGTTGGCCGACAGTTTCAGCAGAACCTCCAGCTATCATCAGGGCGAATTTTAAAAGCCTCGAAACTTCAGAATTTGGTGGACTTATATACAGGGGATTTGTTCTGTATCTACGATACGTTGATGGCAAAATTTGATTTTTCAGTTACCTCGAATTTGTATTCTGTTCCTAAGAGTTGGAAGGAGAATTATTTCATTATTTGCATTAACAGAAGGTCGCAGCTCTTTGATATGGAGGAAGGAACTGTGTGGGAAGCAGTCTGTGCTGAACTTCACTTATGAAACTAGCAAAGAAGACGACTTGATGTCCTCGTTACGAAGAAAAAAGATGCATTCGAGACATCAGTCGACACTAAGCTTTCAAATCTAGGCCATTGCCTTCATGGTAAAAGTGAGTGCCCCAAAAGATACATGAATAATGTTATCTCGTCTTATGTCTGAAGAGCCCTAACCCACTGTTCAACGTGGCAATACACCAATAATGAGGTTAATAGAATTACCCAGTTGCTGCTACATAATGGTTATTCCTATATTGACGACCAGGAACAAGTAAGAAGATAAATGAACAAATGGCACTAACATACAGAGCAAGAATCTCAGCCTGTCTCTAATAGCAACCAAATCAAAATTTATTACCAGTCTACGACGCACCCTTAGTATAAAGAAGATGAAAGAGCAATGGAAAGAATTATAACTCGAAACGTTAAACAATCAGACGCTGTGAAGGAACTCAATCTAATAATTTACTACAAGGACCGAAAAACTTCTAACCTAATCATGAAGAACAATCCTTCCACCATCTCTGACGACTTGAAGAAGCGCATGGTTGTATACCGTTTTCATTACCCACTTGAGGGAGGCTGCCCTCATTCTTATATCGGGATGACTTCCATGCGACTCTCCAAGCATTTGTCCTGTCATTGTCAAGAAGGTGCTATTTTTAACCATTTCATTCAGTATAATTATATAGGGGATTTCACGACTGAAATCGAATCGGTTGAGCTATTTTTTGCTCTACGATCTAGCACCGGGTTGCATCCCGCAACCTAAGGCTCCGATCACTTTGCGAATGATGTGCTCTGTTTCAAGCAGAGCAATTTTCTGGAGGGTTCCTGGATGAAGATAGCCGCACTATAGCTCTCGTAGAGCAGTCTTGAGATTCTTGGGCATTGCCCCTAGAGCTCCGGTGACCACTGGGACAACGTCCACCGCCATCTGTCACAGTCGTTGAAGTTCGATGGCACGGTACTTTTCCGGTACTTGTGCGGGGGTGTAAACCGTGAAGTGCTGTTAGTGTTATTTAATCACCGCCGTTAGTAAAACGGATTGCAAGAGTTGCTGCACAGTGGGTAAATAAAAAAAAAAGGTACTTGATGATTTTCAAAAAATGTTAAAAATGTATGCATTACAGGAAGAGCGGGAGACAATTAGCAGGACTCAATGCTCTCAAACTCGATTCCAATATCAACATAAGGTATCTAGGAAGTAAAAAAAACTGCTCACATAACTATCGACCAATCAACAGTCTTGCTTCGATAGTGTGAAAAGTTATTGAACGACTTCTGATTAAATGTATTACAGGCCGTTTCCGTCGCAATTAGCATGGCTTTTGATATAGGACAAGCTGTCAGTTCAATATAACCTACTTGACTTCTTTTCAAGAGTTACAGGCCTGTACAATTACGAAAAAGTAATAGACTTCATCTACTACGACTTTCAACAAGCTAGAAACAAACGGTTAATGAAGAACTGGAGGCCAATGGCGTTTGGAAAGATTACTCAAGCTGGATCCATCCATGGCTCCCTGGTCGCCAGCAGCGAGTTCGACCACAAAGAATGACATGCGTCTACAAGACTGCCTCGTTTTGGTTTCCGCAATGGAGCGTACTTGCATCAACGATCTTGATCTCAGTATTGTCAATCATGCATGTTGGTAAATTTGCTGATGACATAGACTCTGCCACTGTACGCTGCTTGGCAGCGACAGAGTAGTCTTCAGGAAACCTCGACCTCTCCAAGATGTTGGTCAACAATCTAATAGATGAGCTTCAATGTTGACAAATGACAGGTGATGCATACTATACCGGACTCAGAATTGTAAACCCTATTCATACCAGGTTGTGTTATTTTGCTACTAGGTTCTTTGTCCTATTATATATATTCCTGAGGGAACAAGTCTTCGTAGCGAAGTAAAATAGCATAGCGGAGATGGGGTCAAAAGCTGGCTGAAGACGAATGACGCTGATTTGTAGCAGCTGCTCAGCAATCTGACGTATGGGAATGGTAGTCGAACATCAATTAAAACACACACACACAAAAAAAGTTGACAAGAGTTTTAAAACATTTAACAAAGATTTGAGATTCAATATTGAAAACTCCGAGTACAAATTTAAAGTTTCGATTATCCCATCTTACAATGCCTTAGTTCAGCCTTACTTAGAGTTTGCGGCTCAATCTGGTCATAGTTGCTCTGTAAAGACTGATATATACTGATGAAATGGCAAGAATGTAACGCAAAACAACAAAGTCGAAACTGAAGTTGCGCCACTCTTTTAATCGTTGAGCGTCATTTCCAAGAGCTTGGACTCACTTATTTCGTTTTCGGACAACGATGCTTCTGGGAGAACTTGCAGAAACCATGCACGTACGCGAATGGCTTTAGTGTCTTCCCGACACTGGAAGTCTTTAACGGATATGAAGGGGATCGTCCCGGATATAATGGGCTAAAGACGAAGTAGCAACATCAAACTTCTATACAGTGCCGGCAGTTCTCATAATTTACTGTGTACATCTGCAAGAACTCTCTTCAGAGGTTGTAACACAGACTGCCAACACGTTGAAAAATCTCTAGGAGGAGTCCTGAGAGCAACATCCCTAACCTGTATTTTTTTTCCGGAGGCGGCTCTGTATGATTATTAGTTTGTAAAAACTGAACAATTGGCACATTCATCCCCCTAGCTGGGGCACTCCATTGTTCTTATTGGTGGTATAAATGCATGGGCAACCGTCTCTGAGCGAGCTTAGGCTTTGGCTACTGACTGGGCCTCTTTACTTTTTATTGTCCACTATCTATATTATATCCAGTCGGGCGTTTAATAGATTAGGTTTGATAGGTTTATTACACACAGACACATTTTATATTACAAGTATTTGGTAAATTAGTTATACACTATAGAATAATGCATCTGTGTAGCCACTGAAAGTTTAACAAACTTTTTGGGCAAGATAAAACAAAAAACAAAAGCTAATAAAGCTGCATGACGTATTCTTTAAAACGTTTTTTAAGACATTATCAGAAATGGGATCTAATAAATACGCAGGAAGTTTATTGAGAAGAGTTGCAATTTGAAATACTGTAGCGCGTTTCTCAA
>LQNS02278075.1:1919862-1937380 GCA_001587735.2 Parhyale hawaiensis
GCCAGATCCACACCTCCATACGAATCAAGGCCCTCAAGCAGCACCTTGATTGCACCAGATCTGAACGCCAAAGAGGTCAAGCGAGGTTCAGGGTGGCATCCATGAGGCAATACGATAACATCTCTGCTCTGCTTCCCGTCGAAGTGAGCTGAAAAAAGCTCCGCCCTTGCCAAGGAATCAGTAATGATTCCCCCACCTGGACCAACAAGGGGCGGCAACGAAGGCTCAGCACCGAACACTGAACCCTTTAGCTCACTCCACCAACTATGTGGATGGTCAATACTCGGCAGAGACTCTCTGAAACGCTGCCTCAGACGACGCTGTGCCTCCTCATACACACGCTTAGCCTAGGCCCTACCCTACGATCAACATAGGTCAACCACAACGTGCGGTCACCCGAACGTCGCCATGCCCGATAAGCCGATTGTTTAGCTTCGAAAGCTAGCCGACACTGGTCGTCAAACCACGGCTTATCCCGAGACCTCACAAGAATAGTCCTCTTAGGGACAAACCTCTCCAAAATGGATGCAGTCAAGTCGCTAAGCTCAGAGACAGGATCCTCACTATGAATAATCTGGCGCCAAGGTAACGTTCTTACAGCCCGAGTAATAGCCACCCAATTAGCCCTGTTCTTAACAAATACCACTCTCCCGGTGTCTACCACAGGAACGACCTGATTCAGGTCCAAAGACAAAACTAGGTGTGAATGGTCTGAAGAGCCAATAGGGGAGCCAACTGTCACCGTCATCAAGTCCGGGACATCATTCATAACGAGGTCGAGACAGTTACCAGCAATATGCGTGGACCCAAGAACTAGCTGCACTCAAGGATATTACCAAACCAAACATAAGTTGTTTGTACTGAAATGTTTACATTAGAACAGCGAGCTCAATTCATTTTCGCGCATGCAATCACGTACCGTTTACTCAATAATCTGCTTGCAAAGAATTCCAATCTAGGTTGTGACAAGGTTTTCTAATCTTTGATAAAATCATTTGAAGAAGTAAAACATTTCTATTGCGTCTACAAAGTTGTGCCCGAACTACTAAGTAATGCGAGGTAATGACGGTAGGATGTTTGAGCTTTATAACCAATGTATTTTGAGTGCAGTCATGCATGTGTGTATCATTTCTGGTTGCGAAAATTTGAGTTTGCTATTGAGTATGTACTGCACTGAGTGATAATCGTACAGATGATATATGAATTCAGGCTACTTGTTTCTCTACCCTAACACTTGCCTGCGAGATCGAAACGCCTCAACATATTTCCTCCATGCGGTCAAAGAGGGTGGCGCTCAAGCTCCGCCCCCTTGCAGGCAACACAAGAACAACAACAACCACAGCAAGTTTTTACTTTTTCTGTCTCATACAATCAAAACAATTTTGTGATGGTAGTTGATATGAAACATTTTACGGGGGCGACATGTTGTTACGCTGTATCCATGCATATATACATACTTTATCGGTGGTATATATGTAAAAAATTTAAATTTGTCAAAGTTCTTAATATTAATAAACACAATATGTATGGTCATACAAGAACAATGAAAACCTCGTAATTCAGACGAAATTTGATGGCATTAGAGAGTGAATATTCCTTTATTGCTCTCAAAATACTTAAAATACACATTGATACATACCTTGAGTATCTTCGGGAGAAGTCCAGGTGACGTTGTTCACGTCACCCCATGCGTGTGGAGTCGCTCTGCTGGGTGTCTTCTGTGGTGCAGCAGTTAGCGACCAAAGAGAGAGCCAGCAGCAAATTATCTCCTCAGTGCACGTAACCGCTGACCGCTGGTTTATCAGGTATTCTTTTAAAATGAGAATCCATTAAATTATTGAACTCTACAATTTTGATATCAGTGGCGTTTCGAATATGCTGAAGCATTTTGTTAAACAATCTTGCTCCCGTACAGCGAAGCTATTAGAATATTTTGTGGTCACGGCTTTTCCACCATCTCTTCGTGTATCACAATCCTTCCAGTATTTTCTAAGTATCTGGCGACAATCCGCTCATTCACATTCACAGTGATACGTTCCAGAATTTTCCAAATTTATATGATTGTAAATCGTTCAAATCTTCGTTGTATTGAATACAAGTGGAGACAGCTAAGTCATTTGTGGTAATCGTACTCCTGCATGCCTCAAATTCTGAGGAACGATCGTTGGATACGTTCAAATTGTTCTAACTTGTTTCATGCAGTCGACATCCAAAGTGGGGAACAGTATTCTATTCTCGGACGGATTATTGCTTCCATTGTGTGAGCATTACATCTACTTCGCATGATGAGAAAGTTCGTAAAACCCGTCCACTCCATTTTTTTCCGGCTGCGATAACTCTAGCAATATGTTCATCAAATGTAGCATCGTCTTGCAGTCTCATTCCGAGGTCTCTTAAAACTGTTTTTCTCTCAATTTCATCCCCATCGCTGGTTTTATACTGCTTGGATTCAAAGAGTGGTTGATTTTTTCCGTATCTTAGCAGTTTGAATTTTATTTCATTGTATTTAAATGATACAATCTTAAAAAGTGACGAACTTTCCGTTTGGACTAAGTCGGTTCATGTCTAACCAAGAAGCCTTCCATTACTCCTGCACTCCATTGATCACGAACATACATATTAAAGTTCGTCTAATGCATGCTAATTGAGAACAAGCCCACTAAAAGCCAATATTCGCTTAAAGGGCACATGTCTTGAAATAGGAATATCGCCTGATACAATATCTTCTAAACATTTACTTCAAATGTGCATGTGACATTGGTTGTATAAGCTCGGATGGAAGACTATTATGCGCTTTTACACATTGAAGTATCACAAAACGTTTTTGAATCTCAAGCCGTACAGCTGGTAGATTAAATCTAGCATTTTTTATATTATAATGAGTGCTTATAAGAAGCGGAGCAAAGTGGCCTTCGAAAAATTGGTTTTCACCTAACAAAGCTTGTCTACGAAATTTTAATACAAAATACATGTATTGGTGGATATCACTTAGTTTTAGAAGAGTTAGATAGCTTTACGTGGAGTTAGTGAGCCACAAAGGGACGTTATTCTCATCTCTTGCAACACGAAGGTTAATCCTAAGAACAACATTCATTAAAACTGTAATGGGTCGAATGGCATTGTCAGTCGCAGCCCTAAAAACAAAATCCCATACACTATTTGGGAGTACACAAGGGAATAATATAATGCAATTAGTGCTTGTCTGGGCAAGTAGCGAGAGACTGCATATATGACCCATTTCGCTTTACTGAGCTTTTTGCTTAGCTCAGTTATATGAAATGAAAACGATTAATAATTATCGATAATAACACCAAGATATTGAAATTTCTGGACTCTTTCTAGTTTGAGTCCATTAAAAAGAACGTCAGGCAACATAAAATTCTTAGAAGAGCTAAAAACCATTAGTTTCGTTTTGTGATGTTTGGACTAAGTCGGTTCATGTCTAACCAAGAAGCCCTCCATTACTCCTGCGCTCCATTGATCACGCACATACATAGATATGCATCCGCCGTAATTATTACGGTACATACGAAATTGGCGATAGCCAGGTAAAGCAGAAGTAACATCAGCGTCTCCCGTGAGTCACGTCTCCGTGACAGCGACCACATCATAAAGTGACTTTGTCGCAGAAAGAAACGATTGGAGCCCACAAAAATTTTTTCGCATGCTTATTATGTTAATACCAATTAATGAAAATTCACTAGAAGTAGCGAACAGGGCTACAAACTCACACATTGAGACACGAACACAGTTAGGCTGAGGAACATCTGCCACATCATTATCCCTCAATGAAAACCTTTCAGGGTTCGGCAGCTGCAGATGTAGGAAACAGCTTGCTCTGAGTTAACAGCAACAGCACGGGACGAACCATGTTTTCTAACAAACACGGTGCCATTGAAGGTGTAAACGGATTTGATGGTTGTATTGCTGGATTTGAGCTGTCTTATCTTATAAAGAAGCTTGGCTGTAATTTTGGTCAGATACTCGCTGATAAAAAGATATTGTCGCTTTTTCCGTTTAATGATGATGAGGATGTTGTTCCGTTCGATTCTCGAAGAAAATGAGACTTTCAAATGCTGTCGTTCGTCCCTGCCAACCGCTACCACGATGACAACATCCTCTTCAGTGATCAACCCGGGTTGTAAAACACATAGGTCTTGTACTAGCAGCTCCTTCACAGCAGGGTTTCGCCTTTTTGTGGCATTGATAACTGCCTCAATCGGCTTGCCTTGCAATTTACGAGTACAATTTAACGCGTCCTGTTTGAGTTGGTCCAAGCGTTCGTTCATGTTTACTCTAGTTATATCTTGTTGAGTAGCTGGTAATTGGTCAGATCGTGGTGTTATGAGGGCACCATGTGGTGTTGACGTGCTTGAAGAAGCACCTAGTGCATTCACTTAACCAGCTACTACATCAGCAAAAGACCTTTGCCAATTTTTAAGGGCATCAATATCAGTGCGTATTGTAGCATTTGTCACTTCCAGCAGTTCAATCTGCTGCATAAAACTTGTATGTAGAGACGGGACTCTCTCTAGGCACTCGACAACACTCGGAAATAGTTCCAGGTTCTCCGAAATCACAGTGGGATTATGACTTTTTCGTGGTCTTTCCCGTCTTTTTTCTTAATAGGGTCATAATTTTTAGGAAAGAAACCATTTTGTTGATTTTTCTCATCTGCTCCTCAGGAGTGGATCTCTGGTTAGTCTCAGCATCAACATCAGGTTCACTCTCCAAGGAGTCGTCACACAGTTGGCTCGATGCTGCGGAGATTTCATCCATGGTTGCTCCAGAACAAAGCCGACTATTCAGAATTGGATTATTGGAAGTACGTCGGCAGCAGGAAGGCTATGTTATCAGTCTGGATTCGATGCAGACATTGCACAGGATATGCCACAACTCACGCGTGCACAAACTACACTCGCACACAGACTACCGCTGTCAGAGCTGGGTGTCAACTAAACAATTGCTTAACCTGCTGAACCCAAGCTCTCATGGGCATTAACGTTAGTTGAGACAAATACAAATAATATCCTCTGTCATGGCTTAAGGCCACATTTTGCAGACACTCTCTGAAATAATAATGAAAGCTAAAAAAGTTTGTAGATGCTTTGATACATATTTTTGTGCAACTATAAAGATTGTAGGACATGTAGGATACTCTGGAGGCCCAAGTGAAATGATGTAAAATAGCTGCGTATTCCATCCGTGATTTTTGTGTCGTCACAAGCCTCATTACCCATGGTGCACTGCAGCTTGGCCTCTCCCAGTTGGTCCATCTTGTGTAGTCTCATCATCCTTGCCCTAAGGATAAATCTTGAAGCCAACGATCGTCTCTATAGCCTGTAAAAGGAAAAGAAGTGGCTCTATAAATAGTACGTAATCTCTTATAACAAAATGTACATGTTATAATGAGAGTAGATCAGAAATGACTAAAAACCTATATATCGCATCCTCTCTGATAAAGGTCGACTTGAATTCGTCCATTGTACCGCATTATTTCTAATCCAAATCTAGTACCACAATAGATAGAAAGCGGCTAAGAGACTTCGCCTTGTCGTGCATTGACCGGCTGGGAGTTAAGTCTCCGCATGTTTGGTAGGGACAGTCAGACGATAGCCAGGCAACGATAGTCATGGTGCTGAGGTTAGGCATCTCTGCAGCACTGCACTGGTATCAATCGGTAGTGCCAGTCTGTGGTAGTCCAGTAATAGTGCAACATGTGCATGCTGCGAGCCGATGAGTAGTAGCGCTGTTCGTATGTAGTGCAGGTGTCACGTACGGTCTGCTGCGCTTTTTTGCTTCCCTCAAGTTGGAAAAAATTTCGTAAAATTTTGACCAACTGAATTCAAAATTTAAAAAGATTTCATTTAAATTAGTAAAACGAAAGTTTGATTTGGAAAAATGAATAAAAATCTGGGAGAAGGTAAGATGCATCTGAAAAAAACACCAAGCTTGAATTTGGAAAAGCCGAAGTGTAATTTGGAATAATTGCAGTTAAATTTGGAGTAATCAGGCGGTAAATTAAAACACGAACCAATTAAGCAAAAACTGCAGATTAACTGAGAAAGCGTAATCTTTAACCGGGAGTAAGTTATTCAAAACTTACCAAAGTTATATAATCTGTTGAAAAACAGAATAAAATAGGTAAAATGGTAAAGAGTCAAAGCTCGGTTAGAAATAATAAAAACGATCATGAATAATTTAGATTTTTATTTCAGAAAAAATGAAGTATAAAATTTTTACCCCATGAATTATTCTATCTTTCTCATAGTACTTACTGTTTAAGCTCATCAGTCCGTTTGGTCGATGTTTCATTCCCGGAACAGTACAGGAATGGAATGCATTCTGCAATCCATGTTCAGTAATGCCGAGCTGCAAACGTCCAAGTCGAATATGAATATTTACCTCACCGAAGGAGGTAACGATTTTCTCGAGTTTGTCTGTCTGTCTTTTTCTCTGTCACTTAGATAATTCCAGAAGGTATGGACCGATCTTTTTGAAATTTACAGAGATTGTTAGACATGTTCGGAGTAACAGATGATTAACTTTTGGTGAAGAATGATTCGTTCAACCGTTTGTTTGTTTGTTTGTCTGCTTCTTTTTTTAGTCCCATAACTTGAAGAGTTTCAGCTGGATTTCCTTGGAATTCACATGAGTTTATAGGTATATGACAAAGAGTGAATAACTAAAATTTTTGTGATGATCTGTTAGTTTGTTTGCTTGTCTTTGTATTTGATTTTAAAAACGAAAAAAGTGACGAACGGATCTTTATGAAATTTACAGAAATCATAAGTATTGTTAAAAGACACAAATTGTCAAATTTTCATTGTCGGTGGGTCTGTTTGTGTGTTTGGTCAATTTTTTTCAGCAACATAACTCGAAAAGTTATGAACTTATCTTGAAGAAAGTCAAAGAAGCTCCTATTTCTTTCAAAAGGCACAATTGACCAGATTTTGTTACCTATTAAAAAAATATTAGTTTTAGAACCAGTTTGAATTTTTCGTAAGCGTTGCTTTGCTTAGTGGAGATATACGCTCTCAGAGTGATCTAGTTATCACTCCCCAACGAAGTGAGAGATGATAATGTTTCCGTATACTTAAAACAAAACTGCACTTTATTGAAGCGTTGAAATTAACAAACAACAAGCGAACAAACTATTCAATTTAAATTGTAAACCCGATGTATGGACAAACTTTTTCGTAGCTATCAGGAAGAAAAATCGCTAGAATTGTTTAAGTCTTACATGAACTTTGAATCATTTTGCTTCAGTTTTATGTCTTGCTGCATTCACGAAGAAATCTTAGAAAATAAAATTTAACTGGAAACTGGAATTAAGTCAAAATACAATTTGTTTATTCATGATCAACTTGAGGTAGCAGCGTGCCGTTATGGAATTTAACCTGAGGCTCGAAGTTTATTTCCTAGAAGCATTTTTGGCCGCCCATGAAGATGCTAGAAGAGCTACTTCTGAGGCATCCAAGAGTTCAGCTAGGGTTGTAGCTAGAGTAACAGTGTGATATTCTCTGCAGCTGCAGTCTTTCACATCTCACTTGAAGATTAACTTCGGGTACGACTGCAGTTCAGTCCAGTATCTTCCAGTGTCTGCATGAAAGTGCAGGTACATGATCGGACATTATAATCTGTCTATACTGTTGGACGTAAAACTCCAAATAAATACCAGGGCTCATTTCGTTGGTTATCGTTGAAACTTGGAGAAAATAGAGGGAGATGGATACAGTAATTCGACGATTCTAAGCTTATGATATAAGATCTGTGCTCTTCCACTTTCTATAAGAACAATAGCGGAAATGATCCACGAGTTTCAGTTTACAGAAATTCTAATTTCCTAGATTTATTTTAAAATATTTACATATCAGGTAGATGGAACCTCTGAGGTTGGGGAAACACATGAATAAAATAAATGGCGCTGAGAAACAATTGTATGAATATAATGGCATTATTATTTCGCTAAGGGAACTATGCTCCAGGACGCGTATAAGAACACCATCCGGTAATCTAGACCAAATTAGCGTGCTTGTTGTCCGTGTCGTTTATAAGTCAAGAATAGGTGTTGCGAATAATTTTGTATCCGCCTCAATTCGCAATTTACCCTAGCAATTGAGACCGATTTTCTTAACTAAGAAACAACATTGAAACAAGAAAATACAGCACTCTGAGAGTGTATGCATCCGCCAATCAAGGCAACGGCAACGAAAAATTCAAATTGGCTCTGAAACCATTATTTTCTTTGCATCAACACCAAAATCAAACAATTTGTGCCTTTTGATTGCATTAATAGTTTTAGCAATTTTCTTGAAGATCCGTTCATAACTTTTTGTGTCTGGGAGGTTAATAAACATTATGACAAACATAAGTCACACACAAACGGACCTACCGATCTGCACAAAAATTGAATCATTTATGTCCTTTGACACAACTGAAAATTCCTGTATATTTCATAAAGATCAACTCAGAACGTTTTCAGTCACTGTGCTAACAAGCATAAAATCAATCACAGCGACAAACAATCAGATCATCAGAAAAATTTCGTCATTTACGCTTCATAATAAACTTATCTTCTCTTGTCAATTTCGTGAAAATTTGTCTATAACTTTTTGAGTTATGACACTATGAGAAAATAGGCCGATAAACAAGCAAACAGATGAACAGATTTTCACCAAAAGTTAATCATCTGTTACTGTTATCATGCCTGTCAATCCCTGCAAATTTCGCAAACAGCCGTCCACAATTTTTTGAGTAATCTTGGTGACAGACAAAAAGAACAACAGGACAAAAAAATAACCTCCTCGGTAAAGGTAAGGGAAACCTACATATTTTTTCACGCGGATGCTGTGTGAAAAGTGGAACAGCTTAACACAATTTTACTCTAGAGATGCGGAAAAAGTTATGTAGGAATTATACATTTCTTTAGCTTACATTGATGGAAAAATCATTATCCAACAAGTCAATTTGGAAAAACTAGCTTACAAACGACAGCCCTCTTTTTGATGTGGCTTGGAAAAACGCACGTTGACTTCACGTCAAAAGCATCCAGCGCCTGGTAGAGAGGACCTAAACCTTTGGTTTACATTGAAATAAAGGATACCAAAAATACGCTTTTCAGCACCTATTCCTGTCCTTTGAAAGACATTTACTACGAATATATATAGTAAAAAAAAGACAGTATCGTGTTTGGAACTCTGCATATCACAGATGAAATGCGGTATAAAATATGGCACAACAACATGGACATCTATGTATATATGTTTTTTCCTGCATTACTGATGCATCGGTAATCATTCTAAGAACTTTTCTCTACCTCTCACTCTGCCAATTTCATTAGGTCCTAATATCCCATTTACATAAATATTACAAATACTTGAAAGCGATGGTAAAAGCGCGTCTGGGTTTTGTGCGCCTATTTCCTTGTTGGCACCAATGACGTCATTTTCTAAGACAGAAATAATTCTTCTATGTTAGGCTCACCATTTCAGGCTTTCTGTTCTACTCGTTTTGCAAGAGTATACTGTATATTTTATTTTTCATTCGCTCATGTAAAATGCTAATGACTAGTCAAGCATAACTCAAATAAATATTTTACCTGCAAAAAGGTGAACTTTACACGGTCTTCGATAACGCTTCTGATTAGTCGTAATAACTAAGTAATATTTCACTTGCAGAGCGGTGAATTTTGTACGCTCAAAGGAAAAAGTATTTTATCAGTCGTGGTAACTCAGTAAGGTTTCATATCAACAAGAACTGATGAAATAGTTTGAAAAAGTTGTAGGTATTGTCAGAGAAAGAAATAGCCTACTGCCTCCAATCTTCTTTTTTTATATAATGGATATCCGCCCTAGATGGTCTTTATCTCAGCTCTCAGCCATTGCTTGGCCGGCTAGATTAAACCCGATAGGATTAACTTGTCAGGAATATTAGACAGGAGCGTTAGCTTCGTCACTTTCAATCATGTTGCAGGCATTAGCAGCCACTCTGTAATGAGTGTAACGGGCGAAAATCAATTTTACTGAACAGGTTTGAGTTTTCGAGGTACAGGTCAATAAATCAATTTAGAACTAGCCTGTAAACTTCCCGCAATTCGAACTTTTTTTGACCTAATTCCATCGGCCAATGGATGACGCTCTTCATCTTTTGAACCTCAAAGTCCGAAATTAATTTTTTTACAGTAACGGCGGTCTTTGAAATATGTACGCATAATTAATTGCAACTGGCCTGTATGGAGGTTCGATGGTTAATCATTTAAAGTCCAAAAGGGTAGTGTGGGTCCGCATTATTTGGTAATATTAATGCATGTGAAAGCTGATTCTTCATCCTAAGTATTATATTGAATATTGAATGTTTTCAAGAAAACTATAAGTAAAATTTCCACAAATGTATACTATTGGTGCTTAAGCGAAAACGTTAATTGCAAAGAAATAGAGCAACCGAAAAAATTTTTTGCGCCAAATGAGGCGTATTTAAGCGGCGGCGTTGGTGCTAATGGTAACTAGCAAAAGTACTCGGACGAGTTCGTATGTCAAGTAAAGCTCAACTACGCTCGCCCAAGCGCCTCTGATTCACGCCTCAAATAAAAAAGCTGCGCCTGTTCTGAGCAAAATTACTTGCAGACAAAATTCGACAGACGAAGGTCTTCATGATGTTATGTGCAATTTCTAAATACTTTCTTCTGATAGACAGGCTTCGATTCAACAGAGAATCATTTTCAGTTACTCCAGTTTTTTGAACCGAGAACTTCATCTTGGGAAATGAAATGATCCACGGTGGAATTAAAAGCTCTAAATGCGAAGGAAGGATATTATTTTTATAACATTTCTTGAGTTACAGCGACTGTCATTCTAAAGATTTCCCAAGAACAAGTTCTCTGTTCGGTGCACTAGAGAAAGTACAAAGTGTGCAGGACGTCCATGGACTAAATGGAAAGTGATTTATTATGACAAGAATAAAACCAAAAACTAGTCAGAACACAAATTCTTACACCTGAAAATCGTTTTACAAACCATTTTAATATAGCCATCCTTAACTCGAATTAAATGCTCAATTCCTCTTCGGATATCTTCCACAGAGACTCTGAGCTTTTGCTGGGGTAATTTGGCCCATTCTCTCTGAAGAGTCAGCTTCAGAGCATCTAAACCTGTTTGATGTTCACAGCACATCCTGTGTCTTCATGCATCGACCACACATTGAAATCCACAGAGTCCAAATCTGGTCATAAAAAAGGCAACATTTCGGTGATCTAAAACCTGAAAATAACCAGAACACCATTCCTATTTGTTTGTATCAAAAGGCGCACCACATTGTTAGAAAACGAAAAGCTGATCTTTGAAGCGTTCCTTTCTAACCAAGCCCTGGAACCAAAATATCCTCAATGCAGCAGTTCGTGTTGAACTTCACACCCTTTTCACGAAAATCAGGGACGAATTCCATGTCGTTGAAATTGTAACTAGCACCACGGGAGAAGTTGGTTTTTGATGGCGATATACAGCGGTTACAAAATCTATAACGTCCTTCGAACTCTTTGTTAACACTGTCATTCTGTAAATTACCCTAAGCTGTGAAGATTCTTTCGTCGGAAAAAAATATCTCCCTTGTACGCGTGCCCTTTTTCAGCTCATTGAGATTATTTTTGTTACCGATGTTTCTCATGTACGTGTTGCTCACATTCATCAGGTTCGCCAACTTTCGATTTGACCTCTTTCGGTGTCTGCTCACCCTCTCACGGTGTCTGCTCACCCTCTCACGGTGTCTGCTCACCCTCTCACGCTCTTCCCATTTTCTTGGTGCAGACAGATTGAGTTCTGCAACTTTTTGAATGCTGCTCAGAAGTGCCAAGTTCAGGAAATCTCTTGAAAACGCTGTAAGCTGTTGATTTGGACGCGTTCAAGAGCTGATTGATTTCGAAATAAGTTCTTCCCGTGTAATGCAGTTCGAGGATAGCTTCATGTTTATTCATATTTGAGCAATAAGTAGTAAAATTTATTAGTGTATCTTGAAATTGTAACTAAATTGTGAGTATATTCATAGGCTTAGTTGTATTAGCTATAAAAAGTGTTATTTTTGTTTCTATAATTTTAGAAAAAGTGCAAAGCCGTTCTACGCACCCTTTATATTATTGTTTGTATTAATTATAATAATTATTATTATATTATTGTTTGTATTAATTATTGCCGCACATTTCGGTCATGTAATTTTCCAATAAGAAGTTCTCAAAGAAAATAGAGAAAATTAAGATGATTCACTGTTGAACCGAGAGCTCAAAATCAGAAGGGAATGTAATATTTATTACCTAAGCAAAGAAGGTTCTGATCTTGTCGAAGTTCGTAGTTTGCCTTTCACAAAGATAACTCAAATAGTTATGGATGAATTTTTACAACATTTAAAGGGATTGTTCGGCGGCTAGGCAAGGAGGAACAGGTGATTACCTTTTGTTGAAGATCCGCTTTATCGTTTGTTTATTTATTGGTATGCCCTTTTCTGTAACATTGCACAAAAAAATACACACGAATGCTAAGGAAATTTGCACAAATTTTTAGAAACGTTACGAAGAATAAATGACGAAATTTTTGTAATAATCTGTTTGTTCGTTTTTTTTTTGTCCTTATGTTTAATAAAATTTTGTAACCAACATAACTCAAAAAGTTATGAGCGATCTTTATGATATGTGCAGAAATCGTTAAAAATGTTAAAAGGCACCAATGACTCAAATTTAGTAATACACGGTTGGTACGTTTGTGTGTTCCTCTACTATTTATCAGAGCCCAACTCAAAAAGCGTCGAACGGATATTCAAGATATTGCAGAAGCGGTATTATCTTCAATTAAGAGGCACGAATAACTAAAGTCGGGTGGTGATGAAAAAGAAATCGGGACAGCTAGGGCCCTAAAGCAAGCCATGTCTACTTTTACCAATTGAGGACATCACTAATCGTGATTAAGCAACAGTCCAGAACAGTCAGTGGCTCCCACTCTTTTCTATGCCTATAGCACTGCTAGAAAACTTTTAATGTGTTCTCTCACCCCCTATATAGTTAACAACTTATCTGGTGATAGAGAAAAAAATTCATGCCTACGAAAGTTGTGCAGCAAACTCAAGTTTACTGTTGAATGACATGGAAATGATTTGCTATTTCGCACCCTTGAAAGTTCATCTCGTACCTCCCGGGCGTGCGGACATCCCAGGATGAGAACACCCGGTGTAGGTAGAAAAAGTATTACTTGAAGCTCACTTTTGGGTAGTAAATGATTGGCAGGAAATTTCTAACTTTTTTTCTAATTGCGATGATAAATGTAAGTCACGAGTACTAATTTGATAGTCAGGTAGTTAAAACGATTATATATTTAGACACCTGTTGTTAGAAGAATATGTTTATTGAAAATGTATTAATGACTAATACATTTGATAAGAAGATACAAGCACTAAACTGCATCAATTAAAAAACGGTGTGAGTAAAGATCTGGACTTTCAGCTGGATGAGCTAAGTGATTTTATGAGGTAAAATTATTAATGTAAAAGAAAGGTTAACAGCACCAGGAAAAAAAACTAATTCAGATCATCAAATAACTTTGCTCCTTTTCGAGCTTCTACTGTACTCTGAAGAAAATCTTACCTTCTACTTTGTTGGTCATGTTGTCAATTCATTGAGAACTCAAGACATGTTAAGTTTTGACGTGAGAAGGTTAAACTAAAGAGTCATAAGTGTCATGGAAATGCTAAAAAATATTTCATATGTTTTCATGGAGTGGATCTCCAAACTGACGAAACAAGTGCATTTTACAATTTAAAACTCCCTTATTTATGCCATCATCTGCGAACTGGTTTGTCTTACGCTTATTCATATGCAACCTAGTGAGACTGTGGTGCCGTAGCATAGCCTATTTTTCGCGTATCGATATTCATGAGGTGTGACACGACATACATAACTATACACACGTTGGTGTTTATTATTGCCCTTTAATATACTGCTATAAGGGCAAGGCAGCCTTACCGAAGGAGTTAAAAATCATACAGTACTTTATGTCGGATTAGTTAGTCGACTATACGTGCATACTGCTATACGTACGTGTTCATCACGTCAGTCATGACACAAAACGAATACTATTATTGCATAGGGAAAGGACCAATTCGAGTCATTATCTTCGTCATGGTGGGTACCTTGTTGTTGGACTTTGTCAGTTTGCATCTTAGTCTATTCGTCTGTCTGTACACGCGCCTGTTCTCCTATGTAGGTGTGTAGGGATAACTTAAAAACTATACCTAGAGCACTCTGAGAGAGCATACTTCCGCCATGCAAAGCAACATCAACGAAAAATTCAAATCAGTTCTAAGCTTATGATTTCCATTCTATCAACTCCATAATCAAACCATTTGTGTTTTTTGACAGTAATAACAGCTTCTGTAATTCTCTTGAAGATCCGTTCATAACTTTTTGAGTAATGCTGCTGCATATCATTCTGACAAACAGTCAAACACGCAAACAGATTAACCGATCATCACCAAAGCCTAATCATTATTGTCTTTTAACATTACTTACAATTATTGTAAATGTCATGAAGAACCGTTGATAACTTTTTGAGTTGTTTTGCTAACAAGCATAAAATCAAACACGGAAACAAACGAATTGACAGATCACCACAAAAATTTAGTCATTTGCTCTTTGTGATATACTTAACAACTCATGCATATTTCGTGATATCCGTCCATAACTTTTTGAGTTATTGCATCAAGAAAAAAGAGGCAGACGGACAAACAAACAAACAAACGAATGAGCAGATCAAACCAAAAGTTAATTATCTGTTCCTCCTAACTTACCTAACAATCCCTGTAACTTTCGTGAAGATCCGTCTTTACCTTTTCAAGTTATCTTGGTGGCATACAGACAAACTTGCAAACAAATAGACAAACTCGACGAAAACCTAACCTCCTTGGAGGAGGTAAATATGGACAGATCTTTATGAAATTTCCAACGATTGTTACGTATGTTTTAGAAGTTACAGCTGATTTTCTTTTGTTGAGGATCTGTTCGACTGCGTGCTTGTTTGTATGCTTATTTGTCTCCTTGTTTTTTCTTGGCAGCATAACTCTGAAAATTATAAACGAATTTTCATTAAATTTTCAGGGAAATATAGTACAGGAATATTACGAGGAGCAGAGGACCAAATTTTGTTATGGCGTTTGTCTGTTTGATCGTAAGTTTGGTTTACCGCTTGCCAGCAACATAATAATAAAAAAGTATTTACATGAACTGTTAGAATAGTTAAGAAGCACGAGTTAAGAGGCCCGAATTCATAAATTTCGATCATTAATTAATGTCCATTTTTTGTGTTTCCTTCCGTTTTCCTCTTTTTGTTTAACTGAGCGTTATTTACGCATTCGCATCATATTCACAAAAAATAATACAAATGTCACAAGGAAAAAGAGACCTAATTTGGGTTACGTTAAGAAAAAATATCCTGGGTTCAGAACCAATTTTGCTTTTTTCAATAACACAGCGTTACTTGGAGCAGGTATACGTCCTTGATCAGAGCGTTTCGATCTCGATTTCATGTACGACTACACAGAAACAAAAACATTCTTCCCTGTAGAATCTACAAAAACATTCTTCCCTGTAGAATCTACAAGGAGTTCAGCCTTCGACCTTGAGTGTGGCCACTTTTTGCTCGACTTTAGCTTGTGTTACCTGCTGCAATCCATGGTAGTCTAAACCAACCCTGAGGCACTTGGTCTGTTGAGTCTGGAGAGTGGAGTTAATGTATGTACTCCATTCTGGCCAAAACGCTGCGACCATGGGCATGATGATCTGATTGTCCTATTTTCAAGTGAAGCAAGTTTCATTTTTCGTTAGAAGAGTCACATTATGTAGTGCTGTAATAAAATTGGTGCATTAGCGTTAAACCTTCATCGCTGGACGGAGTAACGTTTTTGTCAGAAAAGTTGCATGAAAGTGGGCAAGTTTGATTAAAGGCCGGGTATAGAGTTAATATATTGAGGGTTATAACTACACCAGCAAGTTCTTATAAAATATTAATTGTTCGAATTTGCTAATATCCTATGATACAACCTGGTGTCGAAAGTGTTTAATATAAAACTTCAGATTTACTAGTGTCTGATGGCATCACCTGATATCGAAAACATTCAAAAAGCTCATTCATTTTAATCGCATGCTTAAATTAGGTAATAAAATTTTATTCTAAGTTAAGAAAAACTAAATAAATTATCTGATCTTGAAGTCTATTCCAACTTAAAGTACGTCTCAAAAAACGGACGTTGGTCTGCATTGGATCAAACCTTCACCCTATTCCTACTAGGTTGTGTTATTTTGTTAAAAGGGTTCTTTAGCTAATAGTATTCCTGTATAAGTAGCAACATAATACATAATGTTTATATACCACAATCTCAAGGCATCTAATGCTTTATAGAAAAAATCAAATTAACTAAAAAATAGCTTTTTATTATCCGACAACAAGCCGAGCTTACTAGCTGGCATTAATAATTGTATCTGGTTGAATGATGCGTAAATATTTTATGTTTTCAACCAATAACAACAAAAGAATTTTTATCCACTTTTTCTCGCAATGCTGAAAAAATGATGCGAAGGGATTAATATGGAATACATAAATAATGCGATTAGTTTGGCCTGGATCGGTTAGTAAAATTCCTAGTACGAGCGTAGTGCTTTATGCTGCAGCCTCAATAGTCCTTAAAATCCAGTGCTGTGGGGAATCTCTGCTTTCAGAAGGCAACCTTTTCATGAATAATGAGCCCTTTACTGAGCAAATGACCATATAGTTAACTTATTTAACGCTATTTTGCCAGGGCGTTTTTGCTTAGCCAGCCAGTACAAAGTTCACCTTACTAGGAGCTAGTAAAACGTTAGTGCCTCTTAGGAATAGTATTGTTTGAAACGATATAGCTATATGAAGTACGCTGATCTTTATAAGGTTACACCGTCTATGCTCCTACCGACAACGTTATTTGGTACTTGCCGTTTATGCCCTTTTTACTGTAAATGGTGAAGCTTTGATCCCTCCTCGGCCCTGTGCCTATATAAATGCCAAATGGAGGATTTGATCTTACGCCCGGCGTTGATTTTTACGGTATATTTGAGGCAGACAGCATTCACTAAAACGCTAAATAATCGATTTGATTAGGGGATACCGTTTTTTTTCGGAAATGTCTGCCTTGAATACTTTGGGAGTCAACGGACTAGGTTCAGGTGACGTTCTGTACGTCACTTACGTGTGTAGAGTCACAGTGCTGGTTGTCATCCGTTGGGTGGTGGGAGCTTGCACGCCCAATGGCTGAGCCAGCGGGAATGATATTATACTAGCTGTACCTGTGAAATTTTCACAGTCTACCGGGCCTTTAATTTTTATAAATATTGTGTGTCCCCTTTATGGAGCTTTCCAAAGGTGCAAACCAATCTCATTCTGTTCAACCATTAACCTCTGCTTCACCCCCATCCCCTCCTTTGCCTTACCCCCACCTCCTTCCTACCGAAACATGA
>LQNS02278075.1:1942977-1954913 GCA_001587735.2 Parhyale hawaiensis
AATTCTGCTCACACTAAATTCATAATTATAAGTTAAATATACATAACTTTTTTCTTATCCTTTGGATCGTAATAAATTCTTAGCATATTATTAGGTATCCCAATACCTCTTTTGTGTGAAAATTTCAGCATTGAACCTTTTACAGTTTTTGAGATATGAATTTTTCTATTTTTGTCCCTTAATCATGCTCGCAACTGTACAACACTTAGCCCATTTTTACAATAATCGATTCACGCCACAGAAAGCACGTTTTCTGTCAATTTATGTGACTTCTTTAATCATCACCCATTCACTTGAATGCTTTTGAATGACGCAGTTCAGAACAGCTCACGATGCACCATATTCTGGTTATGAATTTTTCACATTTGGATCGTTATTCGAACCCAGTAACGTGAATATTACAAAACATGAAAACCGGTACGGTATGTATGATACGTGTAGAATAAACTTCATGTCTTTGCTTCGAAACTAACTGAAAATATCTTCTAGAGCAATCAAAAGAAGGCTTCTATGGTTGACCTTAATTCTGGCGAAAATCAGAGTTTTTTGCAAGTTAAAGCTTAGCGCTAACTAATACTGAAAGCGTAACGTGCTGATCCATGGACTGCCGTACGGACGTACGGACTGAGTCTCAAACAGAATTATAATATAGATCGCTTCTCATTGCTTTTCACAGTTTCACCAAGCTTATCTTATAATATAGTTCAGTGTGAACAAACAACGAAGTTTACCATCGCAAGAAATTAATTCCAAGATTGATGAACAAAGTCTAGGCATACACGTAATCATTCTATTGCTTGTACAACTCCTAGTTGCCTCCAAGAGGGTTGAAAAAGAGCATTCTCATTGGACGTCATGTGGCATACATGTCAGTGATTTACTGAAAGTCCTAGTTGATATTTCTGTGAACATACAGTCCATTTGTCCATCAGGGCATTCAGCTAGGCGAGGTTCTTTAATGAAACTAAGGTACCAATGTTCACTTAGCGAAGTGAACTTAGAAGTAATGTTGACCCTTTCTGCAGTTGCACTTGATTTATCGATCAATACGGTGCGTAGAATTACCAACACATTTTGGAACTGGTCTAATATCCATTATTGGTCGACAACAGGAAAGTGTCTTTTCTCTTAGTTTTGACGTTTGAACAGACTTAATTCTTGAAAAACCGCTGACGGGCCGGGAAGGTTATCAACTAAATATGTACTCTAGTAGATCTTGTTTATCTTGCGGTGTCAGTGTGCCTATGTTTGATTGGGGAGAAGCTTCACAGCTTCTATTGTTGAAGCATTTTTATCCTGAAACCTGTCGGCCAGTGGCTTGCAAGGTAATCAATGCTAGAAAGTAAAAAGATGGTACTCCGCCAATACTGACAGGATGACTGTCAAGCCACAGCTAATTTTCCTGCATCAAGAGAGAGAGTTTATTATACATGCAAGTGAATATGTTAAGTGACAAACAGAATTCAGAAAAAAAAAGACTTCGTCATTTTGAAGATTGAGCGGTAAAAAAATATGTAACTAATATAGGTTTTCGTCAAAACAGGAATCACGTCTAGTAACAGTAGTAGTGAGTAATGCGACTCCTGGAGGAGGAGCTCTTCGCTGTGGAGGATGTCTCTCCCAATGTATTTCAAGACGATTTTTAAATGCGTTTTCTGACTCAGCACTAACAGCATCGAAAGGGGCCTGTTCCAAATGCTGACTATGAAATACGGAAAGAACTGCTGACTTAAGGTCGTTATTCGAACTTTCTGCCTGAGTTTTTGACTGTTGCTGCGCAAGCGATCATTGAGGTCTCCTTCAAAGAGCCCCGTTAGAGGTGCGTCGTTGAAGCCATTCAAATACTTGAATGTTCCTATTAGTTGCCCCCTGAGTCGTCTTTGTTCAAGAGAGATCAGACCCTGTTTTTTAGGCGATATTCACACGGCTTATTTCGCAGCTGAGGTATCAATTTCGTTGCCCTGTGTTGGACTCTTTCCATGTTATCGATATCTTTACAGAGATGTGGCGACCAGAATTGATAAGTAAATTCTAAGTGTGGCCTCACTAATGCTTTGTACAAGGGAACGATGATGTCCTTGGAGTTGTATTCAAAATTTATTGTGATGGATCCCAGTACTCTGCTTGCCATTTTCACACTCTTGTCAACTTGCAGACTGTGTTGTAGTTTGTTTGTAATGGTGATTCCCAAGACACGTTGTTGGGTGACAGCAGCCAATACCGTCTGGTTCATTTTCAATGGGGGTGAAGACTTCACCAGCCCTATGTGCATTACTGAGCATTTGTCGACATTAAAGCTCATCTGCTACGTTGTGCTCCATTCCATGAGGTGGTCAAGGTCTTGTTGGAGGTCGGCTCTTTTCGTGGCAGGATGACATAGTTTTGTATCATCCGTATATTTACTGATTATACTACGAATGTTAAGATCGAGATTTTTGATTCATTATATTGTAATTGAACTGTGAGGACAAGTCAGAGCTAAAACTGCTAATATTTCATAAATTATCTCTTTGCTGTCAGGCTAGACGCTGCAATCGTAAAATTTGATTAAAACTTTTGAAGTATCATTCCTCTGCCTAAGCCAGAGGGAGACGGACGTCGCAACCTTGAATCCAGCTTTGCTTCAAGGCGAAACTGCAAAAACTTGTTTAAATCGTCGCACCTGATGTCATAACAAGCCGCTGTAACGCTACAGAGGATCAAATGCCCCTGTCGAAAATCCTTGTTTCATCGTTATTTTGCTAAGAGTTTTGTACCTGAGAGTCAATAGAAGTAAAGCTATAAATATTCATTGTAAAACAGCCCAAAGTTTAGCAAAGAGAGTGAAAAAAAGCTTCAGCATTAAATTGTAGCTGTGCTGCTGTACGATAAGATCAACATTGACGCTCCTTTTTGTGATTTTGAAAAAAATATCCTATCACAGACACGGAAGTAAATCGATTACATCGGGAGGTTTCTAGGAAATTATTACCTAGTGTTGCTCAGAAAACAAAACACTGTTCTCGAAAAAAATTATTCCATTAGATTCTCTGCCCAAAAAATTGTTATTTCTGACATTTCGAAGACGTTAGTACGCTGCTTTAGGCTAAAAATACAGTAATATTTCAGTTTGGAACCTCCTTGGATACCATTTTTCATTTTATTACCTCTGAGTAGTACCTTTCAGCATTGTATCAAGCCATCCTCGACTGGTTTCTGCCCTTGTCCTGAACATTGTCTCTTGCCGTAGATGTGTAATGGGTTTAATTTAATTTTTATGGAATGGTTGTTACAAAACATACTACCCATAGTTGAAAGTTTTTGAAGATGGAAGCAAAAGTCTAAAAATCAATGGTGCATTTTTATGGTTAACTTATACAGATTAAAGATTAATTAAGTTTTGCATAGCTTTTGGTGCCCCACCCCAAAAGTTTCTTTTTGTAAATCTTCTACCCTCCAAAAAACTAATTATTAGTTATCGTTGTATAGTATATCCGCTACATCAGTCGATATCTGAATTTGAAGTCACCCCACACGAACATGAAAAGGTAAGGACTTAGAATCATGTGGGGCACTTTGCGTCCAACTCAGAAAAGTAAGAAAAAACTTAAGCCGGCAGCCCACCAGCCATTTTTACCTCCGCCAAGGAGGTTATGTTTTCGTCAGGTTGGTTTGTCTCTCTGTCTGTCTGTCATCAGGATAACTCAAAAATTTATGGATGGATTTTGACGGAATTTACAGGGATTATTAGGTATGTTAGGAGGAACAGATGATTAACTTTTGGTGAAGACCGTCTATAAGTTTCTTTGCTTGTTTATCTGCCTCATTTTTCTCAATGCCATAACTCGAAAAGTTATGGATGGATTTTTGTGACATTTACATGAATTGTTAGGTATATCACAAAAAGTAAATAACAAAATTTTTGTGAAGATCTGTTTGTTTGTTCGTATGTTTGTTGCTGTGTTTGATTTTATCTTTGTTAGCGCAATAACTCAATAAGTTTTGAGTGAATCTTTATCAAACTTTCAGGAATTGTTAGCAATATGTTAAAAACATAAATCATTTAATTTTGGTGCAGATCGGCTGATTTATTTCTATGTTTGAGTTAAGTCTGTGATAATGCTTGTCACGCTATAACTCAAAAAAGTTTCGAACGGATCTTTTTGAAATTTACAGGAGTTGTTAATAACGTTAAAAGGAAAAATTATTGAATTTTGGTGCAGATCGGTAGATTCGCTTCTATGTTTGAGTTGTGTTTGTCATCATGTTTGCTATGCAATGACTCAAAAAATTTGAATGGATCTTTATGAAATTTGCAGGAGTTGTTAGCAATTAAAAGATATATATGACTAAATTTTGGTGCAGATCGGTTGGTTCGTTTGTATGTTTGACTTATGTTTGTTTGTCATAATACTATCAAAATGCACAAATGACTAGATTTTGGAGTTGATACAAAAGAAATCACGGTTTCAGAGCCAATTTGACTTTTTCATTACAGTTGCCTTACTTGGAGGAGGCATGCGCTTTCAGAGTGCTCCAGTTAACTTTTGTATTTTGGCCGCAAACGGATGGCTGCAAACGGATGGCCGCAGACGCCCTTCCGTATGTACGAGTCTCTTGCGGAATTTGCTGAAGTTCTAGGGGAGTCCAGGGCTCCAATAGAGGCAAGCAAGGACTGAGAGCGCTGCTGTAGCACGATGACCTTCATATAACCCCAGCAGAAAAAGCGGGGCTGTCCAGAGTCCCAAACCATCCACGGACTATCTTGCACAAAAAACGAGGTCTCCAGAAAAATGATAAGCAGTGCTTTGGGCTGCAACTCGTGTGTTCCATCTTGTGGTGCCGCCTTGTTTAACAGTTACTGCAAAAATCCCAAGGTTCACTGTAAGATGATTACTTCTGCCTTACGTTAGCTTGTCTTGATGCTTCTTTGGACGAGGTCCATCTGGTGATACACACACCGCCCATTTTATGCGGAGGTGATGCTGCATTCCGTGGCCAGCCGGAGGGCTGTGTCTCGATACTTTCTTGGATTTTTCAACGATCTGATAAACAGGGTATTACTTTTCGCCGTATCTGAAATATTCTTAGATCACTTATGCCTGTTTAAGTAAAAATACTAAAATTACATTCTTTCATACCCAGCAGGAAGAGAAGGTAAAGAGGCTGGAGGCCAGAGTAAGAGATTTGCAGAAGTCGTTAGACAGACTCTGGTGCAACACGCAGAACATTCTCAGCAGCGGAGGATTCTGCCTCAATGAAAACAAATTATTCGAGGGTGGAAACAACGTATTCGATCCAGAGGTAAGTACAAGTACCACGGGCACATGAATAGCGTGGAACCAGCAGACTAACTTAGTAGTATAGTTTCTTTTTTCTGATCCAGCAGTCCTGAAAACGTTTTTTTAATAATCTCTCTGCAATCCCAAAAACTGATAGACTGAAGATGATTGGAAGTCAGTATTAAAGTATATATCATCACATCCCTCGTAGTTGGTAGTAAAGAACTCTTTGTGCCTCGTCCTCTGAGAAGGATTGCATTATACGTTGTCTAATAAAATGATAGTGAATTGAAGTCAAAGTATTAGCACTATTATCACTCCCTCAGTAAATTGGAAAACTATATTGAAAACCAATGCATATTGATATATTAATTACGATTACGGCAGCAATACACGTGGAAATTGCCCTATAATTTGCCATAATTAGCTTCCTATTTTATTTGGAAAGATAAACCTGCCGCACAGCATAAATTTAGTCATTATTTTTTTTAAAATAAGGTTTTAGTCACCCATAGCATGGTTGTTGCACAGTAGGGGTGAATATACTTTTCAAATTGTACATCACTTGAAAATTGATATTTTCAAACTCGTTATTTTACAGCATTTTCAAGATACTTAAGTTCATTATCGACAATATGAAATGGTTCACCAAAGATCGGTTAATAAAATGTTTTTTTGAACGTGTTCTTTCAACTAATCATCCGAACGCGTTGCTGTAGTAGATAACAGCAGAAAATTATATAACTTCTCAATTCCAATGCACTGTAGTTAAATTTGAACCGATTTTAGCAACTTTACGAGCATCGTCTAGTGAGGAGATGTCACTTGACAACTAATATTTTAACATACACGCAGGCAGATGCAGCATGGTGTTTAGACGAGCACAAGAATCACCCAGCGCAAAAGTTGCGAGAACGCTTTAGAAAAAATTAACTGGTTTGAGAGCCGGCTCTGAGAACATCACTCTGAGACTGTGCCTGTTTATCTTGCAAACGTTCCACCGACTACATACATACTTGTATCGTCATCTTCGTCTTGGAGAAAATGAATTCTTCCAAGTCGTTAACGTTCTCTCCTCTTTGCATCGTAAATTGTTCTTTGCAGTTGATAGCTCGTTCGTCATGTGTTCCAATCATATTCAACCTCTTCTGCTGCAATACTTTTCTTCATCATTATTATTAGTAATGCTATGCCCTTGCCAAATTTTCTTGGTTCATTATATCACTGATGATCGGGGATACTTTGCATTTATATTAATTAGCTTTGTATATTTTTATTAACCAGTATTTCTTATCTCCTGATGCACTACGCGACCAGAAACGCTGTGTATTTTCAACAATTTGCTGTAAATAATAACTGTGATCTCACTACAACTCATTCTGTCGTTCATCTTCCAGAAAGTCCTGTACTTACTTAGCATTTCAAATTTCATTTTTTTCAAATTTCTGTATCTCGAACTGCCGTCAGGTTTTGTGATTTGGACCCCAAATTTCAAATGTAGAAACAAATTTCAAATGTAGAAACTCAGCTGTGGCTAAAGTTTTCATCGATTCAGCATCTCGACGATATTAACGAGGTCTTAACCCTTTATGGACAAGTTTCTGCTTCTCTCGGATTTTTGGAGATAGTCTTAAATTGTAGTCCTTAGACTACCGTCTCATAATAGCGGCGCTCTTAGGACCAAAAATCACTGATCCCTTTTTTATTTAGACACCTAAATTTTGCGAAACGGGACTCCTGAGGCCCAGTGGTCTTTACAAGGTTAATACAAATAATTGCCTCCGCCAAGGAGGTTATGTTTTCGTCGGATTTGTCTGTCTGCCTGTGAATCTGTCTCATTGTCTGTCTGTCATCAAAAGAACTCAAAAAGTTATGGACCGATTTTGATGAAATTTCCATGAATTGTTAGATATATATGTTAAGAGAAACGGATGATTACCTATTGGCGAAGATCCGTCCATCCGTTTGTTTGTTTCTTTGTCTGCCTCATTTTTCCCAATTCTATAACTCAAAAAGTTATGGACGGATTTTTATGAAATTCACACGAGTTGTTAGTTATGTTATGAACAGTAAATGACCAAATTTTTACAACGATCTGTTAGTTTCTTCGTTCGTTTGTTACGGTTTTTAATTTTATGCTTGTTAGCACAATAATTAAAAAAATAATTAATGGTTCTTTATGAAATTCATCGAAGTTTTTAGTAATGTTAAAAAGGCATAAATGATCAAATTTTGGTGCAGATCGGTTCGTTCGTTTATATGTTTGACTCATGTTTGTCATAATGCTTGTTAGCAGCATACTGTAACTCAAAAAGTTATAAACGGATCTTCAAAAAAATTACTGAAGCTGTTAACACTATTGATGGCACAAATGATTAGATTTTGCTGTTGATACAAAGAAAACCATAGTCTTAAAACCAATTTTAATTTTTCGTTACCGTCACCTTACTTGGCGGAAGTATGCGCTCTCAGAGTGCTCTAGTTATTATTTCATCCGCAAAGGAGTTTATATTTTTCCAGCGTTTGTCTGTTAACCTGTTTGTGTGTCTATTTTCCACAAGCACAACTCGAAGACTTAGAGATAGAACTTCCTGAAATTTAAAAGGGTGTTAGCTATACTTGCCGGAACAGATGGTTAACTTTTGGTCAAGATTCGTTCAACTATTTGTCTATCTACCTATATTTTTTAGTTACATAAGTATAAAAGTTACGAAATGACGTTCATGAAATTTGTAGTATATGTCAGGAATGATACGAGGAGTATATATGACCAAGTTTTGTGACAATGTGTTGGTCCGTTTGTCTTTTTATCTCTATGTTTACATATGTGTTTGCCAAATAACATAACCCTAAGAGTTATGAATGGATCGTCATGAAATTTATAGGAACCATTAGGAATTGTAAGAGGCCTGTAAGAGTAAATCTATTCGTCCTTAACGTGTTTGTGGATAAGTTTTTCTTAATGTTTCTCCAAGCATAACTGACAAATATATCGATATATCATCAAGAAATTTGCAAGAACTGTTAAAAATGTTAAAAGTCGCATCTAGTGGCCAAATTTTGGTGGTAATAATCAAAAGGAAATCCTTGAGTCACGGCAAATTTCTGTTTTTCATAAACATTGTTTGGTCGTGGGGGGGGGGGGAATAAGAGCTTCAAGAAGGCTTCCCTCTTGACCCCAACTTGAGCTTACTTCACGAATAAAGTTTACCCCAATCAATAAGTATACGGTATTTGTGAAATATATAGAGATATCAATCAAAAGAACCTCCAAAATATACGAATTACAATGGAGAGAATTAAAAATGTTCGCATCCGCTTTTTTGGAGCTCATTTCATTTTATTGTTTGTGAAAATGGAATTTCATTTACGAGCTGCAGGCAGAAAACAGTGTCATAACTAGAGCCCGTAGCGAGCGCATACCTCTGCGAAGCAAAGCAACGTTAACAAAAAATTCAAATAGGTTCTGAAACTATGATTTCCATTTTATCAGTACAAAATAGCGTCATTTGTGTTTTTTTAAAGTAATAGTGGCTTCTGTAGTTTTCTTAAAGATCCATTCATGATTTTACGAGCTATGTTGCTGATATTCATTAGTAAAGCATGCAAGCAGAGTACCTAATCATCACCAAAATTTGATCATTTACTCTTCGGGATATACGTAACACTTCATGTAAAATTTCATAAAAATCCGTAATAGGATTTGAGTTATTTTACTAACAGACATAAAATCCAACACCGAGATTGAAAGATAAACGAACAAACAGATAATCGCAAAAATCGATATTTTACTCTCAGTGATACGCATCCGCGCCTTATGTAACTTTCATAAAAATGCGTCTGTAACTTTTTGAGTTATGGTACAAAGAAAAAAAGGCTGACAAACAGACCCCACACACCCAAATGGTTGAATGAATCTTCACTAAAAGTTAGTCATCTGTTACTCTTAACATGCCTCATAGTCCCTGTAAATTTGTAAAGATCCGTCCATAAGACTGAGTTATTTGGGTGACAGTCAATAAGACAGAGAAACTCAACAGAAACATGCATCGACCTCCTTGGCGGAGGTAGCAACTAAAATTTCATGGCTTCCTTATTTAATCCAGGAATTTATTTTCTCTGAAAATTTAGTATTATATTGTTTGAAGGTTAAAATCCTTTTTGGCCACTATTTTATCAAGATCAGTAAACGAGCAAAACTTGACCCAGGCCATATTGCTACATCTTAACTGCGTCCTGCACATGCCATTTTCCCTTAATAGCTGGAAGGTACGCTCTACATTTATTTTACCTCTAGCAAGTTTTCTTTAACATTTGCACGGTGCGCTATATATTTTCAATTCCCCTAACTATACGCGTCGTTTAAGAACTGAAAAAATTTGAAACTTGAATTTTGTAGATGCACAACTTATTTTTTTTTCAGAAAAGTAATTTTATGTAAACGCAGAGTATGTTAGATTTCAAACTGCATCATATTTTGGGTATTTAAGATATAGTACAAGCATACAAAACATGGATCCCAGAAGATGCTACAGAGCTGGCTGTAGAACAGCTTGAGAGTTTTGTTCTGCACCAGATGAGCAAGAATTTCAGTGCGACTACTATCGCACGCAGTACGCTCAGAATTATAAAGTACAACATAGCATTTGAAAAATTTATAGTAAGTTACAACGACTGAAAATTTTAATGTGACTGCTATACGGCACACAAGTGCGTGCAGAGATGATGCATATTATAGAAGTATGATAGAATTATGAACATTTATGATGCAAGAAAGATTTGTGACTGCACAGCTGCATCGGAGATATTCAGAATGCAACAGTGCCACGTCTTTCAGTTGTACCGTACGTGCGCTAACGCTGGGATCGATCTAAAAAAATATTTTAACTATATGCCGACATTTATGCAGACAGCATCTAGAAAATGACTCTGCTTCGTTTGCACCCTTTTGTTCAACACCATTATAATCCTAGCAAAGAAAAATGCATACGCAACTGAGCAGGGGTGCTGAGAGGATGGTAATATTTTGTCAAGCTGTTTTTCTATCTTAGTATACATGTTAAGAAAGACGCACACACCTACAAACGTACACACGCAGCAGATTCCTGCCCCCGCTCCTCAAGCAGCAGCTATAGGGCACAACGGGAAAATACGTAGCTCTCTGTTAAATTTTCCTTAAATTCGGCTCGTATAAACTTGGTTTTAATGGCTGCGATCGTATATGGCTACTGTGGCATATGTTGACTATGCCGCAAGTTCTGCTGTATGTATGTCCTTTTCAAGATTCATTTGGGCTGCTTTTGAAAAATTCGTTGCAGCTTCATTAATTATTGGTCGTGTAATACTATTGCCCATGAGAGAATATTGGCTGTGAGAGAATATTAGCTATGAGAGAATATTGGCTATGAGAGAATATTGGCTATGAGGGATTATTGGCCATGAGGGAATATTAGCCATGAGAGAATATTGACCACGCGAGAATATTGGCCATGAGAGAATATTGGCTATGAGAGAATATTGGCTATGAGGGATTATTGGCCATGAGAGAATATTAGCCATGAGAGAATATTGACCGCGCTAGAATATTTGCCATGAGAGAATGTTAACAATGAAAGAATATTGGCCATGAGAGAATGTTAACAATGAAAGAATATTGGCCATGAAGGTACGATGAAAAGTAGGATATGGAAATTCTGTCTACCATTTAGATTGCCGGGTGCACTAAATGGTTGCAAGGTTGGTTGGTCGGTCTCCTATATATGAGGCACTAGATATAGAAGAAAATTCATATGCAGCTAAATGGTGTCTTAAGAGGTTCTACGTGGCGCCTTGAATTCTAGTTTGTACTCTCTTTTTCGTTCACCTCATTGCCCACGCTCATACAATGCTTATTGAAAGATAAGCAAAACATTAGACAGCTATTCATTACAGACCTGCAAAGAAGAGTGAGGGCAACTCGATCGAGTTTCAGTGAAGCAGTAATATTCTGTCGTCTTTCAATGATATCGCGGGCCATACTAGTTATGGAATAAAATGAATGCGTAAAATAATACGGTAAAATTTAACTCCACAGTTGTGCTCCGGCATCGAGAACGTGACAGGAGCAGCGTCTGTAGGGGACCTGGGGGCAGGCCTGGGGTGGTACGGCATGTGTCTGCTGCGCATGAAGGATATGCCCTTCGTGGTCTCTGAAAGAAAGAAGGAAGAACTTTTGAAAAATTATCATGACACTATGAACAAAAGCCGACTAAATCCCAAGAAAATCATCCATTCATGGCACGGTAAGTGAGCGGGAATAATCCAATGGGGAATTATTAAGCCATTGCTTGGTATTAAATGGTACAGTGCCTGTACATAATTAGATAACCCCTGACCGATACGATACGAACCCTATCAAAAACCAGGGCTGTCACAGATTCTAAAACCGTAATTCAGTTTCTGCTCGGCTGCCCTAAATTCTGTTCGGGAAGTGGGCGAAACTCGTTTATACCGATTGCCAAAAATTCATAGCACTCATGAACGAAAAAAGAAAGCTCGTGAGGCTGGCAAATTGCCTTCGATTCATGAACTCGATTTTACAATGAGAAAGTTACAATTTATTTCATTGTAACAAAGAACAAATACAAATTTAATAGAAAGTGAGTCCCCTAAGTCACTATTTCGAGAAAAAAAGTC
>LQNS02278075.1:1963556-1986467 GCA_001587735.2 Parhyale hawaiensis
ATTAACAATGGAATTGCAAATCATATACATATGATGTGGAGATGGTAAACTTCTAAAATGTGCCGGACAACCAATGTCAATTCACCGGAGATGATAAGGATTAAATCCAAACTTAGCGCGTCCATGCAAAAACTTTAATCAAGATTCTATCAAGCCCATTTAGAGAACTTTCGTGTCACCAGACATCGGTCCCCTCTCAATATAAACTCATTCGCAACTAAGTAAATCTGCCCAAAAATTAAATTTACTTGAAGCGAAGGTTGAATATGGAAATCTGGCGTGACGGAACATATGCTTTGAGGCACATTATGTAAACTTTCAGAGTAGCGACTTAATTACTTTGAATTACCTCTGACTTTATCCGTGTTCACAACATCGGTTAAGAGCTGACCCCAAGACGATAGGTAGCTGTTCTTGCCCAACTGGCTGACCGACATGCATACAACCTGCATTGAGTGAAGGTTTCGTTGGGTCATTCGGAGCAAAAACTGGATTATGACGGCCTCGCCATAGATTCGAGGTGGCTGCCCTCATAATTAATGCTGGGAGTACGTACGGTGGGACTAAACATTTAAGCCTCCAAGGCCTGGTTTGTTTCAAATTTCACGCAGGATTCGACCCCTTGAGTGGAGTCTCGATTAGGCATTGAGCATCGCCCTTGAAACTTTCAAAAGTTTAATCTCATGCACTCTGAGATCTGAAATATGATGCAAAGTGGCAAAATCAATGCTCCTGTTAAAAGTTTCAGATAAGTCAAACCGTGAAAGTTCTTTCGCTGCCCGATTGAACGCGCTTTTAATACTGAATGAGAGTCAGTGTGCTTGGCAGGCATAGAGATTGCTGGCCTTGCGAGCAGAAAAAACTGTATTTCTCGTTCTGCAGTCAATAAAATCTGCTATTCATGCAATATAAATGGCGAGTGTTTCATTTACTGTGTCACCTTTACACTTCTACTGTATAAATTTTTTATAGAATCATCAGCAGATCACATGCCTCTAGAACCGGTAGGGTTTTTGCTTATAGAACTGGCAGAATACTGGCGTCTAGAATGGGTAGAATTATAATTTTGGTGCCTAGAGATTTTAATTTCTAATGTGAAGGTATGCAAAGATAACGAAAACAGTTGCACAGCTCTTGGCTTCTGTACTATTAACTAAACTCTAACAAACAGTATTAATGATGAACAATTTTATTTTTCTTCCACAGTCTTTAGGAAATATTAATAGCTCCTCTTTCAGTAATGCATGAAACTGTGAATATCAATGACGACAGTGAATTCATATACACTGAGAGAAATCAAGCGTGTTGGAAACGCACTTGAATGCGTGCCGAAAGCTCGTCGCAAAACCAGAACGCAAACGCGTGCACCAATTGCACACGTAGGCGTGTTCTAGACTCTCAAATCAAACGCGTGCTATGTGCAGTGTCCCGCAGTTTGACAAAAAGATGCAGTTTGTTGCCCATGATATGTATGTACTGTACTCCTACTTATGCATGTGGGGTGTCTAAAGTATGTAAACCAACATTATATCACTTGAAATTCAATTTGAAAAATCCCTAGTTCTTACTGGCTTTAACGCAATTACACATTTTCTCCGACGTTTTCACGCGTAGGGGCGTGCGGGAAATATAACATAGAATCGAACGCGCGCCGGTTCAGCACGTTTTGCCGTGAGGTAGGTTAATTGCACGCTTAAGCGTGCTTATACAGCACATCGACAGCATGTTCTACAGCTTAGAGCAAGCTTGCAAAAGCCAGGATCTTTTTGAGTGACATACTTTTATAAAGGCCACTGCACACGAGAGTAGATATTATTTAAACCGGGAGATATTCCCGTCCTCGAAACAAACGTTTTTTTGGGAATGCAACTTATCATATTTGAACAAAAATTTAAGGTACACTCTTTGCAAATATGGAAACCAGTTCAATATTTAGAGAGATACTCAAACTAGTGCGAGTAACAGCAAACTGATAGAGAAGAAAAACTACAATATAGAAATGGCTTAGATTTGATGAAACTTCTTTCCGGACGATGTAACATTTGACCAGTCAAATCAGTACCTGCTGCAACGTAATCGAGAAGGTATTACCGTATACCTTAACGATTCTTCGGATAAGGTCCAGGTGGCGTCACAAGCACCGCCCATGCCGTGCAAAGGTTATGTTGCATTCCGTGACCAGTGGAAGAGCTAGTGGCAAGGTATCTCCACTTTGCACGTGGTCGCTTACAGCTGGTTTGTCTGGCATTGCCTGGCGCCCAGTAAGTTTTTAAACTTTGCTGTTTCAGTAGCGGTGGCTTTTCTAATGTGATCTGGCATTTCGCGAAACAACCTCTCTTAATGGACAGTGAAGCTATTAAAATACTTTCTGGGCTATTGCATCACCATCGTTTTTGATCAAAATTCGCACTTTTTATTACTCTTGCGATCAATACAGTCTGAGTACTTGGCAGGAATCCGCCCATTACCATTGAGAGTAATTCCTTTCAGAATTTTCCAAACACGCATGATCGTGTCACGCTTGAATCTCCGTTGAATTGAGTACATTTGAAGGTGTGTAAATCTTCCGTGGTTGTTTAATTCTTGCATGCCTCAAATTTTAGCAGCGGTATGAGTGGATAGGTCTGTAGGTCTTACCATGGGCTCGGTTGTTTCTCTATTATTATTAACGCTTCACGTTCGGACCACGACGGACAGGTAGTACAGCCCAAATGAAGCATTTGGCAACACCAAATAGCAAGAAACGCTACTAATGAAAATTCAACAAAAAAGGCATTAACAGCTGACTTAAATGCCTGCAGGCTAACACGACCAAAAGCCGATGCTGGAAAATAAATTTCAAGCCTTAACAGACCAGGGCACAAAGTTCCGACTCAACTGATAAGTTCGGCATCTGACGTTCTCTAAAGTGAAAGAGTGCACGTGAACCGCAGCACGTGTAATCATCATCGAGGCCTTTAATCCCCGCTAGTCTTTTGGCCGTTCAACGGGACAGTTTTATAATGACAGAACCTGGTTTGAAGGCAAGCAGCGGTTAAGGCAGGGATAGAAGAATACAATCAATGTCCCTCATTCTTGTTCACCTCATAAAATGGTAAGTATTGTGCTTGCCTCTAGTGAGGAGATAGTTTGAATCTCCCAACCACTTCAGTTCTCACCTACGGTAGTAACTCCAGCCACGTAATCCTCAAAAGTGGCATTATCCTGCATTTTCACCTGAAGGTCTTTCCAAATTTTCTCTCATTCGATTTCGTTCCTATCACTCGTACAAAATGATATCGATAAACCTTTCTTATGTTTTAATTATCGTAAGCAGCGTGCTTAAGCTAGACACTGCAGTGTTCACAGAACCGAAGAATGTATCTCTGCTCTGATTTCATCCAATTTAGTAACTATACGAAGTGCTTCTAAGTAATAGTAGTGAAGAGCATATCATGCATGGCTCATTCTTTTTTCATTATATTTATTCATAATATCATCTTTTTAAAAACTGTTTACTTATATTTACCCTGAAATAATTTGTCGCTGTTAACGAAAAAAGACGTTTTGTTATGATCTGTTGTATATACCTAGTGTTGTTCATCAACATGGTGCAACAATCACATTTGCGCGGTGATGTAGATTCTTCACGATTTCATAGATCTAACGGCACAACAATTATTAATGATGTAATTATAAAGTGCTTCAAATAAATGAAAAACATCATTTTGAAAAGTTCGACTACTATTGAGACGGATGAAACGTTCGTCCTGGTGAGTAACGTGGTGTTTTCATTTCTCTCAAACGTAATGTAAATCTGATGGCAATGTCAACACTCAGGTCTAAGGTTCAGAATAAGTGAAGCCTTGAAGGCTTATCTTGTTCCGACTATGCAAAGGCCTGTATATGTTCATTTTACACGCGCCATTAAAGTCACTAATCAGTACCTCTTTCAGTACGTTGCTAAAATTACTCCCAGATCCCTTGTTCACAATGATACGAAATTAGCGCCTTAAATATTTTCCCGCAAACATCAAACGACACAATACTAATTGAAGGCTTACTATATGTAGTGCTCTAATGTCTCAGATTTAAGGTAAGGCGTTTCTGCTCAAGTCCTATCGGCCCTCTAATAACAATATTGGAATGCAGAAAACAAATGAACCCCCATGAAACTCAAGGCACTCTGTTCTACAGCAATCAGAAGCAATGCTTGATCTGCAAGGAGTTTGGAACTTCCCAGCTTTACACAAGCGCATTAAACCAAGCAAGTTTTTGCCCGACTGCAGGGAGCAGCAGCAGGGACTGGTCTGTTTCGCGGCACATGCAGCTGCACAAGTGCCAAAAAAAAAAAAAAAAAACGGCAACGGCAATTCCAAACTGAAGGCTGGAGCCCTTTGGAGGACGGTGCGGTAGCAGTAAGCTGTGATCAAGCGTCGATGGAGGAGACAGTGCCCTGTAGCTCAGTGCTCAATATGAACCATCTTCATATCATTTTGTAGGTGATGAACTATCTTTATATAATTACGTGGGATGAGATATATCTGTATTATAATGATGTACGAGACGAAAAATCTTTGCAGAATTGTGTAGGAGATGAACTATCTTCATATAATTACGTAGGAAGCGAACTATGTACCTTTATATAATTATGTAGGAGACGAACTATCTTTACATAATTATTCAGGAGATGAAAACGCACCAAAAGTGCCTTGATTGCAAGACTTTGCGAATTGAACTGTCCTGAACTTCAGACGGGAGCGTTGATTTCGTTACTTTAATCCGCATTGTAGATGCTGAAAATTACCTGGTGGGGCGAACCGACTGGAAACTCCATTTTATTGAATACGAAGTCTCGAGCGGAATGACGAGTAAGCAGCCAGGCTTGAAATTTAATCAATAAAATCCGTAACCAGTTGAATAAGTTCTACTTCGTAAACGCTTCAGGAACAAACCCAAACAGCAAACAAGCTGTTCGAAATGGAATTAAAATAAACGCTCAAGACGGGTTAAAAAGTTGGCAGTAGACGGAACAATAGCTCCATTCCCAGAGAGTCGCCGGGAAAAGAACTGTAAGCTCAAGGTAGCTAGGTTACGTTTTAGTAGACAAGATTGAGATAACTTAGTTTAGGATAGATCATGTTTGGATAGGATATATTAAATTACGTTTGGTTAGAGTAAGTTAAAGTAGGTAATGTTATGTTGTGTGAAATAGAGTTCTGTTCACGCGATTCTCTTCTGCTGTTTCCATCTATAAACTTATAACTTAGAAAACTGTGCCCTTTTCTGCTCTTTAAAAGAAGTACGGATGATTAGCTGAAAATAAACACATTCAAATGACTATTATGAAAATAAGCCTTTAGGATCACTACTTCTGATTGGTGCTCATTGCATTTGTCCTTTGCTGATTCGAGGTTTATTCCAATTCCTGCAATATTTTTGTCTAAGCTGAAACGCTTGAGAATATCGTGCTTATTCCATCTCGTAATTATTCCGATTGTGTGCCTTCCAGTCGGTTTTTCCCTATCGCTTATTATAGGAAACCGACATTGTCTTAGAATAATTAAGAGATACTTTCTTGAGATAAGATCCAGTTTGTTGACGAGTATAGCTAAACGGAGGTTAAAAACTAAAGTAAGAGAAAAGAGCTCGTAGTACTGAAAATAATAATGGGGACCAATGCAACAGAAAAGAAATCCTTAAACAAGCGGCAGAGTAATAAGTGAAACAGGAAAATAGTTCCAGCTGTCAAAAATGGTGATTTTTAATTGATTGCACGTATCCGTGTTATGGAAGTTGAACCTGACCTTGGCTGCATGAAGGTGTGCATTAAATTTGAAGGTGGTACAGGAAATACAACTGGACTACGTCCCATATTTATATATATATATAAACCAATGATGAGCTGGAGAACAGCGAAACGCGCGTCGTGGGTACCAACATTGCTTCAACTGCTTCTATAATCGTCATCTACATTTTGCCATCTCAAGAAAAAATATATATATATTTATATATTTCCCCTTGCTTACAAGCAGGTTGTTGAAAATTCCTTTAATTAAGCAGCAAAGAAACGGGTGACGGCGACCAGTACGGGCAGGAGAGGACGGTCAAACAGCGTGCAGTTTATGACCAGCTGAATATAACTTTTTAAAGCAAAGAAGACCGTGACGGTGACACAACGGGTCACAGACCGTCTAGTTGAATATAAAAAGTCGGCTGTTTACCATGAAGTTTCAACTGCTACGAAGAGATTCAGCTAAAGAAAGCGTTATGAGCGAAAGCTATGAAAACTTCAATCAAGACTGGGACTCTGGAACTGCTACGAAGAACTTCAGCTAAAAACTGCGATATAGGTCCAACTTGATCAAAAACTCTATCAAAGATACTACCTTTTATCTACAACGCTCAGAAGAATAATAAAAAAGTACCGAGCTCAGAGTTATTTTTAAAAGCGAAGCAAGATTCAGAAAAAGGAGGAATTTAAGTTTATGAACACATATTTCCGAAAATATATTTGTCACCGTTACTCCAAGGGCTGAAATTTTAGAGTATCTCAATTTGCTTCTCAGAAGATGAATTTTCTCTTATCCTTATCCTTAACAGCGTGATCGAAGGAGGGAAGGACCAACATTGGAGCAAGCAAACCAGCCCGGAGCAAGCGACTAACAACTGTGACTATGTAGTGGATTCAAAGAGGTTTAATAGAAAGGAGGGAGCCAAGAGCCTCGTCCGTGCAGCTCAATTTTCCGGTGGGGCTGCTGCCAGTCGCAGTATGCACCAATCGCATATTAGTGCATCAGTTTGTTTCTCCCGCGTCACCTCCACCAATGAGATTAATGTGTGTTCGTTCGTTTGCTACACTCGTCGGGTGCCAGAGGCACTCACTTTCATAGCTGATCTGATTTTTTCCCCTGGGAAGGTATTCATACAAGAATACTATTACAACGCATGGCGTCACAGCCACACCGAAAAGGTTGCAACGCTAGCTGGTCTAACTTAAGGCGGCCGGGCTTCCTCCTCTCTACTGAAGCTTCAGGAGTGAATTGCAGGACTGTAACACTCAGTAAGAGTACAAACAATTCTATACACCATTCTAGAATGGCGTATTCGTAAGAGTGGCAGTTATAGAAGTCATGTACACGAAATTGAATGTTGCCAGATGACCGGGGTAAATGTGAGAATGTTTTAGAGACGATCTCTTATTTTGCACTGTTCAATTTTTGTAATTGTTAGATTGCTCTAATGTATTAAATATAGTTATGTTTGTCCTGATATTTTGTAGAAATATGTTAAATACATTCCTTAGGGTCCCATCAAAAGATTCATTAACCTACTTTTCATGGTTAAGCTTAATTTTCAAAAAATGAAAATCGTTCTCTAATTTTGCCCTCTATAGTGTAGATTGTATAACGGACTCTAAAACTTCCAAAGGGCGTATCTTAACTCTCCGTCTTTCTACTATTGAAGAGCGTGACACAAAATATAGGTAGCAGGATGGAGCGAAAGCACAAACTTTCGAATTCTTTTTCCAATAGTAAGATTTTGTTGCTATTTTATGTAAGTTTGATGGTGTTAAGAGGTTTTTCCAAATATCTAGCATCTTCAGGTGGCGCAAGACTGTTGAATTTTTGTATTTTCATTAATTTGTTTAATTAAACGAACTGCTGAGAGGTCAAAACATTCAGTTATCCATTTTTTCAAAGCTTATTATAAAGTTTTTAGCAATTGCACTAAACTAAAGAACATGCTATAAGTTCTATAACAGTAATTCAAAAATCAATTAATTTGTTGAAAAATATAAAATTGTCATTAGTTTCCACCACCTAAAAATGGTTCAATAAACCTTGCAGACTTGAGTATGTTATAAGTTTAATATTATGTTTATTACAATAATTTTGGGATTGGATGTAACTTCACAGTCGAAAATTATGATTTAAATGTATTTGCAGTTTCAAAATTTTTACGAAATTTATTATTTGTTCTCCACCTCATCTAATATTCATCTATGCGTCTGAACTTTCAATATTATTGTTTTGAGACACTTTGGCAACTTAATAACACTATTGGAAGTCATATTTCATAAAAATTTCTACCCTAGTCCGTAGGTACTAGCGTATTAATACATAGACTAGTGGGATTTTTGGAGATTTCGCGGTTAATTAATATTTTCATTTGCCTTAGTTTCAACCTGAGGTATCACTTCTAGCTTAACTCACCCCGTCTGAACTAATGTCAGCCGTTTTACCCGGTCTATCGTTTCTCAATCCCACAGTTTACAGAAAATTTAACCCTTCATCATTTTACACGTTTCACTTATTTTGACGGAGTATCCCAATTTAATTTCTTTTCGAAGTATCGGGTCACCTTAACAATAATGTAACAATACACAGCTTCAATATCAATCACATATAATAATTCTAAGAGGGCAGAGAATATCTTTAATGAACACCTCTCGTGCGTCCAAATGTTTTCGCTCAGCGAATAGCTGTATCATCGACGAATGAAATTAGGTTAGAAGAATATGTGTTGCAACTGAACTGATCTGTGGCAGATACCAAGAATCATAATGCGTGAGAGGGCTGAGATAAATTTCAAATACCTTCAATGCTTCAATTTCAACGCTGGTAATGCAAGAAGAAATGCAGTCAAACACAGAGGTTGTGGCATACTTTTACCATCATCTGCAACTTGGCCTAATTTTCACCTACCTATTTCTTGGTGCGACAGAAAATGGGCAGATAAACAATTAAACGAATAAAAGAGCAAATAAATGAACAGATAATACACATTGGCATCTAGTACATTAGAATAGATTGTCGGCAGCAGACGGATCAGCATGTCATCCGCTCAGAGCCACTGGGACTTACGCCCCGACCCTCTATGAGCAATTGCCGTTACGTCGGTATAGTATTGCAAATGGGTAACACGTTCTGTCGGATCGTTTTTTCATGAAACAAATACTAACAGACTGGCATATTAAAAAATTCTTACAGTTATAGGTAAATATAAGCATAGTTTATACACGTTCCACACCACATTGATCCGAATTTACTCATCCTACGACAAATGTTTAGAATTGACTCGTCCTACGACGAATGTTCAGAATTGACTCGTCTTACAAGGAATGTTAAGAGCGTTTTTGCTACAAAACAAATTTAAGGACCTAGTGAAAGCTTTAGTATCATAACGGCGGTTAAGAAATAGTCCTGCGTGGAATTATTGCACTGCAACCAAGTAGAATATTTTGCGTACGGTAATTTAAGGCTAGGATGAAAGCACTATCAAAGTAGGTTACCCACTGTAGCAGCAGCCTTGCGGTCTGAATTCAGGTGCCTTGTGTCACAGGTTCGATGCAAAATCGAGCATGCCAACTTTTTGCTGAGCTAGGTGCACTGAACCAGCAGTGATTGGTATGCACAGCTACCGTGAGGGTACTTACCTTCCTCAGAGCTGGGGAGGGTAAGTGGCGGAGCAGGTCGTTGTACCTTCCGTCGATGGTGCAATAGTTCTTGATGACCCTTTGTCAACAGCAACCGTACTTACTTCTTTGGGGCCAGTTGGCCTATAACCGTAGTACAAGCCAGTGCGTTTGGGTTTCCTAGTTGGAAGTGTGGTCAAATCGACTTTAACTTTGCCATAGACCGCAACAGTACTTGACTCCTAGGTCCAAAAGTGGCGCCACTCTGACGCTTGCGGCCAGAATGGGAAAAACGGGATTTTTTCAAGTGCTATTATGAACATGTCCAGACACGGTCATGCAGGCATGCAAGCACTCAAGTGCGTCCCTGCCGTATCCAAGATACCTTCTCCTCAAGAAAAATGTTGGGTACCCTGGAATTTTTTTCAATTTCATAATTATTTTCCTAATAGCTCTTGAGAAAATTCCATTTTCTCGTTGCCGACTTTTGGCCGCCAGCGTCAGACACGCAAGAGTCTAGTACTCTAGCGGTCTATGCCTTTACCTTTATCTAGATATTGCAGCACATTGCTTGGCTGTCACGGTAAGTAAATTTAGGGATTTGTTTCATAGTTAAAGATATTTTTCAGCCATTCGCTTTCCCTTAACAATTGTGCTCCGGTTGCCATCTCGGCTAATAGTGTCTCTTTAACTCAAGGCAACACAAGCTTAAGCGTGTCACTACGATTTTATTTTTTCTTTATTATGAAGGAATAAGTTTCATAACTGATAACTCCCTTCTTCGCCATGATTTTCATCACCTGCGAACGAAGTGAAAGAAGAAATAATGCTTTGTTGAAGATTCAAGTATATGAATTTGTGTAAACATATATATATATATATATTTACCACCCGCGAACGAATTGGAAGAGGTGATAATGTTCTCGTTTAAGACTTAATTACAGTGCCGGCAAAAAACATCTCTACACTTCAATGGGGAGACACAAGAAATGGGAGTTAGTATCTCGTTTGCCCCACACGACATAATAAAACTAGAAGATGTTAGCTAGCAAACGTCCATCACCCAGCCAACGCTCGATCAGCGAGGGTTGTGTGCAGCTTCAGTCTTGATGGCTCTGTCTTTGCTGGTGCTGGTATTGGCAGCTTTAAACGATCTGTACACAGAGCTATTCTGTGATCTCGGATCTTCTTTTTTTCATTCTTTTGTTTTCTCCACCCGCTGGGCTGATTGCGTGGGGGTTTGTTAACCTCATGGAGTTTCTCCGTTCCTACGTCGCCAGCCTGGTGTGATTTAATAATAATAATAATAATAATTCAGTGAGGTTGATAGTGAGTCGCTCCTTCCGACGTGTTATTTTTTCTTTCTTATAAATTTGAAGTCATATAACTTTACACCTATTGCATACAATGGCTCAAAATATGCTTCAAATGAAGGAATAGCTGCTTAATTACTAAACCTATTTTTCGCCTAATTAGTTAAGAGCGTGACACGAAATATATAAATGAACATATAATTTATAAATATATATATACACAAAACGGTCATTCTTAGTATTAGATTATGATCCCCTGTCCCGTATCATGCATACGAAAGATAAAAGATGTTCGAAGTCGGGCAGAATTTTTTTCCTAAGACTTGCAAGCAGTAGTAGCTCAAATTTGAACTTGGCACCTTCTCTTATTGATCCCTTCCCAGGAAGAATCAAGGATACCTCAAGGATGCCCTAATTTTCTCCCTGCCTAATACCAATGAAAGCGTTACGGTTGTACTTACTAACTAACAGAGGGACGAGCAGAATAACAATATAGATAACATCATGACGCCACCTTGATACGAAGGTGGTTTTATATCATGAGTGATTGACTGCATGCTAAACAACTATCAAAATGTTACCTGTCACCGAAATAAAAGAAGCGTTGCACTGCCCAGAATCAGTAGAGCCAAGGTCGTTGCATGATCCCTTACGTTCATCTATGTTGGAAGTTACAAGACAGCCTTCTTACGTGATTTAGTCATAAAGTTGTAACAATGAAGAAGCTTATGGCGAATTCTTCGCCGTCAATTTTGACGGCAGCCTTTACTGCTTACCATTTGTATTTATTCATAAAAGTGATGTAGATAAGATGTAAATAAGGCAAAAGAACTTGACATCGTTCCTTCACTAACTAGCAACAGAGCCTGGCAACTTACACTGCGCCGAAGATAAACCCCGGAAGTTATAGGAGCTCACACTGAACCCTCAAAGGATAACTGCTTCATTATTTATTTCACGCTTTTTACCGAACTAAGTGTTCTAGCAAGTATTGTGTTGGATTTCTTATTATACTGAGAATAAAGTACTTGAATAATTTTAATGAATTAAGGCTGATTTATTTCACAGAGTTAGATTACAATACCCGTCATGATGTGGCTCGAATCCCTGGGACTTTCCAAAAATGGGAATATGGTAGGTAAAGGGATGTCTATGCTTGGAATGTCTTGCGTAGCTCTTCTTGTGCTGCTTGTATCAATCAAGAAGTTCTCAATGATGGTTGACGAGCAGATTTACGGGCAAACAACGTATCTGTTCAACGAGATTCACAAGTCTGCAGAACCAGAGTTCCAGGCCATGGTAAGTAGATACAAACTCTTTTAAATCTTTTAAAATATAAGAATGTGTTAGTTGTGCATAAACCATCTTATTTTCATACTAGTTCTTCTAGGTGTTTATGTTCGAGTTAAATAAATATTTTTCTTCATTCATCCCTTCATCTTCTGTTTTGTCACAGTATAATACAAAATCTGGCGTCTGGCAAATTCTATCCCAAGTGTTAGCTTTAAGAATAAAAATTAAAAAAAAACACTCATGTCAGCTTTAACACTAAGAATAAAGCACGCATGGTGCTTCCCTCTCTTAATATGTTGGATGCTGCATCAAAGTAGCAAAATGATTTATTTTTGCTCTGCTTCATTGCTAAAGTTCTCAAGGTAAACGTGACAGACACTCTCTCAAGCATAGCAAATTAATTCATATCTTCCAACGTGATCTCTGATTACTCTTCTTTTCTAATGCCCCCACAGGCTGTTTTCCACCAATAAATTCTTATCTGTCACAAATAGGGGAATCGCAGTTATATAATGAATGAAATTTGAAACGTGCAGCGTATTTTTCACTGTAATATAATTTATCTTTTTTAATTTATTTCAAGATTTCTCCATTCTTATCACAAATATAGGATATCGTAGACCACACCATACATTGACTGGACACCGAAATCGGGCCTCTCGCAATTGGGCCTGGAGGATGATTTACGTCAGTGTTGATGAGTTCTAATAATCACAAAGACCTCAAACAAATATCAATTTCTTCCTCGTAACGTAAGGAATGTGCTGCAGAGAAGGGAATCTCAACTAACAATCATATATTTTCAGTAGCAAAGTAAAGTTATTGTTAAGATAAAAGCTGATATTTTCAGTAGGCTATATATAGCCTATCATATCTTCCGACACCAAGAATAATTGAAATTTCATCATAATTTTTAGGAATAACAAAACTTTATCTAGAAGAAACTGGTACGTAGATTCTACATGTAATATACTTTAACCCTACACAGCAAGACCCCTAGCGAGGAGTTATAACGGGAGAGGTGAGGTGCAATGTACCGCAGCCTAATGAATTGCTAGATATTTCGAATAAAAAATCTACAGGCATACTCTTCAGACATTCATACATGAGTTGAGATATAATTAGAATCTTCAATTCAATGGTAAATTATAATAAGACACCATAATATGAACATTTCTAAGAAAACGATAGAAAGCATACAGCGATATACATTTTGTACGATAACCGTGGCAGTTTGCTCACCAATGCAGGCAATGTGCATGTGTTCGGGAACTGTGATGCGCTTGCTGTAGTGCAGGGACTGTACTGTCTACGTACGGAAAACAATCAATGCACTACGAGTGTACACAACAATATTCATACAACGATACAGTATACAATGGAATGTGACTGTACTGATGTAGCCTCTTTTAGCTAAGGCGGTCATATTTATAATAAATAATATGTATAAAGTTTTGTTGTCAGGGCTTTCGGTACAGCTCATCCTTATAGCCGAAAGGAAAGAAAGATTAACAAATCCCAGTAATACTGAAAAACCTGATTAAAACCACACTAATACTACTGAATAAAACCACATTAGTAGCCATGAATTAAAAATGCATAATTACCCATAGGATGATATTAGGACAGCCATTAAAACAACATTTTGGTGCTGATACAACCCTTTATCACTGTAACAACCTACAATTACACCATGTCATTTCACATTACTACCTATAATAGGAATACTTTGTGGTTGCCTACGTTACAACGATCGCTTCATGGTTGGCTATGTTACATCACTTAATGGTTGCCTAAGTTGAATCACTTTCATAGTTGTGTAAGTTTAATCATTCCATGGCTGCCTAAGTTGAGTGACATCATGGTTGTTCGCTACACTGCATCACGTCATGGTTGTCTGCGTTATATCACTTCATGTTGTATTTGTTACGGGTATTTCTCATCATGGTTGCCTATATTACATGATTTAATAGATTACTATGTTTATTCATTTCATGGTTGCCTACACTAGCCTACATAATTTAGTGAATGACCATTTTACATCGCTTCATGGTTTCCTACATTATATGATTTAATAGATGACTATGTTACATCACTTCATAGTTGCCTCCATTTCACATGTGATTCAATAGATGACAGTGTTACATCACTTCATAGTTGCCGTAGTTAAATAAATCCACGGTGGCCAACATTACATCATTTCACAGGTGCCAATGTTAGCTCACTTCACAGCTACCAGTGTTAGATAACTTTACAACTGCCAATGCTGCATCACTTCACAGTTGCCAATGCTAGATCACTGTACGCCTACCAATGCTACATTATTTCACTGCTGAAGATGCTTGATCATTTCACCTGTACAAATGCTGTATCACTTCACGGCTCCCAATGCTGGATCACTTCACGGCTACCAATGCCGTGCCACTTTACTGCTGTCAATGTTCAATGCTTACCCACTTCATGGTGGCCACTGCTGCATCATTCAGATCACTTCATGGACGCCAGTGCTGAATCACTTCACTGCTGCGATTTCTATATCACTCCACTGCTTCCAATGCCAGATCGCTTCATGGCAGCCAGTGCTTGATCACTTTACTGTCAGGGTTTCATCACTACATGTCAGCAAGCTGCTCCAACTTACCCTACAGCACAGCTGTCTGTTCTGATCATCTCCTTTAGCCCGTATACTAGATATCATTAACATTTACATCAGCTGTTTACCTGGCATTTCAGTACAAATCGACCACACCACAAACTTGAGAAGCTTCTATTCTACAAAATGAGACTGTTTATTTCTCTAACTATTGCGAAATAGTTTTACTCTACAGCATAGCTGTATCAAAGGAAGTCATAAACAGTTGCTCTACGTAATTACACTTCAAGCCTTGATGTTTTCGAGAATTCGTTGCGTAGCTGTAGAAGTACGTACAGGTTTGCCAGTCATTACTGAGTGCAAAAGAATTAAGGTAAATAGCTCAAACAAGTATGAAAAAGTAAAGGGAGAAAATGATATAATAATGGGTCTGCGGCACCGTGCAGTCAGGCCCAATTGCGAGACCGAAATCTGCTTTAATGGCTAGTGTCCAGTCAATGTATGGTGTTGTCCATGAGGACAACACCACGTGTAGCATGCACCGTAATTCAAACTGTATCATATCGTTTTTAGGTAAAAAAAAAACTCCTTCCTCATAATCACTATAGGATAAAATAAAAATATCTGTCCAAAATTTAGCCATTTTGTCACTATATTTTCGAACCGGTTAAGACAATTTACCCCCTACTATTATTCGTTAAACCTATTTTAAATCTTGTCCCATGTGTTAACTCTAAGAATGTTACTTATACATATATAAGCTTGAGAACCTCAGGTTGATACGCCCCTAATTTGTCGAGCACTGCATCCATATCAGAAATACGTGATCTTTCTTTTGATTGTTTGTTAATGCGTACTGCTATTCTGACTGTACTGTGTCTTTGGACTCTAATTTTTTTTTCTTCTCTTGTCATGCATGTCCGTTTCGCTCTCGCTCCTGAAGGGTGGGTGGCGGGTCTATATCTTCTAAATTTCACGTTCCACTTTTCTCCCTATTTTGAAAACCTTGTAAACGTACTGTATACTACTACGCAACATCTTACCCTAGCCCATTATTACTGCATACTGTATTTCATACTTTCAAAAACATTTTGCACCTTAACTCTAAGTAACCGACGTTTCTCTTAAAGGAAAATAGTGTCAGTATCATCTCCTTAATAACTTACAGGCATTGTGCGAGGAACTCTCAACAAACAAGATGCTAATTCTCTCATATGTCATTGTTTAGTATTATTCTTACGTTAGCATTAAGAAAGAAAACCTCAGGGTGCTGTGCCCTAACCATGCTGGATACAGCATCCATATGAGAAATGAGTGGTATTTATTTATTTATTTATTGCTGGTAGTATTCAACAGATGCTGGTTATTTCTATCTGCCTTTTATAACTTTTGTCTAACACTCACAACCTTGATCGCATTACTTTTTTCACTTTTTCACTTTGGACTCTAAAACCAATTCCCTCCTCAACTTAAAAAATATATGAAAACTTCCAATTCTTAATGGATCAAATATCAGGCCTCTGCAATATCCAGTATGTCAAGAAATTTTAAAAATGTCAAAACTTTATAATATTTTCGTTTACCAGGGTTAATAAATCGTGAATTTTAAAAAGCCGCAACAAATAAAGAGTCTAGTTTTGTAATTTTGAATTAAATTTGAGAACATTCAATTTACAAAAGCGCAATGCACCCCAGGAAGCAAAGAGCGCATTAGGATGACCAACCAAAAGTCAACGTCAAAAAGTGACGTCATCGATGATGCCAACATCGACGAATGATACGGCTGAACTGCCTATGAGTATTTTAACTAAATTCACCAGAAGAATCATCGTCCACTGTAAATGTCATTCTTTAAGCACACAAACAAATGACGAGAACATATTCTAATTCAGCGATAAACAAAATTCTCAATTGAAAATTGCCCTGGAGGCTAGTGGAAGCTTTCTCAGCACCAGCAGCAAAATCTGGGCCGGTATGGCCTCCCGATTTAACTTCTTTGAAGTGAAGCCTTATTTACACTTCTTATTCAGTTCACAGTGTTCCTTACCGAACATACCTGAACATATCATTGTAGTTTTTCGATTTACTTCAGTTAATCTGCCGCTGCTAATCGGCTAGCTGCTTGAGCTGCACCCCAACACAAAACACCGTAAAATGGTTGTCGTCAAGTAGGGAAAATTTGAGCAATAACTGTTCTTACGGTTTCTCTCAGTTCAAGAATGTAACACGGCTTATCAGTTTGAAAAGGATTTAAGAACTTAACCTACAATCCCCAAATATTGTATTCCGACTCGTCGGTGTAACGTCATTTATTGATATGCAGCAAACTCAAAGTTTTATTTTAGTGCAATTGAGGCCTCCCGTTACACTCTCCGCTTTTCAGGATGCACCCTAAGGTTTACACAGCACAATATTTCATTGACTTAAGAAAGTTTGACCTAATTTCATTCGGACCATTTCTTTATTTACAAGATTTCGTTTGCCCATTGTGGTTGTCGCACTTTAAATGCCCTAGACATTCTATAGTAAACTAGAGATATTTGGATTGGCGAAGCCAAAATGGGGGTTTCATACCTATAAGACAACTGAAGCTGCCTTCCTTTCCACACCAGTGGGTCCGAATGTTTTCTGAGTTTGATACTCCTATTTCAATCTTTAAAATGTATGTTCTCGCACAGAAGTAATAACTCACTGATGATACAGAATGAAATTTATATAAAGTTTCCAAATAAATTTATACAGCCAACTTTATATTTGCCAAGATTTCTGTGAGTGCCCCCCCCCCCACCCTCGGTTGGGATCTCCTGTAGTCTACTCAGCCAATTTCTAAAACCTGAACTTTCAAGTCTCTCTTCTACTTTCCATGGAAAATATCCAGTATTGTGTACCAAATTAACATCTTTGTACTTTTCAAGGAACTGAAGATTAAGAAGCTACAGAAATCTGTGGACAAACTCTGGTGCGAAACTAAGGGCATCATGAGTACCGGAGGCTACTGCCTGACAGCAGACAGGATATTTGAAGGTGGCAACAATGAATTCGATGCATCGGTGAGTCTTAAGAAAATTGTTGTGCTAATCAGGGAAAATAAACCAGGAGCTTCAAAGTGGCATATTGAGAACGTAACAATTTTTTTTTAAATAGGTGCTTACCGTTTACCAAAAATGAGAATATTAAAACCAGGAACCATAAATTCTTCACTGTGACATAAAGCCCCACGTTAACAACACTTTATTTCCATTAGTTTTCAATATTTGTTGAAATTGGAATGCTTATGCAGAATATTTTATCTCCAGCTGTGTCGAGGCATCGAGAACGTGACAGGCCCATCCTCTGTGGTGGATATGGGGGCAGGACTTGGATGGTACGGCATGTTTATGCTGCGCCTGCAGGACACGCCCTTCCAGGTATCTCCTCAGATGAAAAAGGAAATCATGGAGACCTATCGAGCAGCCATCGGCGATTTACACTACAGTCCAAATAAAGTTGTTCGTTCATGGAATGGTAAGTGGAAGAACTCCTTCAGGAATCCACTCCAGGTGATCGATTCACGCGAGAATTTATTAAATTTTGTTCCTGGCACTAAAAATTTTAATAATACATAATATTATCTGAAAAAATTTCCCCTCTAAGCTGTTATGGTAGTAAAACGCTATATATATAAGCAACTTGTAGTGCTGAGGCTTCAGATGAAAAGGCACAGAGGAAATGATTTCAGCAGTAAATGACTTATAAATCAATAAAGTACTCCGGGTTTCACTTTGCATTAATAGCATAGTAAGCTAAACAAATGTGTTGTCTATAGTCTAGGCTGGGTCTTATTAAGTTTAGCCAAGTCAGTTCATGTCATGATCAATCAGGACAGGCTAAGGCGGGCCAGGGAAGGTTAAATTAGACAGTCAGGGCCATATGCCCAAACGCCTTGTTAAAGTAAGTTACAAGTATCGTAACTGTACAGCTGCAGGCACGAATGCAGCCATGTAACTACAGAAGTTTTACATTTTTACTCCTCGATTAAACATTTGAGTCTTGTCTATTACTTAGGCATGCATCGGTTGGGCATTCAAATCACTTCGATCATAACTTTGTGAAGATCAGCTCAAGAAACTGACAAAATCTGAACCGCGATATCCGCACTTCTTCAAGGAACTGTACAGTTAACGTTACCGTAACTTTGCAAGGCGTTTGTGCATCCGCTCTAGCTGGCAGATCAGTTCATTTAAGGTTATATTCGATCACTGCAAGTTAGATTAAATAGGCTTAAATAAGGCTAAGTCAGGCCAGGTCAGGGTAGGTTAAATGAGGTTACGGTTTATAGCGTTACGTCAATCTATGCATTGAGCCGGTGCTCACGTAACAACTTTCTCTGCCGCCAGCAGCCTAGAACCAACTCAACCAATCCGACTGCGTAGTCGTAGCCGTGACTTCAGCATTATGGCTATGAACATCGTGCTCTAATTCCTTAAATATCAATCTTTGTGAACTTGAACCGTTCATAATTAGGCGCCATAGCTGACAAATTCAACACGGCACTTGCTCTGGTGCAGAAATTGTAGAAGTGACTGAGATTTTTGATAATTTTTTTTTACAGTTAAATTGTGCGCAAACTGAAGTATTGCCGCGGTAAACGGATCAGTTGAGTTTGGTCCTAGCCTGCTCCCACCAACTAAAGTTGTTATGTGGGCAGTGGGCTTTAGGCTAGGCCTATAAGGTTAGATACGTTAGGTCGTTTTAAATAAGGTTTGTTCCGCTACGGCTGCCCTGAAAGTGGCTCTGATGTGGCTGAAGGAAATACTCTAGAAGTTCTAGCAATTGATCGGTCATGACTAATGAGTCACGTTTCAGAAATAGTTTTCCCTCATATTTTAGAAAAATCAGGTAACCATTATACAATAAAACTCGTGAAAAAAAAAAGCAAAAAAACTGAGCATTAGATTAGATTAGATTAGATAGGCGGCAGTAGATGAACCAATTGGCCCATTCTCAAAGAGGCACCGGAACCTACGCCCCGGCCCTCTATGAGCTATTGCCATTATGTTAGTAGGATATAGAGGACTGGGGAAACGATAAGAGAAAAAAATGGAAGAAAAAAGAAAAAAAAGAAGGGGGAGAAGAATCTCTGTTTCGTGGTGACAAGTTTTACTGCATTATTCCATACAAATTTGTATTTTCTCCTCTGCGTGAAATTTACATATGAGGAGTTCTACTATTATGATATGTTGTACATTGTAATTAATATTAAATAGGAGTCGACTAGCTTAAAACTTAACGTTTCAAGATGAAATGTATCATTGTAAGCCCCAGCATTAACCTCGATGTCGAACTAATAAGAACACTTGGGCCCAGTTTTGCAGTTGTTTTTATTACTGCGCCCCTATGATGAATTTGTCATTACTTCAGGCTATGACGGAGCCAGCAACATCGACGAGCTCAGCGGTGGCTTCATTCAACACGCCGACCTGAGCGCCCCAGACTTAGACTTGGGCCGGCGCTTCGACTGGGTGGTGAGCCTGGAGGTTGGGGAGCACATTCCCGCCAGTGGGGAGAAAGCATTCCTCGACAATCTCGTAAAGCACGCATGCAAAGGTAAATTTACAAATGTGCATCTAGCAAGTAGTGAGCTTTCCAATTGCACGCTTATACCTAAGAAGTCGTCTATCTGAAAACTTTTCTCCCACACTAAGTTTAATTGCGTAGATGGGGTTTTGAGTCCATGGAGACCAAGTCAGTTTTGGGTTTATACCTCGAAGTAAGCACCAAGAATCATTTCTCATCTGCCTACGTCCCACTTCTTGCAAAAGATACTTTGGTCACTGGGTAGCGCCGGGTGTTGGGAGTCAGTGAAGGGGGCTTTAGCTTAACACATACTATTTCAGTTTCCTACGGGACCAAAATAGTAATTGCAATCTTAATTCAGCATATCTTTATTATTGCTACTAGTATCAAACCAATTATTGTCATTACTGCATATAAAAATAAACAACCGGGCCTCTACATATAGGTCAAGAAACCCAAACGAAGCCTAATGCAACACCAGAAAGCTAAGGAAAATTAATCAAAAAGTCATTAACAGCTGGCTTAAACAACTGCAGATCCTCATGACTGAACGTACTGCTGACGAGCTGATAGATACAAATGTAACACACCTATACAGAATAGGTATATTAGTAACTTCTACAGTCTTTTTCTGCTAGATCTCATTGTAATATTTACGACTAGGCTCTTTGTTCGTGTTATTCGCAACTGTGTTTCACAACGAAACTGAATAGGTAATTCTATTTTTGTCAAAGTTTAGTTTAACTCTCTGAATGCTTTTAGATCGCCAGCTAGGCTGATGAATATATAAGTACACAGCACCTTACTTTATTTTGATGATCCTTCGAACGAGGTCCAGGTGACGTTATTCACGCCGCCAAGCATGAGTATGGGTGATGCTCAAGCCTGTGACTAGCGTGATGACTAGTAGCGACTTGTCCTCACATTGCACGTAGCCGTTTGCAGCAGGTTTATCTGACACTAATTCCAGTAAATAAAGTTTTTCAATTTCGCAGTCTATGCATGGGTGAGATTTCCAATGTCATTTTGTTGAACAACCTCGCCCTCTGACTGCTAGTTGCCAAAATATTTCTCAAATGTGATTGCGCTAGTTACCAAAATATTCCCTAAAATGTACTTGCTGTACAATTTATTCTCTTTTGTGCAGGTATCATCTTGTCGTGGGCAGTTGAGTTTCAACTGGGTCACCACCACGTCAACGAACGAAACAACAACTACGTCAAAAGCAAGATGGCCGAGCGCGGCTTCTTCAGCGATGATGAAGCTGAAAGGGAACTCCGCGCGGCTGTCAGCTTATATTGGTTCAAAAACACTGTAATGGTTTTCCGTCCCTTTAAGGCGCGGGCCTGCTACTCAGCATAAGTTTACCTACGGGATTGCAGCACATTAGGAAAACTTGGAATGGAACTTCCAGGAATGGGCGGGGGGTATAGGGGAATGTACCAACAGAGCAGAGCAAAACCCAATCGAATCCGATCTAACTTTATGAAGGCAGTCACTGTTCAGAGATCATCGTGAGGTACACCATGAAGAAATTTATGAAAGCAGGCAATGTTCAGAGAACAAAGTGGGACCTAAAAGATTCAAACAACTGAAAATCTTATCTAAGGAGCTTATGAAGGAATGCAATAGTCAACGATCATTGTGGGCTGTTCAGGTATAATACAACAGGACTACTGTACCAAAGAGAGGTACTCTTGAAATCATAGTTTTAAAAGAAACCCCTCCGGTTTGTTGGAAATGTTCAAAGATATGTTCAAAGATATCTTATGATGAATATAAAGGGCTGAAAGACATGTACGGTAGCTCATCTATAATATTAATAGCGTTGTTCCTTCGTTCCTTCGTTCGTTCCTTCCTTTCTTCGTGTTTTGCGCCTGAATTCACTGTTCAACTCTCATTTGGCCTTACATGCGAAATCCGTTATCTGTGCTACAGCTAACGCTAGAGGCAAATATATTGGCGATTTTCGTCCTGCATTCTTCATTGTTTTGCGCTTTATTGAGTTCAGGAAGCCGGCGTATCTGTGATACGGCTGGTGACTAATCTCTCGGCCACGGGCCAGGTCTTTTAAATTGTTTATACGCCCGAAAGTTTTAGGAATAAATTTTGGAGAACCTGTACCGTGGTTTACTGCCAAAGGAATTCCACGGGTCCAGTTAGACAGAGGGACTTATAAATATAATGCACGGGCCACTTAGACATTGTCAGCGTCAGTAATTATGAGCAAAAAGGCTGGTCGTATAAGATATCATACATCGAATCTCGGTGTTGTTTGTTATTTTGACGGGGAATAGCCATGGTACAATGCAAAGTTTCCACTGATCTATCTGAAGCGCCTTAAGCCAGAGCGTGGACGTTTCATTGGTGCTGCTAACTTATATAAATATTCCACGGATTCAATCATACGCGAAGGTCAGCAGTTCTGTGCAGCTGGGGAATGTCTTTTAAATAATTTTTATGCCCCAGGGCTCTTCTGAATGAACGGGTAAGGACCAGGCAAATTTACATGTGGGGTGGGCACTAGGAGTGCTAGGTATCCTGGGAGCCCGAGGTTTCAAAATCTAAACAAACTCCTTTAGTCTCAGCCCTCGGGCCCGGCTGCTTCTAACCCAAGGGTCCCTACCTCTTGCGATACCTTGTTTTCGATCTCCACAGGAAGAGGACGTTTTCCGGGTACCCCCCGGCCGGGCTTCCCAACCCACACCTTTTGCTGTGCCGAAGCGGCCCGAGGAGGAGAAACTAGTCATAAGTTCTCC
>LQNS02278075.1:2010948-2029733 GCA_001587735.2 Parhyale hawaiensis
TTCTGTTGTAATCCAGGGTTTGATGAGGGTGTTCAATGCCAGAGACTTATAACGAATAGGACAACAAATATTGTAAATCTCACCAAAACCATGCAAGAACATGTCCACCCTATCGTCGTCCACCCTATCGTCGTTCTATTATCGCATAGCCTATCCTTTAGCTAAATTTCTTCGTAACTGTTGGAGAGGCTCAGTCTTGCTCCTCAGCCTTGAAGTTTTCGTTCCTTTCGTGCATAATCCATTCCGGTTATACTTTCATTAGCTGAATCATATCGTCGTGCGTAGCTGAATCTTCACGTTAAGCAGACGCCTTTTTATTTCGCATTCACATCGCAGAAAAAATTTTTGACGTTTGAGATTCAACAATCAGTTGGTTTCCAGGTTACGGTGAGCCCTGAGAATCTGCGGTGAATTAGTTTGTCTGAAATATATATTCTTAGGGCAGTTTAACCGTTTGATCAATTCTAAGCGATATTCGCGCCTTATCATGCAAGGGTAATGCCTTGCTCTCACAAAACTCATGGCTGTACAACTTGCGTTTCACTAATGGAAGATCAAGCCCACAGGGATGAGACCTATAATATAGCAAAACCTATACTAGGAACCGGAACAATAAAAGGCTTAGTCACAAAATTATTGCCGTCATTTTTGACGACTGGGCCTTCTAGTCCTCAGTAATTAATAGCGTAGTTACTGTTTGAAAATGTCTTTAAAGACTTTGCGTTTGTATCCCTGCGTTGAGCACCGAATTAATATTTGCGGATGTGGAACAAGAACTCGGAACTACAAATGCATCATTGTCTCACGGGTATCCACGATTCCCTAGAATAAAAAAAAGGCCTAGATGAAATTAGTCTAGTCAAGCAGAAGAAAAGGGTGTGGACCTCGTGTATCCAATCATCCAAAAGACTTTTGAAAAAGTCCCCCTATCAATAGTTAATGAAAAAATTGGAAGCCCATGACATCCAGGGAGACTATTTTGCGTTGGATCCGGGCATGGCTTACGGGTCCGCAGCAGCGAGTGAAATTTGAAGAACAGACGAGCGCCTGGACTCAGGTATCATCAGAGGTTCTACAAAGTAGCGAGTTTGGCCCACTTCTGTTCATAATTTACATCAATGACTTCGATCTTAACATCCATAGTAAAATCAATAAATATGCGGATGATACGAAACTAAGTCATCCTGCCACGAAAAGGGCTGAGCTCCAACAAGACCCTGACCACCTCATGGAATGGATCACAGCGTGGCAGATATGCTTTACTGGGGAAATAATTGTGCTCAGTAATGCACGTAAACCAGAGAACCCTTCAATCCAATCGAAAATGATGGGACAATTGGCTGCAATAACAATTGCAAACAAAGTATATCACAGTCAGCGAGTTGAAAGAAAGAAGAAAGAAAGAAAAAAACATTTATTTCTCCCCGGTATTCATACAATAGTTCTATTACAGTACATGTTAAGTACACTAGTGTAAAATAATAAGCAGCGAGTCTTACACGCTAGGTTAAGAATTGAATGTACATTTCTACTTCACAACCTACTTTTCGTACAAGAGAGAAAAAAAATATATGACAAGTGTATAAATGGCAAGCAGAGTACTGGGATTTGTTGCCAGGAATTTTGAATACACGTCGAAGGACATCATCATTCCTGTTTCAAGGCATTCGTGCAGACACATTTAGAATTTGCAGTTCAATTCTGGTCGCCACGACTGTGTAAAGATATCGATAACATGGAAAGAGTCCAATGCAAAGTAACGAAATTGATACCTCAGCTGCGAAACGATGACTCAGTGAGCAAGTAATAGAAACATTCATGTATTTGAATGACTTCAGCGACGTATCTACAACAAGACTTTTTGCAAAACAACGTTCAAAAACTCAAACATAAAGCTCGAGGAACTACCCCATATCAGCATTTTTTCCCGTATATCATAGTGAGCAATTGGTATAGACTCCCTTCCGACGTTATGAGTACGGAGAGAGTCAACGCGTTTAAAAAAATCGTCTTGACAAACATTGGGAGAGATCTTCTACAGCTAAGAACTTCTTCTCCAGGAGTCACAAACTCTTAACAGCCAAAGCTTCCAAGGCCACCTTAATCCATCTTCTTATCTCTTCGTTTCCTGATACACAGATCTACGTCTCTAAGCTCCGCATATCAGCGGCTCTTGACAGTGCTTGCGTGCGTGCGTGCAGTGCATGCATGATCGTCTCCTTGACTGAGTTTCTTCCCACCTTTTTTCCTTCTTTTTTTTTCCTCAGCCATCTATATCTTACTGACATAATGGCAATAACTCATACAGGCCCGGGGCGTAAGTTCCGGTGTCACTTTGGGAATGGGTCTGTTAGTTCGTCAACTGCAGCCTGTCTTGTCTAATCAACAGGTCGAAGCCAGGACGCCTGTCTAAAGTTCCGAACAAGTTTATCATCGAAGCCTGAAGTTTTATGCCCCCAGCCAAATAAACGACGAACGTGCCCTAACTGTATTGAAATGATAGCTTTCAGGTATATTCATTTCCTCCAGCAGGTACCCAAAGATTCTAGGAAAATGGTTAACTTTTTAGGGAGCAGAGTGGTGATAGGCACCATTATACTGGGAGTGTCTTATGTTATGCTCAATATTGCCCATTTTCTGCTCTCAACGATGATTGATGACAGAGTACACGGTAGAACAGTGTACCTGTACAATGAAATCCGAAAGTCTTCAGAACCAGAGTTTCTCTCAGTGGTAAGTACAGAAAGATAAACTCTATTATTTCACCCATATTCATGCCAGTCTGTGTTTTTTACCTACAGTTAACCTTCATCCAATTGCAATCCTATGAAAAAATAAAACAAATTGAAGGGAGGTAGTATAGCCTGATAGAGATAAGCTGTGATAGGTATTTATTGAGTTATTTATATATTTCCAAATAAGTAAATATTTACATAAAGAGAAAAGTCACAGGGTTCAGGATGTTCAAGCGTCACATAATAGCAAATTTAGCCCTACACAGTAAAGAGGAAACGTACGAAATACACTGATATAGAAAGTTAGAGAATACTGTTGCAGAATTAAATTCGTAGTTTCCAGAAGTATTCTTATCATAAGTTGTGGCAAGTTGTAAATTAAGTTCTTAACTGAAACAAAATGATAAAATATCGCTCTCAATACCCATGGAATTATACTTTCTTATGAGCTCTCTGCAGATATTTTTAATACTTTTTTCTACGTCTACTGCAGCCTCAAGTGTTGACGCTCGCCCTTCTTAAACAGGAATTTTTCCATTAATAACTACGTTGATATAGACTGTGTGTCTAGACCTGCCATTTTAGATTAAACTCGAAATATTCATAAGTCTATCAGAAGTAAGCGTTGTAATTGTGATGAAATCATCTCCATCAAGGAGGTTCTGTTTTTGTCGTGTTTGCGTGTCTGTTATTCTGTTTGTCTATGGGTGCGTCTCTTTGTCTGTCACCAATATTACTCAAAAAGGTATTGACGGATCTTTACGAAATTTACAGGTATTGTTGGGTATGCTAACAGTAACGGATGATTAACCTTTGGTGAAAATCCGTTCATTTGTTTGTTTGTTTGTTTGGTTGTCTGTCTGCCTATATTTTCTCAAGGTCATACCTCGAAAAGTGATGAATGAATTTTCATGAAATTTGTATGAGTTGTTCGGTTTAATACGAAGAGTAAATGACCAAGTTTTTGGGATGATTTTTCTGTTCGTTAGTTTGTTTGTCTTTATGTTTTTTATATTTGTTCGCACAATACCTCAAAAAGTTATGGATGAATCTTGACAAAACTTACAGGAGTTGTTTTTAATGTTGGAATACATAAATGATCATATTTTGTGATGATCGATTGGTCTGTCTGTGGGTTTGACTTACACTATGTTTGTCATAATGTTTGTTAGCAGCTTAACTGCAAAAAGTTATGAAAGGATTTTTAAAAATATTACAGGAATTGTTAATACTATCAAAAGGCACAAATGATTATCTTTTGGTGTTGATACGAAAAAAAAATCTCGAGTTCGAACCAATTTAGATTTTCTGTTATCGTTGTCTTGCTTGGCGGAGGTATGCGCTCTCAGAGTGCTCTCTAGTTTTTTTCTGCTATTGAAAGTAATACATTGCATTATTGGCATTGTGTGGTATATTTTCAACCCCTACTCATCCTGATATATATCCAGGTATCCTTAAACTGCACGTGCAATTTCTTTCTATCTTCGAGCCTGGTGATTCCAATTATGTAGCAAATTACAAAGTTATATATATTTTATCAATTTCAATAATATTTGGAAAAATTTTCCATTCCAGAATATAAATATTTTTCTCTTCATATAATGTGCCATCCAGCCAGCAGTTCGGTTTTCAAACAAAATATTATTCTACTGGAGGGAAGTATTTCTTCTTGTAACTGACCTATTGAAGTGCGCTAACGATATAACATACGGAATACATCCATTCCTTGATCTTAGGAAGGCATCTGATACTAGTGATGAATCTCTACTATTAAGAAAAGCTTTATCAATAGCGATTGAAACGCTCAAAATGCATTGATTAAGTGTTTCCAACAGGAACCAATACCTGGTATGTACTCTACAACGATGTCAACTCCCACATCTTGCCCATTACTACTGGTGCCCCCAAAGAAGCGCACAGGGTCCATAGCTATTCACTATTTTTATCAATGATTTAACTCCTGTTGGAATAACTTCCGTATTGCTTGCTGATGAAGCCATATTCTACACAGACCATAAATTTGATGCTTCTCTAATAGATGCCGTTAATATCATAAAAGCATTGTCTGAACGGTCAGCTCGAAGTAGATTAACTGCTACAAATATAAAATCAAACTTTCGTTATTCTTTCCTTGTACTTGCCGGGAGTTACACTTTATACTTATTTAATGACTGTTAATGAAAGTGGTGTGTCTTAAATCAGATGTCTAGAGCTAATTTTGGATGAAAATCTGAATTTTTGGCCCACATAGATGATATAAGACGTAGGCCTATTGGATCATTTGGTATAATATAATGCAATATCCATCGACGTGGAATAATTTTAACCGCTCTGTAAAGGTAAAATCAATTTAAACCACAACCTCAACTGGGAAACCCACATGCACTAGTTTGTGCAGCGCATATAGGCCCACTGGCCCCAGAGGAGTAAGTGCTGCTGCAGTCGACAACGGGTCAATAAAAACTATGGCACCAATTTGATGGAAGGCATAAATGACCCGCGACCCCTCCACCCTTCTCATCTGTGAGGAAGGCAAGCTCCGCCACGGCGCAGTGCATGCACACAACTGCCGAGTCAGCACACCTAGATCAGCAAGGAGCTCGCGTGCCTGGGCTGGCCTCGAACGAGCGACGCAGGGTGTATAGAGCTACGAACGTAAGCATGCTGCTACCGTGTTGGGGCTACAAGTGTTCAGAGCGGTCATAATTCTTGCACTTCCTGAAGATCTAAATATTATAAGAGAGTAACGCGTTGAGAAATTACAGAAATTTTGTTTTTGACTAAAATTAATCAATATTGCTTAAAGAATAGTGTATTCTCCGGCGCAACCTACGCCGGGAGAGGCACTAATTTGATAGTTAACGGAAATTTAACTGCTAACAATAAATAATTCCTTTGGAAGCAATATTTTTTTATGGAATTGGACAATCTGTTCGGTATTTTATGTAATACGCCTATCAAGTGCTTAGCAATATTTTCCCTTTATGTTTTCCCTGAGGATCCGATTGAAAAAAAATTACTCTTTGAATTTAACATAGGTATATTATGTTGGGTTTTAATTAGCAAATTTCTCTTCAGTATTTTTACAGTTGGGAACAGCTTTTTTAGAGTCGTTTCTAATTTGTTGCGTTTTTTTTTTTTTTCTGACGGTCTTTCGGCCAGTTATCCTGGCCCAATAGTATAGGCCTAATGAAGGTCAGTGGTTCTGTACCCTCTCAGTTAGTCCAATGATGACTTATAATTGGAACCGGTGGAAATTTAACAGACCAAGAGCTTCATGAGCAGTACAACTGTGACCTGTGAGCAATAACAGCGTTGAACTTGTTGCCTTTGTAGCTCTCTCCCAGAATCGAATGAAAGATGCCCTATTTTCTCTATTTTCCGAATGAAAGATGTCCTATTTTCCCTATCTACATTTTACCGAAAACGCCTCGTGCAAAGGGATTGACAGATGAGCGTACGTACGCGTATGGAACCACTGCCTGCATAATAGTTTAGATAAATAGTGATATCTATGAAGATCTACGTTCCTATAGTTTCAGCATTTAAAAGGTCTTTAGTCAAATTGGATGTAGGACATAGCTTGCAACTTTCGGTCTGAAAACTTTTAAAAGGCCTTTCCTAGAAATTAATGAAAAATAGCATCAAAGCGACCGGGTGCAGGAGAGAAATACTCTTAAAAAGAAGACATCGCCCTGCTATGACTATTTTTATCTATCTTTTCATACAGTACGATAGAGGATGAATTTAATTTTTCATTTCCACAGGAAGAGAAATTCAAGAAGCTACAGAAATCCATGGATAAGCTCTGGTGTGCTACACAAGGCATCATGAGCACCGGAGGATATTGCCTTACAGAAGACAAAATATTTACAGGCGGCAACGACGTTTTCGATCCTTCGGTAAGTTTTATTGTAAAAAGTTGGAATGGAAATAAAGGAAAGTGCAACTCATTTTGGTTGCTATAATTACGAGTACACTTGTATCAACTTCCTGTTATTCATGTCGAACTCCTAAAAAAAAAAGAATTAGATGCCACTGACCGTTGACAGGCGAGGTAACAACAATGATTGAGATTTTACTAAGACAGTACGAAGTGTTCGGTCTGTATATGTTCTGCATGCACTCCAGTAAAAAAACAATAAAATCAGCTTGAAATGATGCATAAACATAACTCTCGCATTGCCAGTAAAGTGCTTAACCATATCTTGCTGCGTTCGTTTTCAAAGTAAACATGTTAAGTTAGGTTCACTTCATAAAATGACTGAACGAAGAGGTTTCGAAATAAAATTTGGATAAAAACAATGAGAATTTTCATCTATAAGCACTTCCTTTGCTTGTATAATTTTTAGTTTGGCCGACCTGTCTTAATATTCCATTATTTCGTGTCCATTGTAGCAGGTAACAGACCCATACTTGCCCGCTGGTCGTAAAATGTTTACTTAAGTCAAAAGCTGTGACGTCATGGCTGTAGGGTGATGCTCGTTTTACCGTAAAATTCGAGGATACTTGTATTATTTTCGCTGCTGTTTCGTTAATTGGAAGAAACAATGCGTTTATATAAGAAAACACATCTGTTATATGCCCAAATAATCTAGCAAAATACATTAATTCGGGCTTTTCACAAAATGAAATTCATTCATAGTTCGCGTCGACAGCATTAAAAGCACAACTTTTGCAGCATTCTACCGTCGCGACGCTTGCTCTAGCTCGGTCAGTCGTCCGAGTGGCGGCGTCATTTGTTGGCCAACGGGCTGTGACGGCGACGAAAGTTGCTAGTGTGAATCAGCCTTAACAAAATTTGAAATCCACAAGAAACAAATACGACAGCAGTTCTAAGACAGTATGATGAGTACAGTTCTTTTCCACTAGCTTATATTGTTTTAATAAAACCGAAATCCTACCGCAGAAAAATATATTCAAAGCTGAGAAGCAACTTTCAGAACGCGTGAACACTTTCTCTCAATTGCTTTTAATTGTGAAACTCATTCATCTGTTAAAACAAGCAAATCTTGTAGTATTTTGAGCGTTAGCGAATTTCCCTATACAGGGTGTTGCAAAATTATTGGTACAAACTTCGGCCACTTACAGAACATACTTTTCATTAGCGAAAAAATTTAAAAAAACGTTTCGTTTTTGAGATAACCAGATATGAAAATAAGAACATTAATTATTAGTTACACTCTATTTATTATAACACAAGAGGGTAATTCAAAATAATAACAGATAATTTATTAGCTAGGATCTCGATACAGAAGGCTAGTTGCTCAACATACCTACCTAGAGCATCGATACAAGTACGACACCTTCGTCGGAGGTTGTTGCGTGCGTTGCCAAAGACCCCGGGTACTTCAGCCATATCTCCAGCTACTACAGCAATGCTTGCGACAAGATCTTCTTCCCACTCGGCAGGTGTTTCATAAATATGACGTTTCATTTACCCCACAAAAAAAGTAAAGGAGCCAGATCAGGTGATTTTGGTGGCAGTGACACAGGACCATTACGACCAAATTCTCTTATCTGGAAATGTACTTTAATTTGTGAAAAGTTGATTTTCAAATACTTCTAAAACAAAAAATATGGTTATGCAGTCAATCTAGCCGAAGTTTATCAATTTTATTTCTCTTAATGGCTCTTATTCCTGTCTTCTACGAAATCGCCATCGTGTTGCGAAAGCGGATTCTTCAAAGCTTTTTCTAAAAAGAACATTCTGTGTACATTTTTTCTTATACGATAAAGGATATAAATGCTAATGAAAATTATATCTACAGCTGTGTTCCGGCATCGAGAACGTAACGGGAGCAGCGTCTGTAGGGGACCTGGGGGCAGGCCTGGGGTGGTACGGCATGTGTCTGCTGCGCATGAAGGACACGCCCTTTCAGGTTCCTCCTCTGAAAAAGAAGGAAATCATGGACCAGTACCTGTCCACTTTGGCCGACACGTCCCTCACCCCAAATAAAGTTATCCGTTCGTGGCACGGTAAGTGAAAGAACAATATATTGTGAGATAGAAAATACCGCTTTATATTGAAATGAAGAGCGACGCTAAAAAGGGACAGAAAATCCACACAAATAGAGGATTTTCGCAAAATTCAAATGCTATTGCATTTTTGCGGAAAAAAATCTTCACAGAGGAACGTTTAGTTACTATATAAGAAAGCCATTTCAGGGAGACAGTATCTCTCTACAGTACAAACTGATCCACCGTCGTTGGCACCTAGAGTAAGCGTATCAAAGCCGATATGAATAGAAAAGTTTGTTAGAAAATAGTGCCAAAGAAATTCATGTAGTCGTAGCACAGTAAATGGAAGAAAATCCCAATGTGGCTACGTTCTGTAGTTTATGTAATTATTTCATCCAAATTTCAATGACCCGTGGCAATGTAGATGTCATCAAATTATATAATTATACAGTAAAAAATTGGTATTAAAGCGTCTTAGCTTATTTTAAATGCAGAAATATACCACGAACGAGCAAGCTATGGCCTAAATAACATTGAGACTCGGCCTCAGGTCGAAAAAACGTTGCATTTCAACATTGGCCCACTGTTCATTTTTGGACAGTCCATATGCAATGCTATTTTACAATCTAGGACCAACATTGTCGGTGAATGTTCAGCCGAAGAAACAGTTGGTTATCCTACCCACACTAAAATGGAAAAGTAGTGCATTAATGCTAACGTACTGATTCAGTATCGAGGATTATTCATGACACCGCAATGACAAGCAACTTTTGGCTTAAACTTAAATACACAACGTTTACGATGGAGAACAGGCTATATATCTTGTAAAATTTATTGGGCTCCATTCAGAGGTCACATTTATATAAATAAGTTTTCACCTTGGTATTTACATTTTTCTTTGATATATTAACATTGATTCATTATTAATTCAACGCCCCGTTGTTTGTAAAGGAAAAAATCCCTAAATGTCGGATCACTGCTGGAAATTATTATTGGCCCAATTTTGCGTTCATTAATTTTGCATATTTTTCCTTGCACAGAAATGGACTAATTTCCTGGTACCTGTATGAGAAAATAGTGCGTGATTTGAACTGACGGGATGATTTCTTGGGAGATTTTCATAAAGCGTTTCCCAAGCGTGACACAACGTTGGCTCAACATTCCTTGACAATGTTCAAGTAGCCTTTTTCTTAGCACATACTAGTCCAGGATCGGCTAACAGGCTCCAACATTGCTACAAGGGTGAAGGCTTGTTCCACCGGACGCCAAATTTAAGCTTTTAAGGCTTGACTTATTCGAAATTTCACGCAGGTGTGCTGGATTCGGCCAGCTCAATTGAGTCTCAGGCGCTGACTTTCAGCGTGTTGCCACTGAGACTTCTAGATATTGAAGCTTGCTTCGCAAAATGGAGATTTCAGCGAGGGTCAACAGACGCATTGCTTCTAACACTTACAACATAGAAATTTTTCCTGAAGACATACGCGTACGAGGTGATGTTTACCTGGGGGGGGGGGAGGAGAAGGGACGGTAATACACAATTTACCCGAATTTTACAAACTTCGAGAAAGTCTCTTATTTGCTGTCTGTCGAAGTGAAAAGTCTGAAATAACTGGGATGAGATAAATAAGGGGGAGGTGCAAATTTAAACAGAAAGTACATACACAGTAAAAATAGGAGTATAGTGATTCCATGTTTTACAGTTACTGGTTCCTCTTTATCTTTAACTACCGATTTCAAAGCCGATTCTCAACTTGTTTCCAATGCCGATGCCACTGTTCATCAGTGTTTGATATATGATAATTATATATAATTAGTAAATCATGATTTTATCTGCTTTACAGTTTTTAGTCTGTGTAAGACTTGATTCATTTATTACATTTGTAAGAAATCATCCGGAATTATTAATGAAAGCCCATTAAAATTTGTGCCTTCCTCAGAGTTTTGAAAAACTTGTATTATGGCATATGTAAGCTTTTTGAGTTACCTGAACCACAGCATGTTTTTATTGGCCATGCTGCCTATCCGTAGTGATGCTGCGTGAAACTATAACCTACTAAGCGATAATGATTTTGCATGGAATAACATGTAGCACATCAAATGCTACAAATTCCCAAAAAACAATGAATAAGTTTGTTCAACAGAACCCATTTTGTATATAGTTTCAAATTTGTTATCTAATATAGGGTAGCTTAGATACGCTGGAAACGAAAATATTTAGTACCCGTTTCGCTCGATCACGTGAGGTGTTTATGTAAAGCCCATTAATAGAATCCAAAATTTTGACATAATTAGGCGTTGTCGATTGGGTCGCCGAAGCCGATTGAAGCCAAGCCCAGCGAAATTGACTAGTCCGGGACTTTAGACAGGTGCGCTGACTTCGATCAGGTGATTTGAGTTTCAGATTGTTGACATGTAATCGGTAACATGTGAGACTGCCAGAAATTTAATATTATACCGAAGTGGCTCAATATAATTTGATTGATTTTAGGGTTTGCAGTGTGATTGAAAGGGCCGATGTCATATATGTAGCTCCTGTTTACAGTTCAGACAAATCAAGTCGAGTGAGCTTGGCTTTGATCGACTTATTTAATCACCCAACCGAAAGCATCCAATATCGGTAAGTCACCTGTCTAGAACGAAAATAAAATCTAAGGTATGTTCAATTGAATTACAGTTTTATCGGTGCTCTGATAGATTGCTGCAAAATTTCATTTGGATTTCCCCGTGTCAGGTCAACTTTCTCAGCTATCACTGCATGTTTTTACTTTTCCTTGTAGGCACCATACTTGTACGAGTATTTTCACTTTATGTAATTATGGAAATAGCTTCCGTAGTGCAGGTGTTGTTAAGATAATTTACAGTATATATATATATATATATATATATAAAACAGGTGTATGTGTCACTGCAGCTTGTGAAATAAATGTATCATTTATCATATTTTAATCCTTGTACGAGTTTAATGGACCTAAAACTGACTCAGGTTTCGACGGAGCTAGCAACATCGAGGAACTCAGTGGCGGTTTCATTAAGTTCGCCGACGTAAGCGCTAAAAATTTGGACTTGGGCATGCGTTTTGACTGGGTTGTGAGCCTGGAGGTTGGGGAGCACATCCCACCAGCTGGAGAAAGGGCTTTCTTAGACAACCTCGTACGCCACTCATGCAAAGGTGAGCATACAAATAGGGTGCAATTTGCCATAACCCCGCCATTATCTTAATATCGATATAAAGTTCTTTTGAGGAGGGAAAAATAATAGTCAGAGCTTGTTTTTACACGGTGCTAGGTGCCAATTTTTGTTATTGCGCTGTGTGCAATAACAGTGGTTTCTTCTCGACATTATAAAGTTTTACAGAAATAATCTGTAAGAACAGCTACTCTTCACCACCAGCAACGAAATGGGAAAATTGAAGAAGTATCATTTCCCTAGCGCACGAGAGCCCGATCATTCATTCTAGCTACCAATTCTGCAAATAAACTTAAAGCTTGTTGCATTTGATGAAAAATTAGCAGCATTTGAGCAAAAAAAGTTATTTTCAGAACTCGTAACAGCTTGTATGCCCACACTGCCCAGGGCTTTTGTCCACACTATCCACTATATAATAAAACACAGCTGTTGGTCGCTTGCTCCCTTACTCCAATGTTGGTCCGTCTCTCCGTGACGCAGTTAAGAGTTTAATAGGAGAAAATTCATTTACTGAAAAACAAGTTGAGATACCATACAATTTCAGCACTTGGAGTTCCGGTGATAAATATAGCTCTGGATCTCCGGCCTCTGGATCCCGGGTTCTGGATCCTTAGCCTCTGGATCCCCGCTTTCATTACTGAATGATATCGTAGTAGTTGAATCTTCACGCTGAGCCAAGGAGCTTCAATAGAGAAGGAGGGAGCCTTGTAGCCCAGTTACAGACTTGCCAGCGAGTCGACCAGATCTCTTATAGCTGTGAAACGCTCATTGGAGGAAAAGAAGGGGGAGCACTGAGTTTCACGGAGGAGCAGCAGACGAACCGAGTTACTGATATGCGATTGGTGCTTACGCGACTGGCTGCAGCCATAAGAGACTCTTGAGCTTCAGCGGGCTAGGCTACTGGCTCCCTCCTTCTCTATACAAGCTCCTTGCGCTGAGCAGACGCCTTTTTGTATTGAATTTATATCACAGCCAAAGTTCGACGCTGGAGGTTCAAAAATCAGTTGGTATCCACAATACGGCGAGCCCTGGGCAGTTCCAGTGAATTCTTCTAACTGAACTATTATTTTCTTAGTACAACTTCACTCTTGATCAATTCCAAGCTGATATTCACTCCTTATCTTAGAGAGGGGATATTTTGATATCGCAAAACTCATTGTAGTACAGCTTGCGTTTCACTAATAGAGAACAGGCCTGCAGGGATGAGACCTATAATACAGCCAAACCTGTACTGGAAATCACAACAATAAAAAGCTCAATCACAAAATTTTTGCCGTCACTTTTGATGGCTGGCCTTCTAGTCATGTAATCAAACTTGATTATTTTAACAAGGTCTGCTCCACATAACTCCTCAGTTGTATACTACAGAAAATCAATAGGGAAAGGGAAAATTTGTGTTTTATTGAGACTTTCCTGTGAATTTTTTCTATCGGATTCTTGATCCAGATTCCAGACTCTTCTCTAAAGTACCTCAGATACTATTGCCCTTCTTTCTAAGTTTTACCTCATTCTTTTAACTTTTTATAAGTCAGTCAAGAATTTTATCAATTACTGTCATTTTCAATAACAAATCTACAAACTTAGATAGAAATACAGAAAATTTGTGTTAACTACATTTTTTTCTATTTCTGGCAGGGATTATCCTGTCGTGGGCTGTAGAATTCCAGTTCGGCCATCACCACGTCAACGAACGCAGCAATAATTACATCAAAAGCAAGATGGCCGAGAGGGGCCTCGTAAGTGACGAAGAAGCCGAGCAAAGATTGCGTGCAGCGGCCACCGTACGTTGGTTTAGAAACACTTTAATGGTATTCCGCCATACTAAGACCAACAACTGCTTCTCAACATGCTCGTAACCGAAGATTTACTGCATAAGAAGAAATATTATTTATATTCTTGGTCCACCAAACCAAGAAGAAGAATTGCTTCTCAACGTGCTGGTAGTTGAGCATTTGCTACGAGAGAAGATACATTTTAGGGGTATTTTCGAAATTTAGGTTTGGTCGCAGGGCATTTTGCAAAAAAAAACACACTCACACATAAGACACAGTATATTAGCATAAATAACTTTCAGAAATTTATAACTGTAGAGCATTGACAATTATTATAATTATGCACCAAGGTGCATGGTGGGGAAATTGTAAGATTATTCCACCCTGAGCACAAGTTGAAGTGGGATCTGCTGCGGTTAGTGAGGTAAAAGACAGGGTGGGTGTTGTGTTCTTGCCAATGGGACAAACTTGTCGTTGCTCTGTAATCGGCAGCCTTCGGGTTCTAAATCCTCTTTCACGCATGGAATGAACAGGTCCTGCTCAGTAAAGAAAAAAAAAGAGATTAGCAAGCTCTACGGTCGTGTAGGTTATTTTAACCTAGGGAAATTTGTTCTGCTGCGCTACAGTTGTTAAGGATTTCCGTGTCATTTTTCATTACTGACAGAGTTTCCTAATCAGGCGATGACACTGAAATATATAGACAGAAATCCGTGGATTAATTACACAGAAAATCATTTTGGGAGTAACCATGATAAAACTTTCTTAAATCGACATTGCTAGGAGCTTTCTTCAAATGATTATATCTCGTCTACGAAAAAAGTTTTTATGTTATTATTTTTAAGTAAAATTTTCAACAGTGTTAAAATGGGACACAAGGTATTTCCTCCTAATGGAGTCAGAACTTCTCAGGAGAGGAAAATCAAATCTGTTTAATTATACATATTTGTGATATGTATAATTTGTGATATGTATTTTTGATATGTATTTTTGATATGTATTTGTGTAGCTTGTCCCATCCTCTGCAGCTTTCACCTCAACAGGCAACGTTCTTCATCCTTTCATATGTTTTTTTTTTGTAATATCTCTAACAACCAATCCAACAAAGCCTTGTAACACTGCTACCATCGTACTGGAACTCAACATAGTTGTTTCAAACTCAACGTAAGGCTATGGTTTTCAACTCACACATATGATTTTACTTATATGAGGGCGTCAACATTTGGGATCATCACAGTCTATTCGACTTCACTTGTCCTAAAATGCAAACCAAAACTTTAAATGCGTGGCTCTGAATTTCACTGCCCAATCGAATGCTTCGAAGCGTTCGATTGATCCTAAGCTTCGTATAAGATGGCATTGCCAGCCACAACTGAGAATCAGACTCGCTCGGTGAGCTGGAAAAATAAAAACGATGAGGATTAACTTGAAGTTTCGTGGGCATTCAATTAAGGATCAGCAACTGGAACTGGGTTCAGATGGTCGAAATTATTGACAAGTCAAGTCTCGAGGGTTTGATTTCGCTAGCGAATACAACGCGCCTTTAGATATATCGTCTCATTTCGGGGACAGGGCTCTAGGTATGTCCATTGCCCTACCCCGTATCGAAGGTAATTGAACGGTGGGTTCGTCATTCACAGAAACATGTTATAATATGCATTCCTTTATCAGTATGGAAAGTGTACTTTTTGCTAGAAGGCACTATTTTAGCTAACCGTTAGCGCCCATGGTCCTTTGTTCAGGACCAGATTTACTAATGCTATTCCTACGAGAAATTAAATTTAGCGCGTGAGGCCATGGGTTTATTAATCAAAAAGTTTTTTCAAAGTTTTATCCATTAGGCCTGAGACTTTTTGACATTGGAGTCTACACAACAAAACGTTACTACATAGTCCTCTGGATACCGGCAGTAGCAAAGATGCCAGAGCTGTGACTGCCGGCCGCGAAAGGCGTGGATTCAAGTTTGGTGACCAGGCAAGTGAGTTCTGACAGCGCTCTGCCGGCTTAGTTTACATTCGATGTCTGGATGCTCTTGCGGGGGTACTGACCCTAACTGGCAATGGAGATGGTCGAGGGGCTTATCTCGTAGGCGTCCTTTATCTCTGATGCCACAGCTCTCGGCAATCTGTGGCCGGCTGCAGCAGTGCACTCCTATGGGGCCAGTTGGCGTCTATCTACAGCACGAACCAGTGCTGTAGGTTTTACAGTTGAGGTGTGCGGTCAAGTTGGCTTTATATTGAGCCAAGTACAGCTTTGACTTGTACAGTCACCACTGATGTATACCAAGCATCTCTTGCACAGTTTCGCCTATCTCACAATTTATTGAGTAGTTTGTATTCGTAATGGTATACTTTTCAAAGAGAAGTACTTACAACACGTTGAGCAGTAGTCATGATCACAGACAGTTTTCTTCTGAGAAAGTGATACATTTCACAATTGAGACTCTTGTGTTAAGCAAGCTCTAGAACTCATGCAAAATTTTCAGTAAATTATGCGCTATAACAACAAATAATAGTGGATTGTTTTTATCATACAGAGGGGAGGCGAAGAACGGACAGGCATGCAAATTACCTGAGTGAACTAGTTTAAATGAGACTGGAAGTACATATATGCAGACGAGGGAGACGTCATAGGGGGAAGTAAGTTTCTCTTGAAAACTGAGCTTCATCACCAAGGTTTTTGACGCAGCCATTTGTCAAATACTAGTCAAACGGCCTCGTTCAGAGGTAACGGCGTCACCACAATCGAAACGGCGCTTTAACTAGTTCAGAAAACTTGACGGAGTTAATAGTCGGTTACAATGATTCAGAAACTTGCCTAGATCAAAATGAATATCTAACTTGCTCAGTAAATTCACCGGAATCAAAATTCCTATTTAATTAGCTCAGTAAACTTACCGGGACCTGGAAAACAAGACCAAACATTCAAGTCTTTTCCATGAGGGTGTAAAACAAATGACCAGCTTCTTAAGGGGCATGTACAGCTCTGCTAATATCAACAGACTGGAAAAAAATCGTATTATTACATCCGTCAAGGAGGTTATTTTTTCGTCGGCTTTGTCTGTCTGTCTATTTGTCTGTTACTGACTAAATTTCGTTTGTCTGTTACTGCCCAGTAACTGACAAACGTTCGTATGTCACTATTTTTAATTTTATGCTCGTTAGCACAATAACTCAAATACAACGACTGGATCTTCATGAAATTCATAGGAGTTGTTACAAATATTAAAAGACATAAATGATGAAATTTTGGTGCAAATTGGTCGGTTCTGTTGTATGTTTAACTCATGTTTGTTATAACGTTTGTTAGCAACATAACTAAAAAGTTATGAACGGATCTTCAAGAATATTGTACAAACTGTTATTACTATCAAAAGGCACAAATCATTGGATTTTGAGTTGATACGAAGAAAATCATGGTTTCAGAGTCAATTTGAATTTTTCGTTACCGCTCCTCCCTTTACGGAGGTATATGTCTCAGAGTGCTCTATAGCTGTAAATGTACCTAACCTGGTACCACTCTGTGCTCGATATTGTGTTCTCCTAGCTTGACCGTGATATGTGTATTTAAATTGTATTGTTCAGTGAGCGATAGTATTAGTGCTCAGTTCGTAGCGATATGTGAACAACTGAAGGGGACCGAACTGGTCGCGAGAAAACTTTTTATTTGTGAAGTGATCTCCCCCAAAGTTTAACATAAGGTGTAAAACGTCAAAAAAGAACACTTTTTACTCCTGTTATTTTTTTCTTATAACGCATAGGAAACGAGTTATTCGTTGAAAGCGAAATTTCGAAAAAAATTTTAAAATCTATCTCCTCCCGCAGTTTTAGTGCTACAGAGCTGCAGTTTTTGCACTGTATTCGTAATTTTAGTCGGTTTGAAATGGCTGAACATTTTGGAATTTTTATTTAGTTTTTGAGATATTCTTGTCTTTCGATTTTTTCAAGCCTTTATCCAAAAACACGAAAATATCTCTAAACTAAATCGAAATTCAAAAATTTTGTTCAGTCGTTTGAAAGAGACGGGAATTACGAATACATTGAAAAAAACGCAGCTCTGTAGCATCAAAATTGTAGGAGGATATAGATTTTGAATTCGTGAAACTGAACTTTTCAGAAGTGTTATTATAGAGCCTGCGATTTCGTGTTCTTTGAAATACTCGAGTCTAACCCACATTCTTTTCCGATTTTGCATATATGTACCTAGTTTCATCGAAATCGGCGCATACATGAAAAGTCAAAATTTGAATCCCTTCACGGTAATTTCTTGTGGTGATTTTCAAGATTATTTATGCCTGGAGAAAAAACTATGTACCGATTTCGATGAACGTTGGTACAGATATCTAAAATCGGAAAAGAATATGGGTTAAATTCATGTACTTTTTCCCACTTTCGGCATAGAAAATCAGTTATTGAAAGAAAACGGCATTCCATTTTCTTCGTATAACTCGTTTTCTATGGCGAAAATGGGAAAAAGCACATGAGCCAAAACCCCAGTTATTGTCGATTTTACATCTTTCTGCCAAGTTTTATGAAAATTGGACAAATAATAAAAACGTTTTTGCAGTCAAAATTTAAGTTTGTTACAAATAAAACACTCACCCCAGCCCCCTATTTCACCCACTTAGGGTTTCACTGGCTGCCTAAAATTTTACCTGCGTGTCCGTCTGATGCATAATTCTGCTTAGTGAAAAAAAACGAGTTTCGATGATATGAAAATTTTTAACCGATTGGGTCCCCTGAAGTTTCTTTCCGATGTAGATAAATATGTCATTAGACTTATGGTTAATATCGCATTTTAAAAATTAATTTGCACTCTGCATCTTAGTTATAGGCTAGTTTTCTTGATAAAGTGAGGAGAATGATGGTTTTCTCACTTGTATTCACGTTTAATTTTATGCCATGTATATTTTCATATATTATACAATTATTTAAACGGATTTCCCAAATTTTTGGCCCAACCTCCAGCTACCTTATGTCAGAAATGAATATCATGGTCACTGGACAGGAAACGAATCAAATGGTTTATATTTATTTATTAAAACCTTAGCAGGCGGGTAGGTGCCGGCCAAGTTGATTCAACCTGTCCTTAATTAGGCTCAGCGCGGCCACGGGGCGCAGCTCCAAGTCCCGTT